>CM040186.1:45399049-45879961 GCA_022606455.1 Callitettix versicolor | reverse complement strand
CTAGCTATGCTTTCCAAAACAACGACTTAGTTAACTTATTAATTCAGTTACCTGTCCTTTTCTATTGATGGGTGATTTTAATGCTCACCACACATCGTGGGGCTCTACTACATGTAACTCACGAGAAACCGAATTGACAATATAAGGACTACATTAGATCTATGTCTTTTAAATAATGGTTCCCCCAACACACTTATCGTCTTCTACAGGTGGTTGGACAGTCGTTGATTTGACCTTTGCAGTCCAATTTTGGCAACGAAGTTCGAATGGTCGGCGATGTCTGATCTTTACGGCAGCGATCATACTCCGATTAATGTTTCACTTTGTACATTCCACCGTCCGAATCAACGCCCTCCGCGGTGGATTCTACAAAAGGCACAATGAGTGGATTTCACAGAGCAATTTGTATCACCTGACATTGAAGATTTTAACTCTATTAATGCAATAGTACAAACTTTAACTGAAAATATTTTAGATGTAGCACATAAAACTATTCCTCAAACCTCGACTCATCAATCTCGTCCCCCCGTTCCTTGGTGGACTGAGAACTGTAAGAATGCCTTGCTTTTACGTAGACGAGCTCTAAGAAGGTTCAACAGACGACCAACGAGTGAAAATCTTGAGAGGTATAAAATTCTCCGAGCTAGAGCTCGTAGAATATTTAGACAAAGTAGAAAAAATTCTTGGACCCAGTATATTAACACAATATCAAGAACAACACCAGTATCAACTGTTTGGAAGGAACTCCGTTCCGTTTCTGGTTCATATCCATCAACTTCCTTGATGGGCATCAAACAACGGAACGGAATAATAAGTTTTGATCCTCGAGATATTGTTAATACATTGGGTTTATATTTTGCAGATTATTCTTCGTCTACTTCCTATAACAATGGTTTTTGTCGTTTCAAAAATACTCAAGAAGCAATGCCATTCGTCGTTGGTACGTCTGTTTCTCCTTTGAACGCGCCCTTCTCAATAGAAGAGCTGGAAACTGCACTGTCATCCTCTTCAGATTCAGCACCAGGCCCTGATAACCTTGTATATTCCATGATTAAAAATCTTCCAACATCGGGTAGGATTTCCCTCCTGAAGATATACAATCGTATGTTTGAGGAACACTCTTTCCCTGATGTTTGGTTGGAAGCAACAGTGATTCCTATTCTTAAGCCAGGCAAAGATAAAACTGATCCAAACAGCTACCGCCCTATTTCTCTTACTAGTGTGCTATGCAAGCTAGTAGAGAAAATGGTAAATCGCCGTCTTGTTTGGTATTTAGAAAATAATAATTTACTCTCTAAGGACCAGTGTGGTTTTAGGCAAGGGCGATCTTCCATCGATCAGTTAGTTTTATTAGAATCTGCAATCCAAAATGCCTTTCTGTTACGTCAAACACTTTTTGCAATATTCTTTGACCTAGAGAAGGCATATGATATGGCTTGGAGAAGAGGAATACTAAATACATTAAAATCATGGGGTATACAAGGTAATATACTAGGTTTTATTAAAAAATTTTTCTCAAACAGATATTTCAGAGTACGCCTTGGATCTACATTGTCAGATCGTTTTCGCTTAGAGAATGGCGTCCCGCAGGGAAGTGTACTTAGTGTGACCTTGTTTGCCGTTGCTATCAATAGTATAAGTACTAATGTGCGGTCTCCTGTTCGCTGTTGTCTATTTGTGGATGACTTTGCAATTTATGTTGGTGCTAGAAGTTTGGCCACAGCTGAAAGAACACTTCAGCTTACAGTAAATAGATTGCAGTCATGGACGAATTCTACTGGGTTTAAATTTTCTGACGCTAAAACTCAATGTATTGCCTTCAGTCGCCGTCGACAGATCCGAACTCCTTCAATATTTCTCGATGGTACAGAAATTCGGACCATTCCATCTGTTCGATTTTTGGGGTTAATATTCGACTAAAGACTATCATGGAACCCTCATTTGCGTGATTTAAAGTTACGATGTAACAAAATTCTCGATATGTTGAGGGTGCTTAGTGGTTCTCGATGGGGAGCTGATAGAACCTGTATGCTGATGTTTTACCGTGCGGTGATTCGTTCGCGAATTGATTATGGCAGCATTGTATATTCGTCTGCACGACCATCCGTATTAAGAAAAATAGACCCAGTCCATCACTCTGCAATACGACTCGTCTCTGGAGCCTTCCGTTCTAGTCCCGTTGTAAGCATTCTAGCCGATGCTGGGGAACCTTCACTCTCTCGACGGACACAGTAACTACAGTTAACTTATTTAAGCAATTTATCATCTAAACCATGGCACCCTGCTTTTAATACAGTTTTCAAAAATCAATTGGTGCGACAGTATGAAACTCGACCGAATGCTACTGCTCCTCTTGGTATTAGAACTTCCCGTATTTTTGATGACTTACGTATTGAACTACCCCCAATGTTTGAAAGGTCCTTTTGTCTTGTCCCTCCGTGGAAAATCAATATGCCGACCTTTGATTTCTCCTTGTGTGCATACCAGAAAGACAACACTCCTAACATTGTGTATCAATGTGAGTTTTTTCGACTGACTAGTTCATATCCATCTGCTAAATTTATTTTCACAGATGGCTCTAAGATGAATAACAATGTTGGGTGTGCATTTTACTCACTGGACGAAACGTATAAGTATGGATTACCCTCAACTTGTAGTGTCTTTACAGCCGAACTCTTTGCCATCTTAAAGGCTCTGAACACTATTGAATTCGATAGTTTGCATTTCGTAGTTTGTTCTGATTCAAAAACTGCCCTCCAGGCAATCCGGGATATGTATTCGGTAAACCCTCTGGTTCAAGATATTCTGTGCTCTGTCCATAGACTTGAACTACGTGGTGTAAGAGTATCATTTATCTGGATTCCTGGTCACTGGAATATTTGGAAACACTGCAGCGGATAATGCTGCAAAGGAAGCAACTTTTCTGCCGCCATGCACTTCACGTGTAATAGTGTCTGACTTTCTTTGTCACGTAAAACATTTAATTCTTCTACAGTGGGAAAATGAATGGGCAGCTACAAGCAGTAACAAATTGAGGGTAATTAAAAATACTGTTCGTCCTTGGGGGTCGTCAATACGTGCAAGTCGTAGAGAAGAGGTAGTGATCACCCGCCTTCGCATCGGTCACTCCATGTTAACGCATGGATTTCTGATGGAACGCGGGGACCCACCTAAATGCGAGTTCTGTAGGGAAACCATCACAATAAGACATATATTGCTCGATTGTGATGGTTTCCAAAATGTGCGTTTTATGTGTGGTCTGAGCAACTGTTTGCAGACGATGTTGGGAGATAGTGCCTCGGCCGTTGACCGGGTTCTAGACTTCCTTCATCGTCTGAATGTTTTAAATAAAATTTAATTTATTGTATTTGTAATTTCTTGTGTTATTTTATTTATTTATTTTATTTAAAAACTTTATTTCTGTTATGTTTTGCATACTTTTACGAATTGTTATTAAATTTTATTCATTATTTATTGTTATTTAGTTCTCAAGTGTAATATATCTATAATTGTTATCTAAATTTTTAATTTATTTTTACTGTTATAGTTTGTTGTTGTTTTTGTTGTTTTTTTTTTTCTTAAGTACAATTTCGTTTAATTTTCTTTGTATATACTTTTATTCTTCGTGACGGCGATGATAACCTGAACGGTTTTTCGCCGGAAAAAAAAATCACTATCATCTGCTTCAAAAAAATTAACATCGTCTAATGTTAAGACACCTTTTACTCCTGACACAACCGATGTAAGCCAGACTACAAAAATTACTGTCTCCAAAAAAACATCTTCTTTCAAAGTCACAGATACTTAACAACAGCCTATTGACAAGAAGATCTGTCCTGGCCTGGAGTACTTTCTGAAGAAGAAATTGAATATTGCTCCTCCATCAGTTAGTTTAAAAAAATAAAAAATCTAACTTTGCAGGAAACAAACCTGTTAAAAAAATAGAAAAAAGTCTTAGAGGAGGTCCCACTGGTAAACCTCCACAAATTAAATTAAAAATCATCTGACTCGGACATCAGTCACAGTAGTGATTCGATGTCCGTGGATATGGATAATCCGGATGTATGTACAACTGACGAAGCTAAATTAAATCCTACCGTATACTAGTCATTATATTTCAATGTCTGCGAATCGAATCAATCATAACGTGATACAATGGAATATTAATGGGATAAGAAATAATATTGAGGAATTGAAAGTTCTTGTGAGAGATGCGTCACCTTTGATAATATGTCTTCAAGAAACGCACCTCCATGAAACTCACGCTTTCAGTTTTAGGGGTTATTCCATTGCTAGATCCGATTTCGTCACAGAGGAAAGAGCAAAAGGTGGTGTCGCCATTTTGGCTCATAACTCTGTCGAGTCGGGTTTTGTTAATGTAGTAACACCTCTACAAGCCGTTGCCGTTCAAATAACCGTACCATTAAAACTTACAATCTGCAGCCTATATTTGCCGCCTAATTACAATTTCCAAAACCATAAAGTACGTGACTTAATATGCCAGTTGCTACCGCCGTTATTATTATTAGGCGATTTTAAAGCTCATCATACTGCATGGGGTTCATCAACCTGTAACTCTAGAGGAATGCGCATTGAAAGGATAAGGTCCGAATTGGATTTATGTCTTCTTAATAACGGTTCCCATACGCATTTAGCGGCATATACTGGCAATTGGACCGTTGTTGACTTGTCATTCTGCAGTCCAATTCTTACAACGAAGTTTGATGGTCGGTATTACCTGATCTTTACGGTAGTGATCATACTCCCATTAATATTTCATTTCGTAATATCCCTCGTCCGGATCAGCGCCTGCCGCGTTGGATTCTGAAAAAAGCAAATTGGGAGGAATTTATGAAGAAATTTGTATCACCAGACATTGAATATAATGACTGTATAAACACTATAGTTTCAAAGTTTACTCAAAACATCTTACAAGCAGCAGAGAAATCTATTCCAAAAACTTCAGTACGCCCTTCACGTCCACCTGTCCCTTGGTGGAACGAGGTGTGTAGGAAGGCGTTACGTCTACGTAGAAAAGCTATGAGGAGATTCAACAGAAACCCGACAAGTGAAAACCTTGAACAATATAAAATTCTTCGTGCAAAAGCTCGTAGAATATTCAGGCAAAGCAGAAAGGATTCTTGGACCCAATACATCGGAACAATATGTGGAACAACACCTAAATCTGTTGTGTGGAAGAAATTGCGTTCCATTTGTGGTCCGCCTCCATCTGTAGGACTGATTTGACTTCAACAGGCGAACGGATTATTGGTTTCTGACGGTTCCGACATTGTAAACGTTTTAGGGTCATCCTTTGCAAGTTTTTCCTCTTCTGCAGCCTATAATACTGCCTTTTATAAATACAAAAGCGGATCAGAAAAATTGCCTTTCATGTCAGTACTTCTGATGATTCTCCTCTGAACAGTCCCTTTACTCTACGTGAGTTAGAATTTGCACTGCTATCCACCAAAGATTCAGCTCCAGGTCCTGACAACCTTGTTTACTCCATGATTAAAAATCTTCCACCGTCAGGTAAGCTATTTCTTCTCGAAATATACAATCGTATGTACGAGGAGCGTACATTCCCTAGCGATTGGTTGGAAGCAATAGTAATTCCCGTTCTTAAACCAGGCAAAGAGAAAACTGATCCAAGTAGCTGTCGTCCTATTTCTCTCACCAGCGTGCTATGCAAGCTGGTAGAAAAAATGATAAATCGTCGCCTTGTTTAGTATTTGGAAACCAACAATTTACTTTGCAAAGACCAGTACGGCTTTAGGCAAGGACGATGTTCTGTGGATCAATTAATCAATTAGTGTCTTTAGAATCTCCAGTACAAAATGCGTTTCTCTTGCGTCAAACACTAGTAGCTGTTTTTTTCAACCTAGAGAAGGCATACGACATGGCTTGGAGAAGGGGAATTTTGAACACTTTAAAATCATGGGGTATACAAGGCAGGATTCTGTATTTTATCCAAAACTTCCTTAGTAATAGGTATTTTAGGGTGCGTCTTGGTAGTACGCTATCAGATCGCTTCTACTTAGAGAATGGTGTTCCACAGGAGTAGGAGGGGCGGTAGTATATCCCACCCCCCACCACAAAGCGTCATAGGTTCCCCTCCGTATGTCTCAATGTTAAAAGTGTTTCCCCCTAGTCCCCTCCATGTGGTAGGATGACGTGTAGATGTTTGCGTTTATGTTGGATGACGTGTTGGAGTGTGAGGTAATCGTGAGGTCTTACCCCCTCTGACTTGATGCTGTCGTCATACCCCCTACGACGTCGTACCCCCTACGTCGACGTCGCGCGGTCGGCTGTTGCGCATGCGCGGGTAATGGTGGTAATAAATAAAAAGACAGTAAGACGTTGAAACGTAATGATAATAATGTTTATTTAATAACTTGTACGTGATATACATATATATATATATATATACATAAAACGGTGTGTCAGACTTTTAATTGGCATGTCTGTCGTCACAGTTTTTTTGCCACCAGTAATTACTAGTTGCACAATTTCGCAAAATACAGTTACAAAAATCGTCGTCGTAGCCGTCGCCGGTGTGACATTTACTACAGTCTACCATGTCTCGAAACGTAAATCTCGTACACATTTTCGTACAACACGTGTATCCTTCAAACTTTGTTTTGTACACTATCAACGTCATGTTCCACGTACGAGCCGATTTACAGCGGCAATGGCAGAAAGAAAAGCAGTTGCATATTCTGCACGCGAGACCGTCCACCTGACATTCGGGCGCCACGAAACATTTCAAATCACAGCAGTACGTAGGCATGTCGGATGTTTACTACTACTGCTGAAACAAAAATACGTAACCTAATAATAATAATGCATCCGCAAAGGATTAAAACTAAACAAAACAAAATTCTGTAATACAAAGTTAGAAGTCTCTTAAAAAAAACAAAAAACCAAACACATAAAGCGAAAACACCTAATTTATTCGCCAACGTGAATTGTGTAATGTCATTAGTGAAGAATGTCGTCGTCGCCGTCTTCTTCGTTCTTGTTGTTGTTGTCTAAAAGTTTTGTAAATAAACACGTTAATTAGCGACCCACATGCGGACACGGCGAATTTATGATGATGAGTTATTATAATGAACAAGTTTTGGACGATGTCCAAAAGGTCAGCGGAGACAGGTATTATCCAATTAGCGACCCACACCCGGACCCGGAACATTAATTATGATAATGAACAAGTTTTGGACGGATTCCAGAAAACTTTGGAAGGTTTCCAAAAAGTAATTAAACACGTTAATTAGCGACCCACATGCGGAACTGGACAATTTATGATAATGATAATGAACACTTTTTGGACAATGTCCAAAAGGTCAGCGCAGACTGTTATTATCCGGTTAACGACTCACACGAGGACCCTGAACACTAAATATGATAATGGACCCGTTTTGGGCGGATTCCGGAAAAAGTTTGAAAGGTCAGCGGAGACCGGTATTATCCGGATTGAACAAGTTATCCAGCCTTTCGTAACCGGTATCAACGGAATGTTGAATGTGGGTTGTTTCCCGGAAGACAGCTGCAAGAATTAATCAGTGTTGTCGTCACAAGTGTCGTGTATATATAAGGAAGCTGGCTGCGTTAGACTGGTATAGTAGCAGTAAACCAGCATGGCAAACAGATCAAGGAAGAACTCGCTCAAACTCTTCGGGCCGGCGAAGGCAGCTGACGTGAGCAGCTGATGGGCTTAGCGACCCCACCATACCTCTAGCTCATTCTACTCTCACTCACTTACTCCACATACACACAACATACACACCACATATATACACACACACTCTCTCACACAAACACATTTACACCCGCAGGGGGGTGCAGACTAGCTGCACCTAATGAGAGGACCTAGACGAACCTCGCGGCACCCGAGTGTAACACACACTTACACTTACAGCACTATACTTACGATTTAAACACTTTACACACACATACGTACATTTAGGGATTTGCTGTACTTGTTCCGTTATGTCTGGGAGTGGCAATACTGCTTGGTTTCCTTTGGCGGGGCCAAGTATGTGGAACCTGATGTGTGCCTAGCACTGCCGAGGACCTCTGATGGGATAAGTTCTGGGACCGAGCAGCCTATAGGCGTCTGGCAAGCACATGAATGTTGAGTTATGGGTGTCGGAGCCCATAGCTGAGTCTATCGAAACAAGTGGTTGCATTCTGTGAGTTCATAGAGGGCGGCTGCCAGTGGTACTTGGGTTTGGGGAACCGTAACGATGTACCGGAACCCATTCCTAAAATATTCTGGAGTGCTGACAGACCATGTATTTCGGCTCCAGAATATCTGGAGGTCCCCCCCAAATTTTTTTTTTTTTTTTTTTTATTGGGGGTTCTCGCTTTAGTTCGAGTATCCTGGGCCACTGGTGACGTCTGGGTGCACCCTGTGCCACTTGCTCGAAACATGTTCGTTCATGAATCGCTCGGTATTAAATTTATGGATCCTAACAAACAAAACGCCAAAACTTGTGTAAAGAGACATCGTTCGGTTTCACCCGACGTGTCTGAGGAATATAGAGAAGAAATTGAATGCCACGAGGGAAGTACCAAAGGAATTGTTTTACCAACTCCTAGATATCTTATTTTTAGAAACGCGGCGGAAGGTGATAACCTTTCCAAGGTCTCTCCTTTCCTGATCAACAAGGCAATAGTTGGGAATGCAGGTCCTGTTGCTTCCATTAAGAAGCTACAGAACGGGACTTTGTTAGTTCAAACAAAGAGCGACAAACAAAGTAAGTCGCTGTTGAAGATGGAGTCGTTTTTTGGGAAGGTTCAGGTGTCTGTGGAACCCCACAGAACTCTGAACTTTGCAAAGGGTGTGGTTACCTGCAGGGATCTCCTCCATGTTGACCTGGAGGAGATAAAGTCCGAGCTGTCCGGTGAATGCGTTACTGATGTCACACGTATAATGCGCATGGAGAAGGGGCAGAAAATACCTACTGCTTCCCTAATTCTGACCTTCGGGAAACCTATCATCCCCGAATATATCAATGCTGGGTACGTACGCCTGTCTGTGCGACCATATGTCCCGAGCCCAAAACGTTGTTTCAAATGCCAGGGTTTTGGGCATATGAGCGCAGCTTGTAAGAAGCCTGAAATATGCGGACATTGTGGTGCTCAAGGTCATAATAGTACGTATTGTAAGGACGATCCTAAGTGCTCCAATTGTGGAGGCGATCATCCTGCACGGTCAGTTAACTGCTCGAAATACAACGAAGAGAAAGCAGTTCTAACTATTATGACCAAAGAGAAAGTATCGTTTTCGGAGGCGAGGAAGATTTACCGATTTCAGAAACCTCTCACGGAAGGCAAGTCTTTTGCTGCTGTTGTGTCTTCCAATAAAAAGACATCTTGCACAAATTGTGACGAGCTTACCAAAACCGTCAAAGTTATGACGGAGCAGGTGGCTCAGTTACTCTCAATATTTTCTAAATCGTCTACTTCTGTTTCTACTTCTGAACAGGGAGCTGCTGTATCAGGTACCACACCTATCCAGACCTCGTTACCATCTGTCACAAAACCATCACAACAATCTTCAGGAAAGGTTCCTTCTGTTCCTAGACCAAGTACAGCAAATAAGCCGCAGGTGACAAAGTCACAAGTTCTTAAAACTAGTGATAAAAATATCACTCCAGGGCTAGAGTACTTTCTAAAAAAGAAGTCTAATACCTGCCCTGCTACAGTTGAATCAAAAAATAAAAGTTCCATTACAGGAAAGAAACCTGTGATCGAAAAAAAAACAAAGAAAGGAAAATTGTCAAGGGAGGCTTACCTTCAACCAAAAAACCTCCCAAAAACATAAAATCTTCAGAGTCTGACATTAGTCACAGTTGTGACTCTGTGTCTGTTGACTCTGATCCACCTATAGTATGCTCTATTGAGAAAATGAATCCCATCATAAACTAAATTATTAATTTTCAATGTCAACGCCTTCCATTTATAACAATGTGATACAGTGGAACATTAACGGAGCCAAAAGTCATATTGAAGATTTAAAACTTCTTGTACGCGATACGTCTCCATTATTAATTTGCCTTCTAGAGACGCACCTTCACCAATCGCACACTTTCAATTTAAGAGGGTATTCTGTTGTCAGGGCCGACTTCATAACGGAAGAACGAGCGAAGAGTGGGGTAGCCATACTCGCTCGTGACTCTATTGATGCCGTTCCTGTGGACATAATAACTCCTTTACAAGCTGTCGCAGTTCAGACTACCGTACCATTTAAACTTACCATATGTTGCATTTATTTACCGCCTAGCTATGCTTTCCAAAACAACGACTTAGTTAACTTATTAATACAGTTACCTGTCCCCTTTCTATTGATGGGTGATTTTAATGCTCACCACACATCGTGGGGCTCTACTACATGTAACTCACGAGGAAACCGAATTGACAATATAAGGACTACATTAGATCTATGTCTCTTAAATAATGGTTCCCCAACACACTTATCGTCTTCTACAGGTGGTTGAACAGTCGTTGATTTGACCTTTTGCAGTCCAATTTTGGCAACGAAGTTCGAATGGTCGGCGATGTCTGATCTTTACGGCAGCGATCATACTCCGATTAATGTTTCACTTTGTACATTACACCGTCCGAATCAACGCCCTCCGCGGTGGATTCTACAAAAGGCACAATGGGTGGATTTCACAGAGCAATTTGTATCACCTGACATTGAAGATTTTAACTCTATTAATGAAATAGTACAAACTTTAACTGAAAATATTTTAGATGTAGCACATAAAACTATTCCTCAAACCTCGACTCATCAATCTCGTCCCCCCGTTCCTTGGTGGACTGAGGACTGTAAGAATGCCTTGCTTTTACGCAGACGAGGTCTAAGAAGGTTCAACAGACGACCAACGAGTGAAAATCTTGAGAGGTATAAAATTCTCCGAGCTAGAGCTCGTAGAATATTTAGACAAAGTAGAAAAAATTCTTGGACCCAGTATATTAACACAATATCAAGAACAACACCAGTATCAACTGTTTGGAAGAAACTCCGTTCCGTTTCTGGTTCATCTCCATCAACTCCCTTGATGGGCATCAAACAACGGAACGGAATAATAAGTTTTGATCCTCGAGATATTGTTAATACATTGGGTTTATATTTTGCAGATTATTCTTCGTCTACTTCCTATAGCAATGGTTTTTGTCGTTTCAAAAATATTCCAGAAGCAATGCCATTCGTCGTTGGTACGTCTGTTTCTCCTTTGAACGCGCCCTTCTCAATAGAAGAGCTGGAATCTGCACTGTCATCCTCTTCAGATTCAGCACCAGGCCTGATAACCTTGTATATTCCATGATTAAAAATCTTCCAACATCGGGTAGAATTTCCTCCTGAAGATATACAATCGTATGTTTGAGGAACACTCTTTCCCCGATGTTTGGTTGAAGCAACAGTGATTCCTATTCTTAAGCCAGGCAAAGATAAAACTGATCCAAACAGCTACCGCCCTATTTCTCTTACAAGTGTGCTATGCAAGCTAGTGGAGAAAATGGTAAATCGCCGTCTTGTTTGGTACTTTAGAAAATAATAATTTACTCTCTAAGGACCAGTGTGGTTTTAGGCAAGGGCGATCTTCCATCGATCAGTTAGTTTTATTAGAATCTGCAATCCAAAATGCCTTTCTGTTACGTCAAACACTTGTTGCAATATTCTTTGACCTAGAGAAGGCATATGATATGGCTTGGAGAAGAGGAATACTAAATACATTAAAATCATGGGGTATACAAGGTAATATACTAGGTTTTATTAAAAATTTTCTCTCAAACAGATATTTCAGAGTACGCCTTGGATCTACATTGTCAGATCGTTTTCGGTTAGAGAATGGCGTCCCGCAGGGAAGTGTACTTAGTGTGACCTTGTTTGCCGTTGCTATCAATAGTATAACTACTAATGTGCGGTCTCCTGTTCGCTGTTCTCTATTTGTGGATGACTTTGCAATTTATGTTGGTGCTAGAAGTTTGGCCACAGCTGAAAGAACACTTCAGCTTACAGTAAATAGATTGCAGTCATGGACGAATTCAACTGGGTTTAAATTTTCTGCCGCTAAAACTCAATGTATTGCCTTCAGTCGCCGTCGACAGATCCGAACTCCTTCAATATTTCTCGATGGTACAGAAATTCGGACCATTCCATCTGTTCGATTTTTGGGGTTAATATTCGACCAAAGACTATCATGGAACCCTCATTTGCGTGATTTAAAGTTACGATGTAACAAAATTCTCGATATGTTGAGGGTGCTTAGTGGTTCTCGATGGGGCGCTGATAGGACCTGTATGCTGATGTTTTACCGTGCGGTGATTCGTTCGCGGATTGATTATGGCAGCATTGTATATTCGTCTGCACGACCATCCGTATTAAGAAAAATAGACCCAGTCCATCACTCTGCAATACGACTCGTCTCTGGAGCCTTCCGTTCTAGTCCCGTTGTAAGCATTCTAGCCGATGCTGGGGAACCTTCACTCTCTCGACGGAGACAGTAACTACAGTTAACTTATTTAAGCAATTTATCATCTAAACCATGGCACCCTGCTTTTAATACAGTTTTCAAAAATCAATTGGTGCGACAGTATTAAACTCGACCGAATGCTACTGCTCCTCTTGGTATTAGAACTTCCTGTATTTTTGATGACTTACGTATTGAACTACCCCAATGTTTGAAAGGTCCTTTTGTCTTGTCCTCCGTGGAAAATCAATATGCCGACCTTTGATTTCTCCTTGTGTGCATACCAGAAAGACAACACTCCTAACATTGTGTATCAATGTGAGTTTTTTCGACTGACTAGTTCATATCCATCTGCTAAATTTATTTTCACAGATGGCTCAAAGATGAATAACAATGTTGGGTGTGCATTTTACTCACTGGACGAAACGTATAAGTATGGATTACCCTCAACTTGTAGTGTCTTTACAGCCGAACTCTTTGCCATCTTAAAGGCTCTGAACACTATTGAATTCGATAGTTTGCATTTCGTAGTTTGTTCTGATTCAAAAACTGCCCTCCAGGCAATCCGGGATATGTATTCGGTAAACCCTCTGGTTCAAGATATTCTGTGCTCTGTCCATAGACTTGAACTACGTGGTGTAAGAGTATCATTTATCTGGATTCCTGGTCACTGGAATATTTGGAAACACTGCAGCGGATAATGCTGCAAAGGAAGCAACTTTTCTGCCGCCATGCACTTCACGTGTAATAGTGTCTGACTTTCTTTGTCACGTAAAACATTTAATTCTTCTACAGTGGGAAAATGAATGGGCAGCTACAAGCAGTAACAAATTGAGGGTAATTAAAAATACTGTTCGTCCTTGGGGTCGTCAATACGTGCAAGTCGTAGAGAAGAGGTAGTGATCACCCGCCTTCGCATCGGTCACTCCATGTTAACGCATGGATTTCTGATGGAACGCGGGGACCCACCTAAATGCGAGTTCTGTAGGGAAACCATCACAATAAGACATATATTGCTCGATTGTGATGGTTTCCAAAATGTGCGTTTTATGTGTGGTCTGAGCAACTGTTTGCAGACGATGTTGGGAGATAGTGCCTCGGCCGTTGACCGGGTTCTAGACTTCCTTCATCGTCTGAATGTTTTTAATAAAATTTAATTTATTGTATTTGTAATTTCTTGTGTTATTTTATTTATTTATTTTATTTAAAAACTTTATTTCTGTTATGTTTTGCATACTTTTACGAATTGTTATTAAATTTTATTCATTATTTATTGTTATTTAGTTCTCAAGTGTAATATATCTATAATTGTTATCTAAATTTTTAATTTATTTTTACTGTTATAGTTTGTTGTTGTTTTTTTGTTTTTTTTTTCTTAAGTACAATTTCGTTTAATTTTCTTTGTATATACTTTTATTCTTCGTGACGGCGATGATAACCTGAACGGTTTTTCGCCGGAAAAAAATCACTATCATCTGCTTCAAAAAATTAACATCGTCTAATGTTAAGACACCTTTTACTCCTGACACAACCGATGTAAGCCAGACTACAAAAATTACTGTCTCCAAAAAACATCTTCTTTCAAAGTCACAGATACTTAACAACAGCCTATTGACAAGAAGATCTGTCCTGGCCTGGAGTACTTTCTGAAGAAGAAATTGAATATTGCTCCTCCATCAGTTAGTTTAAAAAAATAAAAAATCTAACTTTGCAGGAAACAAACCTGTTAAAAAAATAGAAAAAAGTCTTAGAGGAGGTCCCACTGGTAAACCTCCACAAATTAAATTAAAAAAATCATCTGACTCGGACATCAGTCACAGTAGTGATTCGATGTCCGTGGATATGGATAATCCGGATGTATGTACAACTGACGAAGCTAAATTAAATCCTACCGTATACTAGTCATTATATTTCAATGTCTGCGAATCGAATCAATCATAACGTGATACAATGGAATATTAATGGGATAAGAAATAATATTGAGGAATTGAAAGTTCTTGTGAGAGATGCGTCACCTTTGATAATATGTCTTCAAGAAACGCACCTCCATGAAACTCACGCTTTCAGTTTTAGGGGTTATTCCATTGCTAGATCCGATTTCGTCACAGAGGAAAGAGCAAAGGTGGTGTCGCCATTTTGGCTCATAACTCTGTCGAGTCGGGTTTTGTTAATGTAGTAACACCTCTACAAGCCGTTGCCGTTCAAATAACCGTACCATTAAAACTTACAATCTGCAGCCTATATTTGCCGCCTAATTACAATTTCCAAAACCATAAAGTACGTGACTTAATATGCCAGTTGCTACCGCCGTTATTATTATTAGGCGATTTTAAAGCTCATCATACTGCATGGGGTTCATCAACCTGTAACTCTAGAGGAATGCGCATTGAAAGGATAAGGTCCGAATTGGATTTATGTCTTCTTAATAACGGTTCCCATACGCATTTAGCGGCATATACTGGCAATTGGACCGTTGTTGACTTGTCATTCTGCAGTCCAATTCTTACAACGAAGTTTGATGGTCGGTATTACCTGATCTTTACGGTAGTGATCATACTCCCATTAATATTTCATTTCGTAATATCCTCTCGTCCGGATCAGCGCCTGCCGCGTTGGATTCTGAAAAAAGCAAATTGGGAGGAATTTATGAAGAAATTTGTATCACCAGACATTGAATATAATGACTGTATAAACACTATAGTTTCAAAGTTTACTCAAAACATCTTACAAGCAGCAGAGAAATCTATTCCAAAAACTTCAGTACGCCCTTCACGTCCACCTGTCCCTTGGTGGAACGAGGTGTGTAGGAAGGCGTTACGTCTACGTAGAAAAGCTATGAGGAGATTCAAGAGAAACCCGACAAGTGAAAACCTTGAACAATATAAAATTCTTCGTGCAAAAGCTCGTAGAATATTCAGGCAAAGCAGAAAGGATTCTTGGACCCAATACATCGGAACAATATGTGGAACAACACCTAAATCTGTTGTGTGGAAGAAATTGCGTTCCATTTGTGGTCCGCCTCCATCTGTAGGACTGATTTGACTTCAACAGGCGAACGGATTATTGGTTTCTGACGGTTCCGACATTGTAAACGTTTTAGGGTCATCCTTTGCAAGTTTTTCCTCTTCTGCAGCCTATAATACTGCCTTTTATAAATACAAAAGCGGATCAGAAAAATTGCCTTTCATGTCAGTACTTCTGATGATTCTCCTCTGAACAGTCCCTTTACTCTACGTGAGTTAGAATTTGCACTGCTATCCACCAAAGATTCAGCTCCAGGTCCTGACAACCTTGTTTACTCCATGATTAAAAATCTTCCACCGTCAGGTAAGCTATTTCTTCTCGAAATATACAATCGTATGTACGAGGAGCGTACATTCCCTAGCGATTGGTTGGAAGCAATAGTAATTCCCGTTCTTAAACCAGGCAAAGAGAAAACTGATCCAAGTAGCTGTCGTCCTATTTCTCTCACCAGCGTGCTATGCAAGCTGGTAGAAAAAATGATAAATCGTCGCCTTGTTTAGTATTTGGAAACCAACAATTTACTTTGCAAAGACCAGTACGGCTTTAGGCAAGGACGATGTTCTGTGGATCAATTAATCAATTAGTGTCTTTAGAATCTCCAGTACAAAATGCGTTTCTCTTGCGTCAAACACTAGTAGCGGTTTTTTTTCAACCTAGAGAAGGCATACGACATGGCTTGGAGAAGGGAATTTTGAACACTTTAAAATCATGGGGTATACAAGGCAGGATTCTGTATTTTATCCAAAACTTCCTTAGTAATAGGTATTTTAGGGTGCGTCTTGGTAGTACGCTATCAGATCGCTTCTACTTAGAGAATGGTGTTCCACAGGAGTAGGAGGGGCGGTAGTATATCCCACCCCCCACCACAAAGCGTCATAGGTTCCCCTCCGTATGTCTCAATGTTAAAAGTGTTTCCCCCTAGTCCCCTCCATGTGGTAGGATGACGTGTAGATGTTTGCGTTTATGTTGGATGACGTGTTGGAGTGTGAGGTAATCGTGAGGTCATACCCCCTCTGACTTGATGCTGTCGTCATACCCCCTACGACATCGTACCCCCTACGTCGACGTCGCGCGGTCGGCTGTTGCGCATGCGCGGGTAATGGTGGTAATAAATAAAAAGACAGTAAGACGTTGAAACGTAATGTTAATAATGTTTATTTAATATCGTGTACGTGATATACATATATATATATATATACATAAAACGGTGTGTCAGACTTTTAATTGGCATGTCTGTCGTCACAGTTTTTTTGCCACCAGTAATTACTAGTTGCACAATTTCGCAAAATACAGTTACAAAAATCGTCGTCGTAGCCGTCGCCGGTGTGACATTTACTACAGTCTACCATGTCTCGAAACGTAAATCTCGTACACATTTTCGTACAACACGTGTATCCTTCAAACTTTGTTTTGTACACTATCAACGTCATGTTCCACGTACGAGCCGATTTACAGCGGCAATGGCAGAAAGAAAAGCAGTTGCATATTCTGCACGCGAGACCGTCCACCTGACATTCGGGCGCCACGAAACATTTCAAATCACAGCAGTACGTAGGCATGTCGGATGTTTACTACTACTGCTGAAACAAAAATACGTAACCTAATAATAATAATGCATCCGCAAAAGATTAAAACTAAACAAAACAAAATTCTGTAATACAAAGTTAGAAGTCTCTTAAAAAAAACAAAAAACCAAACACATAAAGCGAAAACACCTAATTTATTCGCCAACGTGAATTGTGTAATGTCATTAGTGAAGAATGTCGTCGTCGCCGTCTTCTTCGTTCTTGTTGTTGTTGTCTAAAAGTTTTGTAAATAAACACGTTAATTAGCGACCCACATGCGGACACGGCGAATTTATGATGATGAGTTATTATAATGAACAAGTTTTGGACTAGTTCATATCCATCTGCTAAATTTATTTTCGTCACTGAGGAAAGAGCCAGAGGTGGTGTAGCCATATTGGTTCACAACTCTGTCCAGTCCATATCTGTCAATATAATAACTCCTTTACAAGCTGTTGCCGTTCAGATTACCGTTCCATTCAAAGTTACCGTCTGTTGCCTTTACTTGCCGCCTAGTTACAAATTCCAACATCATGAAGTATATGATTTAATATCTCAGTTGCCACAACCGATTTTATTGACAGGTGATTTTAACGCTCACCATACTTCATGGGGTTCCTTATCCTGTAACTCAAGGGAATACGAATCGAAGGAATACGGTCAAACTTAGATTTGTGCCTTCTAAATGACGGTTCTCCGACTCATTTATCAGCATCTACTGGCGGATGGACAGTTGTCGATTTGTCATTTTGTAGTCCAGTTTTGGCAACAAAGTTTGAATGGTCGGTGTTACCAGATCTGTATGGCAGTGATCATAATCCCATTAATATTTCATTTTGTACTTTCGCCCATGAGCAACGACGCCTGCCGCGTTGGATTCTTAAAAAGGCAAATTGGGAAGAATTTGCAAAAAGATTTGTATCACCAGACATTGAAATGAACTGCATTAACACAGTGGTTAAGAAATTCACCAATACGATTTTAAATGTAGCCGAAGATGTTATCCCTAAAACATCCGCATACCCACCACGTCCATCTGTTCCTTGGTGGAACGAGGACTGTAAGGAGGCCTTGCGTTTACGCCGAAAAGCACTACGTATATTCAACAAAAGCCCGACAGATGAAAATCTTGAACGTTATAAAATCCTTCGAGCTAAAGCTCGAAGAATTTTTAGACAAAGTAGAAAGGAATCTTGGTCGCAATATATCGGAACAATCTGTAGAACAACGCCAACATCTGTCGTCTGGAAAAAACTGCGCTCTATATCTGGCCGTGTTCCATCCACGGAGTTGATGGGTCTTAAACGGCCGAATGGAGAGTTAGTTTCTCAGTGTTCCGATATTGTAAATTTATTAGGATCATCCTTTTCTAGCTATTCCTGTTCTACGGCGTATAACGCTGCTTTTCGTAAATACAAAAGTGCAGTGGAACCATTGCCGTTCACCATCGGTACTTCTGACGACTCTCCTCTTAATAGGCTGTTTACTCTGCATGAGCTGGAATCTGCACTGTCTTCAACGAAGGACACAGCTCCCGGTCCTGACAACCTCGTATATTCCATGATCAAAAACCTTCCAACGTCAGGTAGGTTTGCCCTCCTCGAGATATACAATCGTATATTCGATGAACATACTTTCCTGACGCTTGGTTGGAAGCAATAGTAATTCCTATTCTTAAGCCAGGTAAAGATAAAACTGATGCAAGTAACTATCGTCCGATTTCTCTTACCAGCGTTCTTTGCAAGCTAGTAGAAAAAAATGGTAAATCGTCGCCTTGTTTGGTATTTGAAACCAACAATTTACTTTGCAAAGACCAGTGCGGCTTTAGGCAAGGACGAAGTTCTGTGGATCAATTAGTATCTTTAGAATCTGCAATACAAAATGCGTTCCTCTTGCGTCAAACACTAGTAGCTGTTTTTTTCGACCTAGAGAAGGCATACGATATGGCTTGGAGAAGGGGAATTTTGAACTCATTAAAATCATGGGGTATACAGGGCAGGATTCTGCATTTTATCAAAAACTTCCTCAGTAATAGGTATTTTAGGGTGCGTCTTGGTAGTACGCTATCAGATCGTTTCTACTTAGAGAATGGTGTTCCACAGGGGTGTGTACTTAGTGTTACTCTGTTTGCTATTGCAATCAATATCATAACATCTAATGTACGGTCCCCTGTCAGATGTTCTCTCTTTGTAGACGATTTTGCTATTTACGTAAGCACCAGAAACATGGCAACAGCTGAAAGAACCCTTCAGCTGGTAATAAATAGGTTGCAGACCTGGACGAGAACTACTGGCTTAAATTCTCTGCTGCTAAAACTCAGTGTATTGCTTTCAGTCGCCGTCGACAGATCCAGGCTCCGTCGTTATATCTTGATGGTATACAGCTTCGGACTTCTCCATCCGTTCGATTCTTGGGTCTAATACTCGACGAAAGGCTCTCGTGGAGCCCTCACGTGCGTGATTTAAAATTAAGATGTAATAAAATCCTCGATATGTTGAGGGTTCTTAGTGGGTCTCGATGGGGTGCTGATAGGACCTGTATGCTGATGTTTTACCGTGCCGTAATTCGTTCGCGAATTGATTATGGCAGCATTGTTTATTCATCTGCTAGACCATCGATTTTAAAGAAACTAGATCCCGTCCATAACTCTGCAATCCGCCTTGTTTCTGGTGCTTTCCGTTCAAGTCCCGTCGTGAGTATTCTCGCCGATGCTGGGGAACCTTCCCTCTCTCGACGGAGACAGAAACTACAGTTAACTTATTTAAGCAATCTATCATCTAAACCATGGCACCCTGCTTTTAATACAATTTTCAAAAATCAATTGGTGCGACAGTATGAAACTCGACGGAATGCTACTGCTCCTCTTGGTATTAGAACTTCCCGTATTTTTGATGACTTACGTATTGAACTACCCCAATGTTTGAAAGGTCCTTTTGTTTTGTCCTCCGTGGAAAATCAATATGCCGACCTTTGATTTCTCCTTGTGTGCATACCAGAAAGACAACACTCCTAACATTGTGTATCAACGTGAGTTTTTTCGACTGACTAGTTCATATCCATCTGCTAAATTTATTTTCACAGATGGTTCTAAGATGAACGATAATGTTGGGTGTGCATTTTACTCACTGGACGAAACGTATAAGTATGGATTACCCTCAATTTGTAGTGTCTTTACGGCCGAACTCTTTGCCATCTTAAAGGCTTTGAACACTATTAAATTCGATTGTTTGCATTACGTAGTTTGTTCTGATTCAAAAAGTGCCCTCCAGGCAATCCGGGATATGTATTCGGTAAACTCTCTGGTTCAAGATATTCTATGCTCTGTCCATAGACTTGAACTACGAGGTGCAAGAGTATCATTTATCTGGATTCCTGGTCACTGTGGAATATTAGGAAACACTGTAGCGGATAATGCGGCAAAGGAAGCAACTTTTCTGCCGCCATGCACTCAACGTGTAATCGTGTCTGACTTTCTTTGTCACGTTAAACATTTAATTCATCTACAGTGGGAAAATGAATGGGCTACAAGCAGTAATAAATTGAGGGTAATCAAAAGTACAGTTCGTCCTTGGGGGTCGTCAATACGTGCAAGTCGCAGAGAAGAGGTGGTGATCACCCGCCTTCGCATTGGTCACTCCATGTTAACGCATGGATTTCTGATGGGACGCGGGGACCCACCTGAATGTGAATTCTGTAGGGAAGCCATCACAATTAAACATATATTGCTCGATTGTGATGGTTTTCAAAATGTACGTGTTATGTGTGGTCTGAGCAACTGTTTGCAGACGATGTTGGGAGATAGTGCCTCGGCCGTTGACCGGGTTCTAGACTTCCTTCATCGTCTGAATGTTTTAAATAAAATTTAATTTATATAGTTGTTATTTCTTGTGTTATTTATTTATTTATTTTATCTAAAAGCTTTATTTCTGTTATGTTTATGCATAGTTTTAAGAAATGTTATTAAATTTTATTGATTATTGTTATTTAGTTCTTAAGTGTAATATAATCTATACCTGTTATCTAAATTTTTAATTTATTTTAATGTTATAGTTTGTTGTTGTTGTTTTATTCTTACGTAAAATTTTGTTTAAATTTTGTTTTATGTACTTTCATTTTTCGTTACGGCGATGATAACCCGAACGGTTTTTCGCCGAAAAAAAAAAAAAAAAAATTCCGGCAATCTCGTACCTGATATTGTCAAACAGAAACGCTACTCCGTTGTTAAAAAATTTCACTGAGGCTTTGCTACCGTCTTCTTTTCTTCCCGACAACGTACCGGTAATGTAAAGCATACTCTCGTGCGGTAACGTCATGACATCCTGTTGGTTTACAGGTATCCGGATCTTATCGTTATTCCTGAACGTGCACGATGCGTACGGTTTGTGATAATGATATTCTTTACCCGTGATCGTGTTATCGTACACGGGATGTCTTTCGAGCGCCAACATATCCATTATTGCGAAACAGTAATAATAATTTTAAAGCCTAGAGATCGTAAAAAACGTATATTTCTACGTGTTAACACTCTCGTGTTTGTCCGCGGACTAACGTCGTGTCTACAAGGTTCTCTGTTAAATACAAGCCCCATTTATTAATATTATTATTATTATTATTATTGTCGGCGCCTTAAATGCAATCTGATGGAAATAGTTTCGTTTCTGAAATCGACGAGGTCGCCGTTCTGATCCTTCAGACTCACGGTAAGCTTATGAATCGATTTCACGTTGACCGGTAAATATATTACTGTTCGCGGTATCTCGATAATCTTATAGCCCGGTGGTACTTGGGGATAAAACTCGTGTATAACGTGACTCTCTATTCCGTTTTGAAACGAACCCGAAGCTACGTTACATTCTATTTGTATTACGCTGACCTCGATGATGTCCACCGGCAGGTCGGAAACGTGCACTTGATCGCGCACTAAAATTTTCTTTTCAAAACCTAGTAACGAGCCTATCGTCTGATGTCCGCTGAAATCTATTTCCTCCGAACAAAATATCTCCACCTTTAGCGTGTTATTATTCGGTTTCAAAGAGAATACGATGTCGGGATCTAGTTTAGATTTAATGTACTTTTCAATATCTTCGATTTCATACGATCCCGTAGGCAGTTTTATTTTTAACGTTTCGTTTGCAATTGCAGCTGATGATAAATTTTCGTGTTCCACGACAGCAGCAACAGCGGTAACAGCAGTAGAGACTGTATCTGAAACCTTTGAGCTTCTAGACGAATCTGTACGTTCAGCAGCAGCAGCAGCAGCATCAACGGGGGAACCTGTAAAAGTTCTCTTTTCTTGTTTTTATTAGTATCACTATGAATGCCGAGTATTTGTAATACCGATCGTTTATCTCTGGCATTATATAACAATCGCAATTCGTTGTTAACGCCTTCTTTGATATTCGGTATAGAATTGTACGTAGCCAGATCGACTAGACCGATTTCCCATTGGTCGTCGGACACATCGATTGGGGGGAAAAAATCGCACGAGAGTGCGGAACTGTTTCCGGTCAAGCATATAGACATCACGACGTCAGAAACTTTAGACACAGATGACCGCAAACGACTGAGTTGTCGCGCTGATATCTCGTGTAATTATAGTGAATATTAGCTGTGTGACCGAAATATCTGATAAGCTCTATCGGTGGTCTTAGATTACCAAAACTATCGAAATACTCTACGGTGTTGCCTCTCTTCTTATAACATACCCAGTGAGTACCGTAGCCGGACATGCTGTCCAAATTGACGATAGCCGATTCGTTTTTTAAAGGTTTACGCGGTAACGTGTCTCGCATGAAAACACCGCGGAATGAGACCACTCCCAAAAGATGAGCGTACTTTTCTAAATCCAGATTCGTCAACGGTCTGATCGGTATCGAACCGATCAATATTTTTTTTTTTAGAAGTCCTACGCTTGCTGCAACCACCGCCCTCCTTTTTCTTGTACGGTCTGAGATAAAGACCTTTACCTCTTAAACCGGAAATGAGTTGGTTAATAGTCCGTCGTTTTCGAACCGCCCTCTTCCTCCTTCTCTTTTTTCCACCCCCTAATTTCGCTTTCGCTTTCATAGCGGCCGCTACAGCGAGTGCGGTCGCACGTTCTCTCAATGAGGCGTCACTCGCTGTGACACGATTGCACGCTTGTCCGGCTAGACGATTGTCCGCTTCGCTACGCCTCTGTGAATCGCTGTAACGGCTGTACGCGATATCGTGTTCTTTGCACGCTTCGTCCAAAGGTTTTATACCTTTATCGCCTCGAGCTAGTCTCTTACTTAATTTAGTTCCGGGTCCGCAGTAGTTGTACGAAGGTATATGTAGTTCGACCGGTAACAAATCTATAGCTTTGTTTAGAGCTGACGAAACCAATCCACGACCTTTCCTAAGCACTCGTCGTTTACGACTGACACGTGTTGCACGTTTACCGACCATTTTAACACTGATTCATTGCGACTACATGTCTTCCTTTTAAGAAGTAGTAGAAGAAAAAGATGAGGAAACATAAAATATATCCGATAACATAGAGTACAAGTTTTTGAGACGATTCTCTTTCAAACAGACGATGTTCAATATTTTGAATAGATCTTGTTCGACGCGCACTACGCGTCCTTGAAATTCATTGTACCCGATCACGTTACCGTTGTGGAAAAAATAAAGATTACCGTCCGTGTAGCGAAACGCCCCCTTAAAGTTAAGCGGAACGCCTTGAAACAGATCCGCCGTGAGACCCGCGTAATGACAACCTCTGTCGTATTCCGAATACCTTAAAACACGAGAATTAAAGTCCATCAGAAATGTCTGTCCACGATTATTTGTGAACACTGTGTTTACAGGCGTCTTAACGACCATATTAGCCCAACCGTCGTAGGTGGACCTGTACCTTAGTCTCAAAGTCGGGTATTCGACGACGTATACGTGTTTCTTCAAAAACACGAGGATATCGTCGTTAGGGTTTTGCAAAATTGCCGTAATGTTGTGAGAACCGAGATACAGATAAGGCAACCAGTCTGTAATGAGTTCGGGTTCCACATTAGCACGATCTCTTATCGATTCGTCCAAACTCACTTTCCACACGTAATTCCCGTAAAAGAGGTAGATGTGTTTATTCGCAATCAATATTGTATTTATTTCGCGTCTGATTTTACATAGGTTAAACCTGGTCGAAACCGATCTGATATTGTCCGACTCGATAGTTTTTCTAGAAGCAGTAGTAGTAGTTGTTGTTGTTGGGGTTACAATAGTTGTCGTCGTTGTTGGTTTTGTCGTAGTTTTGCTGTCGTTGTAGTAGTAGTAGTAGTTGTAGTAGTAGTAGTGGTGGAAGGTGGCGGGAGGTGGGGCTTCGGGCCGTACAGAGCTTGTATATTTCGAATATCGGTCGGTGAAAGGTCAAACGCTGACAAATTTGACACGGTGTACGAAATTGGGTACATTACAGAATCGGAATCGCCGATATGATCTAAGCCGAGTGCGTGACCGATTTCGTGAACGAGTACCTGATAAAACGAAGTGTGAGTGTACGACGGGTTTGTCAGAGTAAAGTCCCAATTTTCATCGCTGTCAAAATGAATATCAACCTGCCTAGATTCATGTAGATTGGGCTTGAAAGTGTGCGCGAGAACGTGACCTTTACCGTCGAAATTATGCGAACACTGACTGCCCGTGGACATACGAAAATGGTCGTGTTCGCCGAACGATATGATGATATTCGGTTTTGTGGGATTCTGATTAAACGTTAATGCGCAATGTCTGCTCCAGACGCCGAAAGCTTTCTGCACTAACCACCTGTACGAGCTCTTCTCGTACATATACCAAGTCAAAGTGTGAGTGTCCCAAACACGTCCGGTCGACAGAGAATCCGGTTCGTCTACATAACCGCAAGTCTTTGAAGAAGTATTGTAAGCTTGTGTCGCGACGCCGGCGACAAAGAAGAAGAAGAAAAACATGATCTTCATGTTTAAAAGTCGAATGCACGACTGACCCGCCGACGCTTAAAGTACCGACCTAAATACTATTTTCCCACACCTGACGTCAGTGATAAAATTGCTATGACCGATTGTTTAAGTAAAAGAAGAAGAAGAAGAAAATTTCGATTAATTGTTATTCTTCCCATACCTGGCGCCAGTGAGATAAAACATTCTGTTTAGGGTCATCGTGACTGTACCGTTTCCTTATTTCCTTAGCCAAAGAGATTAGTTCTTTGTGAATATTACTCATCGTACCAATCATTGCTTTATTAATCTCTATTTCTACAGCTTCGGTCAGCTGATTGTAAGTGACAGCGTCGTTATCGCTCGACCCTTGCCCATGTTCCTGATAGGCTTATATTCAGCATCAAAGTACCCCTTAACACCGCCACCGTTTAATGTGTTAAAGGCAACCCACATTTTAATGTTTTCTTCTTGTTTGTGTAATTGCTCGACATTGACAGCGTCAATAGGCTCCACACCTGCAGGTACGTTTGTGATTCTTTTACTGTTTGCGTTGAACATATCACCGGTCGGCAGTCGAGTAAGAAAAAGCGTATTTTGCGTAAGAAAATCTAAATTGACAGCGACTTTAGCTAATACAGGTTCCGCTACGTGACCGAGACGTTTATTCTGTAGATGCCAGCTGTTACCGCTTGTAACGCTTATTACGCGATTGTCAACGTACGATTTTGTAACAGCATCATTTTTAGCTGCGGGTGTTTTAACGTTATTAATAACCGACCCGCCGGCGTCAAATTTTCCCTCACCACCTCCACCACCATCTTTCACGAGCATGTTTTCCTTCGCGTAACGAATGTTGATGGCATCTCCGTCCAACTGAGGCGGCCCTACATTACTTAATCGAAAATTTTCAAACGAATAATTATCGACTAGTTTAATGGGGATTAAAGATTCTAAATACTCTTTGGTCACGGCGTCATCGTCGGCTGTCGGTCTGGCTAGACCGCCTAAACGAATATTTTTCGCGTGATATTTCGCAATCACCGGGTCGAATGTTAAACACTGTTTCTCCATGGTACCTAGATTTACGGCCGAATCAGCGTCGTCAGGCGTGTGGACATTACGTAACGCTTTGTGTTTCATATCATAATCTCCGTCCGATGTTAGAGTAAAACCGACCCCTGGGGGTCCTCAACGTGCCGCATTATCACCGATTCCGCCACTATAACGTCCAAACTTGTCGACACTCATCTTATCAATGCTCGTATTTTTCTATTTCCTAAACCTTTTATAAGTCCCGCCTCTTTGAGTTCTTCTATAATAGACGCTATTTCGTTTGCGTGACCCGTGTGACCTGCGTCGTGGGACATCAGCAAAAGTCTTAAACGGTCGCACAATTCGTTAGGATCGTCCCAATAAGCGTACTGGTTGTGACCTTGTCCTTGTTTAACACCGGTTTTCTTGTTTTGTTTTGCCGGTGGAAAGAGGTACTGTATAACTTGTTTGTATTTATCAGCTTTCGGATTACGGTTGACCGGCCCGTTGGGATTGTATTTTTGCAGGTGGGCGTTTGTCTGTAAGCAGATATTCTTATACGTAACAGCGTCGTCCGTTGTGTATTCTTCGGGATTCTTCATAAAGAGTAGTTCGTATAGACCGGGCGTACCTTTATAGCTAACACCATCGATAATTATGTCCGCGTCATCCGTAAATTGGATCGCCTCTGAACCGACCATTACAGAGTCGTTTTCGATTCGAGGCCCGTATAAATGATCGATTTTCTTTTTCTTCGATGTGTCGGTAATCATTTCCATCATGTATTTACGTACAAGAGGGTGTTTGAATTTGTCGTTTATCCAATCCATCGACTCTCTGCGTCCTTGAGGTGTGGCTACATAACTAGCTACTACACTGCTCGGCGTATCTACAGTATCAAGACGGGGAGAAAAAATTAGATCCTGAAGTTTTCGCAATCACAGGTGTGTCCAAAAATTTCGGAAAAGAAGTTTTTCTCCTAGGTGTTGATGAAAGAGGCGTCGCCGTAGAAATTGAGGACATTTCTCCTGCCTCTCCTTCTTCTTCTTCTTGTTTTTCAGTTTTCAAAAAGGTAATCGCTGCAGTCTGTGACGCATCTTTTATTTTTGTCAACTCCTTAATAATAGGTTTGTATTGTCTAGTCAATTGTACGTCCATATCGGCATCACCGAATTTCATTTGCATATATTTTCGTTTCAACGCATCTCTCAACCGTTCGATCTCGAGGGTAGCCAGATTACCTTCGGTTAACGTCATATTGCGAAATGATCGACTACACAAAGATGTAACGTTATTTATAAAAAATAATAATAATTATAAACGCTATCATGGTAACTCTACCGACCTAAAGAAGAGCGGAAACTTTTTCGCCGTCACCAGATATTTTATAATGTCACCGACTGACGCGTTCAAAAATTTTTCCTTCTTCCCAACGTAGTCCTCTGAAATAACTGTACGTGGTGTTATCGAAAAACGGAATCCGCATAGTTTTACGCGTGTCTGTGAAAATAAAGGTTCGTTTCACGTTATCACGCCATTCCGGTATTTCGGCTACCATAAGATGATCGTCTCTCGGCGAATTCTGCATGTACTCTTTAAGGTCGCGTATAGGTCGAAGTGACGTGGAGGAGGAGGATAGCAGATAGGAATTCAATAAAAGAAATTCGTCTACATTCGCCTCTGTATATTCGGACCATATTTCCAAACGTCGCGGGTCAACGACCTTGTATCGGTGTCCATCGTAGGATAAGCCAAAGTTTTCGCACTGTTCCACCACGGTCGGAAGAGCGACTTTAAGAAATTCTACTGTGAACATACCTTGGGCTTTATTGTTCACAGCCTCGAAATTTTTACCTCTTCTATTGAGCGGTAGTAGCGGGGTTTGAGTGCCAAACTTTACGTTATAACTCACGTCTAACACGCACTTTGACGCTGTGATCAGCCTATACGTTTCGACAGGCCCTCGAATGGGTATAGTCTTCTCCGTAATGACGACACATCTGGATGCACTCGGAAAATAACAGCCGTACTGTAGCATGTCCAGGTATACTTGAGTGAACGCCAGATCCCCGTGACCTGGTCTGAGTGTGCGATTGAAAAGGTCCGGGAACGGTCGAAAACGTGAGAGTAGATTTTGAGGGTGACGTACTGTACCGTTCAGCATGTGTTGGTTGTATATTATCAATTCGAACGGGACTCCACTTTTTTCGCACTCGAACAAAAATTTCACCCAAATGTCCCTGTTGTAGATACGCGAAGCACCGCCCGTTATCATCAAAATCACAACCGGAGGAAGACTCTTACTGTAATTGCCACGCCTTTTATGACGCCAGCAGCGTCGATTGAATACGTCACCGTGTCTACCCGATCGGCTGCAATAATTTCCGCAAAACTGTTTCCTATCCGCGTAATACCAAGCGCATAAATTGGACTTTGGGCAGCGGAAAGAGTTCTTCGCGTATGGCGCTATGTCGTTGTAGGTGTATATTCTCATTGCAAGTCTTTTACAATACGGTCGAATCCTATTCTATATCTATCTTCTTCTATCTCGCTATCTTTATCTATTACCAAAAATCCGTGTTTCTCTTTCCAAGCAGCGGCGCAAATGTCTTTGAAAACACAGAAAGTAACGTCTGTATTCACGTGATTGTTGTAAATGTGTCTCGAATTGAGATCGTCCTGTTTAAATACCGCCAACAAATTGGCGTTGTCGCGCACCAACTGTTTCGGTATTCTACTGTACGTTTGACCCAGATAGAACGAGTCTATACTGTTGTGGCGACCCATTGTGAAATATTTACGTATATTGTCGTGTTTTTCGCACGCTATGTCGTCGAAAACCATCACAGAGTCCGGCTCGGCTTCGCTAGGGTCAATGACACTTTCGTTATCAGTATAGGCAAAGTACCCTATACCCGTATCGGAGGTGAAAACCTTTTCCAAAAGTTTATATTTCGCCAGATGCAGAGATTTCGAAAACACGTACACGTTCGCGAATCTCAAACCGTTTGGGTCGAAAAGTAAATTGAATAGGACATTAGTTTTACCGCAATTCGACGGGCCACAAATAATACACCGTATAGTGTTAGGTAACAGCGAGCTATGACGCTTACCAGCACCACCACCACCATCACCTCTGCCACCTCCACCGGCAAAGATGTCAAAATTTGATATAACCAATTTTGCCGCGAGTTCTCGATACGCATCGCGTTCGTTTAACACTGATCGCGTCCTACGCGCGTATGTCCAATAAATAGACACGCGAAGTCTGGAGGAACGGGAAACGGAAGCGTGGTATCACACGATAAGATTACGCTTATCTATCCAGGAATTGTGAGTTTTGTCGAAACCTAACCACTTTACAAGCACTTTGTTTCCTTCGGATCGCAATATTTTCTCTACAAAATAAACATCGCCCACTTTAGACTTGCTAATTTCTTCGGCGTAAAATCCACCTTTCAGTATTTCACCTTTCGAGTCTTGTAATATATACGTAGTCGGTGTAGTGGGGACAACTGCGTATATCGAGAAAATCTCGTTTGTCCAGTTCGGTAAATAACCTTTGGCAAATGTTTTCTTATACTTTGAAATTCGTACTTTATCGTCTACCTTATACACCGTTGCCGCGGGCAATTCGACATCCCCCTGACCATTTACTCTCTTCAACAACATGTTTTCGTGTTTTCGTGTCACTCGACCAGGTTTCATACCGGTAGTGCTATGCATAGTATTATTATAAGATCTCACCACCGATTTTAATAAATCGACCCATTCGTAAGTACCGCGTGCGGTAAATTCGCGCCACATTTTCGTTTTCAGAGTTCGATTAAGTCTTTCCACAATGGACGCTTTCTTGTCCGTATAGGTAGTGTAATGATTTATACCGTATCTTTTCATCAGTTTACTCACGTGAGCGTTAAACCACTCTTTACCCTGATCGGTTTGGAAATTGCGCATACTGTGTTTTTCGAGTATCGGTGTCAACGATGTGGCTACTTCGAGTCCGGATTTTGTTTTCAACGGCATGGCTATAGCGAATTTCGATAAACAGTTTATCATAGTCATAATGTATTTGTTGCCGCCGTTACCCTTTGCGTAAGGTATCATTTCCACCAAATCGGCTTGATACAAGTCGTCGACACCTTTAGCGTGACACGACGCGTTTTGAAATTTCTTCGAGCCTGCTTATGCAGCTCTTTAGCTAAATCACGTCTAACGCTACCTTTACCGGTCATGACCGAATAATGCCGCGCCAATTGCGTGTGTGAAGTCTTTATATCCCCTTTCGGGGAAAGGGTGGCCCCATCCTTCGCCACCCCACGTGGCATCCATTCGAAAACAAAAATACCTATTCCATTGCTGATGCCTCCGTACACGTTTTACCGACTTACTTTTTTTGTTGTTTTTATTATAGTAGTACTTTCATTTTGCGGGCTATCATACCACGCCAGAGGGACATTCATCCTTACGGGTTTTTATACCACGTCAGAGGGGCATAAGCATACAGGTTTACGGGAGATTAATCTCCTCGCCAGGGACCAACACACACACACACAACAAAAACAACAAAAATAAGAAAGTGGGTAAGACTATATTCAAACAAAACAAAAAAAAAATGTATTTTTTAATAAACGCACTCGTTAGCACTCTCTCTCTCTCTCTCTACTCTACTCGAGACACTTTATGCCCGTAGGGCAGTGTGTCATATTTACCGTACCTTTTTCTTTTTGCTCCGGTTACTCTAAATGTTTTTGATTCGCGTACTGTAATCACTTGACGATCTTTAGTACGACGGATCTGATTATTGGTGACGGTGATCGGGTCGGAATCCTCATTTAGCACCATACGTTTTAACGAGTCAAAATTTACCGAACCGGAATTGCGGAGATTCAATATCAATCCTTTCACTTTGCACACGGTCACCGGCTCGTCGGGGTACTTTGTCGACAGAACTTTGTAACCGTAGATTTTAGGTCCGCCGGAAACAAATTCTGTGATGTACGAGCCGCGACCGTATTCAAGTAGTTCGTCTGTCATCTGTCCCAAGTAGTCCCCTGTCTCGATTTTATGTTTTCCCTCTACGTATATAACGGAATCAGTATCATAATAAACAGTCTGTCTGTCAAGAGCGTCCAAGTGTTCGTACAGTTTTAGTCTAGCCTGGGCCGTGGTAAAAGCAGCGAGTACGACGTTGATTGTCGGCAAGACTTCGCAGACGTCTTCCGCGTACTGCCAATTCACTACGACCACGTCTTCGTTTACTTCCTGTATGTTGTTAACTTGGACGGACGGACTGACCAGCAATTTAAAAAGTTCCGTCGGTTGTCTGACTATCGCCGTCTTAGTCTGATTCTCTCTCTGGCCGAACATACCCCAAAAGGAATTCAACATGAGTTTGGCCAGCGAGCGGCGACCTTCGTTTTTTTCTACCTTATTCTCGTCTAGTCTGACACCCTCGGCTTCGAAATAGTCGTTCACGTACTTTGTGCGGTCGTCGTCCGTCCGACACCATTCCGGATAACCTGACGCCTCTTGTTTAATTTTTAAAATGTATTAATAAAGTCCGTAAAAGTCCACCACCCTCCATATCGAATTTCGCCACTTCGTACTGCCATAGTTCGTGCATTTCCACGATTACATAATCTTTGTCTATGGCTTTACGAATCTCTTCCATAGTCCACGTCCCCGTCAGTGTCCGTTCGTCCACAGTGTGTCGGCAGTCTGACGAATTCAAAGTCTCTCCGCAAGTGCGACATAAAATGAACATCAATTTCTGATGCATTTTCACGGGCAACACGGGGTGGTAAAGTTCGCGAGGGGGTAGAATGGTACACTTTAGCAAGCCGTCGGCATTCGTGCCCACCTTTCTGCATTCAGCGTTACCTACGTGTACTGTAGGGTGTCCTACAGGGTACTTACCGTACTTGCAGACCCACGGGTATAGAGAGCACACGTCCACGTAGTGGATTTTTTCACCCTCTTTACAAGCACGGTAAGATTTCACATTACCCGTACGACCTCCGAAAAACGCGTCTCGCGGGTTTAGGGGTGCGCTGTTAATTACGGGATGACTTTTGAGGTACGCCGTTTCCTTTTGCATCGCCCTGAACTCGCACTCCCACATCTCGACGACCGCGGAGACTTGATCGTGCTGGCGAGAGAGTTTAGCTGTTTTCGCTTTAGTTCTCTCGAGACGGGCGTTAAACGTGTCCGACGGGTCATCCTCAAGGGGGCTTTCTCGACCGTAAGGAAAACATTTCGGACATCCGTGCCAGTAGCACCCGTGAAATTCGTACACCGTCTTGGTATCAGCGCACAAACCGTCCACTTTAACGCCGGCGATCTGTTTTTCCCTACCTCTACCGGCGTGATCTACTCGGATCCCGTCTTGATCCTCCACCCATGTCAACCACTGCAGTGCGACAAGTGATTGTGTGTCGACCAAACGGTACCCATTTTTCGGCACAATTCCAATAGTGTTGGGTTTAAGAAAATTTCGTCTAAAGGCCACGTTACAAGCGCTCGCTATAGTCACGGCTTCAAAGAACGGATCTACGTTGCATTCTTGCAAAAACGATGCACTGAACTTAATGCACGCTTGTGCTAGGATATCAACGTCGGAAAGGCAGTATTCGAAAATTTCCTTTTGGAAATCGAACACGTAATCGTTGCGCACTTGCTCGTCGTGCCATTTCAAAAACTCTTTGTGGTTCTTATCGAACATAGAGTCGGGACAGTAATATTCTTTGGACGGAATGGGGCCTACGTAATTTTGATTGGCCAACGTGTTGAACAGGTGAGGAAGTAACCTTTCTTTTTTTCCGGCGGCAAATCGAAAGCTTTGGGGAGTTTGGACAGCGCCATCGGCATGTAATTTAGAGAATCGATAAATTTTACGTTATCGATTTCCATGAGGATGACCTTGCTACCGCGTGTAATCAAGCTAGGAGTAAATTGAGTCTGTTCGAGAACGTATTTCAAGAGGAATTGAAAATCAAACGCTTGACCGTTGTGCGCAATGACGCACACTTTTTTAATCGTTTTGCGAACCTCCATTACGTACTTCATAAAACAGTCGACTGGTTCTTTCGTAAACACTCGCGTTCGCGCCTCGCACTGAGAACAATCTTCTGACGGCTGGTTCACGCATTCCCAACAGTATTGCCTAGAGACACACAAATTCACTCGGTGCACCTGAGCCGTGTCGAGAGTTTCTTCTTGGCGCGTCTCTAGGTCGAAAAAGATAAATAGAAAATCCCTGACAATTGGTTTTCTCACGTCGACGCGCATGTAACAGAAATGACCTGCCGGTCTGTATTCCTTACACAATTTGCAATAGATTTCACCGCAAACGTGAGCGGTTTTCCGTTTTTTGGTTAAAATCAACTTTTTACATTCAGGGCATTCCTGTACGGACTGACAGACGCTTCCAGTGTGCGCGAAAAAACAATTTCTATTTTTAAATTGACGATTACAGTCGCCGCAGTAGACGGTACCGCTATCGTCTTTTTCGCACGGTGGTGATCTTTTGCACGAGTTGCACTGTGCAGAACACCTGTGCCGCTCTGGATGGTCGAAAGGAGTGTGGCAGGTTTCACAATAATAAGTGCATGCGAATGCAGCCGTTAAACTCGTGATTACATTATAATGCCCGTTGTGAAATATTAAGTTTATCTTGTAGGGCGCGTTCTGCACATGGCCCTCGAAGTAAATATCGCGGCCGTGGTTACCGTAGTTGTACACTGTAATTTTGTAATCCGCGAGAAAATTTTGAAATTTTTGCAACTCTACCACCCCGGCACCTGCGTCTCCGATTTCCACATTCGCGTCAGTCATCAGTTGTCGTGCCCTGAGAGTTTGTCGCTTACGTCTATCTTGTATGACGGCTTTGTAAATCATTGTCGGCGTGAGCCTTGCCTACTACGAGTGAGCACGGTAGACATAAGGAGTCGTTGTTTTTAATCACCATGATCCCCCTTCTACCTGTCGGTGCGACAGTATGAAACTCGACCGAATGCTACTGCTCCTCTTGGTATTAGAACTTCCCGTATTTTTGATGACTTGCTTATTGAACTACCCCCAATGTTTGAAAGGTCCTTTTGTCTTGTCCCTCCATGGAAAATCAATATGCCGACATTTGATTTCTCCTTGTGTGCATACCAGAAAGACAACACTCCTAACATTATGTATCAACGTGAGTTTTTCGACTTTCTAGTTCATATCCATCTGCTAAATTTATTTTCACAGATGGCTCTAAGATGAATAACAATGTTGGGTGTGCATTTTACTCACTGGACGAAACATATAATTATGGATTACCCTCAATTTGTAGTGTCTTTACGGCCGAACTCTTTGCCATCTTAAAGGCTCTGAATACCATTGAATTCGATAGTTTGCATTTCGTAGTTTGTTCTGATTCAAAAAGTGCCCTCCAGGCAATCCGGGATATGTATTCGGTAAACCCTCTGGTTCAAGATATTCTGTGCTCTGTCCATAGACTTGAACTACGAGGTGCAAGAGTATCATTTATCTGGATTCCTGGCCACTGTGGAATATTTGGGAACACTGTAGCGGATAATGCGGCAAAGGAAGCAACTTTTCTTCCGCCATGCACTCAACGTGTATTCGTGTCTGACTTCCTTTGTCACGTAAAACATTTAATTCATCTACAGTGGGAAAATGAATGGGCAGCTACAAGCAGTAACAAATTGAGGGTAATCAAAAGTACAGTTCGTCCTTGGGGGTCGTCAATACGTGCAATTCGCAGAGAAGAGGTGGTGATCACCCGTCTTCGCATTGGTCACTCCATGTTAACACATGGATTTCTGATGGGAGGCGGGGACCCACCTGAATGCGAATTCTGTAGGGAAACCATCATAATTAAACATATACTGCTCGATTGTGATGGTTTTCAAAATGTGCGTGTTATGTGTGGTCTGAGCAACTGTTTGCAGACGATGTTGGGAGATAGTGCCTCGGCCGTTGACCGGGTTCTGTACTTCCTTCATCGTTTGAATGTTTTAAATAAAATTTAATATATATAGTTGTTATTTCTTGTGTTATATTATTTATTTATTTTATCTAAAATCCTTATTTCTGTTATGTTTATGCATAGTTTTACGAATTGTTATTAAACTTTATTCATTATTTATTGTTATTTAGTTCTTAAGTGTAATATATCTATAGCTGTTATCTAAATTTTTAATTTATTTTTACTGTTATAGTTTGTTGTTGTTGTTTTGTTGTTTTTGTTGCTTTTTTCTTAAGTAAAATTTTTGTTTAATTTTTTTTTTATATATATACTCTCATTTTTCGTGACGGCGATGATAACCTGAACGGTTTTTCGCCGGGAAAAAAAAAATAAAAATACATTTCTGTAAGTCTTTACGACTTATTTAGTGACAAAGAATGGGGTCTTATATCAGGGTGTCCTCTTTTGCCATTTAGTAGTATAAGGTCTTGTAAAGACCGCGTACATTGGACTCGTATATGTGTAAATCGAATTTTATCCGAGGCTTAAATCAGAGAATTTCAATACAAGGTAGACTGGGTTGCTGTTTCTTGCTACCAACATCTGTCAGAGGAATTCCTGCGGGAATTTCGTTTCGAGGTTTACTGGCCTTTTGTGAGCATGTATCAAACGCTATCGGAAAATTTCATACGAGAGTTTGAAACAATGGTAGACTGGTCGGATATATCTTGTTTTCAAGTACTATCCGAAAACTTTATAAAAGAATTTGAATCCAAAGTCAACTGGATGTACATCTCCGCACGTCAAAAGCTATCTGAAACTTTCATACGGCAATTTCACTCGAAAGTCCATTGGTCGAGGATTTGCGCAGACCAAACTCTCTCGGAAGATTTTATAAGAGAATTTCAATTTGAGGTCAACTGGTCTGAAGTTTCATGCTATCAGAAACTTTCCGAGAATTTCATAAGGGAGTTTCATACAAATGTCGACTGGTACTATATCTCTTCACGACAGAATTTATCTGAAAGTTTCATACGTGAATTTCAAACAAAAGTCTACTGGTCGAAGATCTTCAATTGTCAAATATTGTCTGAAGCTTTTGTTAAAGAATTTAAAGACGAATTCGATAGATTCGCGTTACTCGTTCGCTATTTACAGGAGAGTGAAGAAGAAGAAGAGGAAGAAGATGCAGAAGAAGAAAAAGAAGAAATCTAAATTATCGTATTACCATTTTGCGTGTGTATATATATATATATATATATATATATATATATATATATATATATATATATACATTACATGTACATTACTTAAACGACACAGTGTTATGTGCTGCTAAAACTGTTACTATTATTATTATTAGTATTATTATTACTACTACTACTACTACTACTACTACAGAAACTATTGTAGCTCATGTCGGTGTTAATCTCTTTATAACCGATGGAAGGTCAAGATATACATGTAAGTATAATCCAAGTGCGGTACATCTTTTATTACATCTCCGTTTTTCAACTTTGTAATTTTGTATTTATTTATTTCTTCATAGACCATTGACGTACCGGCGCCTGCTGTGTCCCCAACACCGTCGACGTCATCGATAGCGTCGTCTTCTTCGACGTTCGTCTTCTTGTCTGCACCGTCACCACCACAACCACCACCACCACCACCATCACAGTCACAGCCCTCAGAGTCGTCGTCGACGAGTTTCACAAGGTCCTCAGAGTCCCAGAGTTTATTAAACGACGACGACAACTACAACGACGACGACGACGACGACGACGATGACGACGATGAAGTCGACAACGACACAGATGAAGGAATAAGAAGGAAAGAAGGATCAGGAGACGCCGCTCAATATCGTCATCCAGGAAACAGGATGACGGTCATGACTCTCGTAGTTGTAGACAATATTTCTCGACACGTTTCCTCACCTTTCTAGATCATCACAGATTAGAGTCTTCTGTTAGTATCCAATGTTTATACGATTTATATTTCCTAGTTTTTAGTTAAATTTGAATTTATTTTTATTTTTCCTTTACTTCAGTGTCACAGGTGTTCCAGCAGAGGTTTTAAATATGACGACCTACCTCCGGCGTATATTACGGTGCAAGCTATAATAGATATTATACATGATCTCCGATTGGCCGTCTCTGACTTGGAAGACACCTGCTCACGGCCGTGCTGTATAAACAACAGGACCTACGCCATACAGGTGTTTCAAATGGTTAACTGCCAGGTTGCACGAAGTTTTAATCGTGGATTTTCTTATCTACGCAGACACGGAGTTATACCCCCGGAGCAGCAAGTACGACAAACACGAATACCTTTTTTCTTTTTCTTTATAAAAATTCATTTTTACTTTTTTAACAATACTAACGGAGTTGTTATTGTTACAGGACGCAAGCACTTGTAATAGTTCTAATAGGAATAGTAGTAGTAGCAGTAACGTCAGACGTACTTCTCGTTCATCCTGCCCTGTTTGTCTGGAGAATCCTCAGGAACACGCGCTCGTACCATGTGGACATGTTTTGTGTAAAGACTGTTTTCAACGGATGACCACGTGCCCCGTTTGTAGAACGCGGATATCCCGTGTCTACAAATTATATTTTTAAGATTTTTTTAAAAATATATAATATAATCTCTCTGTGTCACACACACACACACACAGTTTTGTGTTACTGTCATCATTTTTATTATTAATAGTATTATTAGTATTGTTATTAGTGTAATTGTAATACTCATGATGATAATAATAAAAAATGTCTAATACATTTCAACGTATTACTTTTTCTTTATACCACCTACAAAATCCTGTGCTCTAAGATTGATATTGTAAATGTGTGCAACGTGTCGAAAATGGTTCCTGACACGTTGAAACAAGCAGAGGACCTTGAGTTTACTGCTACTGACTTACTGTTTATGTCGTCATATATATGCTAATATTGAGGCACATTACAAGTATATAAATATACATATATATACTATTACTAGGATTCCCATCATAAAACTACAGGGTGCTCAGGTGATCACCAACGGCGAGTTATTAAATAAAAAGTACATGTGTGTAACGTAGGAGGTATGACGCCATTTGCCCACCAGCCGTAAACGTACGTGTTTGTGTGAGACGCAGTGCGCATGCGCACCAGCCGGCCACGTGACGTCGGCGTAGAGGGTATGACGCAACGTCTTACCGCCTTTTTCTTTGTTACCACCACCACCAACACAAATCGTGTACAAACTAATTATACACACCATCGCACAGTCGGCGACCGCCGAACAGAAAGTGTAAAGCAATGCGCGTGCGCAACAGCCGACCGCGCGACGTCGACTTAGGGGGTACGACGTCGTAGGGGGTATGACGACAGCATCAAGTCAGAGGGGGTATGACCTCACGATTACCTCACATTCCAACACGTCATCCAACATAAACGCAAACATCTACACGTCATCCTACCACATGGAGGGGACTAGGGGGAAACACTTTTAACATTGAGACATACGGAGGGGAACCTATGACGCTTTGTGGTGGGGGGTGGGATATACTACCGCCCCTCCTACTCACAGGGGAGTGTACTTAGTGTTACTGTGTTTGCTATTGTAGTTAATAGCATAACGTCTAATGTACGGTCCCCTGTCAGATGTTCTCTCTTTTTAGACGATTTTGCTATTTATGTAAGCACCAGAAACATGGCAACAGCTGAAAGAACCCTTCAGCTGGTAATAAATAGGTTGCAGACCTGGACGAGAACTACTGGCTTTAAATTCTCCAATTGACAATATAAGGACTACATTAGATCTATGTCTTTTAAATAATGGTTCCCCAACACACTTATCGTCTTCTACAGGTGGTTGGACAGTCGTTGATTTGACCTTTTGCAGTCCAATTTTGGCAACGAAGTTCGAATGGTCGGCGATGTCTGATCTGTACGGCAGCGATCATACTCCGATTAATGTTTCACTTTGTACATTCCACCGTCCGAATCAACGCCCTCCGCGGTGGATTCTACAAAAGGCACAATGGGTGGATTTCACAGAACAATTTGTATCACCTGACATTGAAGATATTAACTCTATTAATGAAATAGTACAAACTTTAACTGAAAATATTTTAGACGTAGCACATAAAACTATTCCTCAAACCTCGACTCATCAATCTCGTCCCCGTTCCTTGGTGGACTGAGGACTGTAAGAATGCCTTGCTTTTACGTAGACGAGCTCTAAGAAGGTTCAACAGACGACCAACGAGTGAAAATCTTGAGAGGTATAAAATTCTCCGAGCTAGAGCTCGTAGAATATTTAGACAAAGTAGAAAAAATTCTTGGACCCAGTATATTAACACAATATCAAGAACAACACCAGTATCAACTGTTTGGAAGAAACTCCGTTCCGTTTCTGGTTCATCTCCATCAACTCCCTTGATGGGCATCAAACAACGGAACGGAATAATAAGTTTTGATCCTCGAGATATTGTTAATACATTGGGTTTATATTTTGCGGATTATTCTTCGTTTACTTCCTATAGCAATGGTTTTTGTCGTTTCAAAAATACTCAAGAAGCAATGCCATTCGTCGTTCGTACGTCTGTTTCTCCTTTGAACGCGCCCTTCTCAATAGAAGAACTGGAATCTGCACTGTCATCCTCTTCAGATTCAGCACCAGGCCCTGATAACCTTGTATATTCCATGATTAAAAATCTTCCAACATCGGGGAGGATTTCCCTCCTGAAGATATACAATCGTATGTTTGAGGAACACTCTTTCCCTGATGTTTGGTTGGAAGCAACAGTGATTCCTATTCTTAAGCCAGGCAAAGATAAAACTGATCCAAACAGCTACCGCCCTATTTCTCTTACTAGTGTGCTATGCAAGCTAGTGGAGAAAATGGTAAATCGCCGTCTTGTTTAGTACTTAGAAAATAATAATTTACTCTCTAAGGACCAGTGTGGTTTTAGGCAAGGGCGATCTTCCATCGATCAGTTAGTTTTATTAGAATCTGCAATCCAAAATGCCTTTCTGTTACGTCAAACACTTGTTGCAATATTCTTTGACCTAGAGAAGGCATATGATATGGCTTGGAGAAGAGGAATACTAAATACATTAAAATCATGGGGTATACAAGGTAACATACTAGGTTTTATTAAAAATTTTCTCTCAAACAGATATTTCAGAGTACGCCTTGGATCTACATTGTCAGATCGTTTTCGGTTAGAGAATGGCGTCCCGCAGGGAAGTGTACTTAGTGTGACTTTGTTTGCCGTTGCTATCAATAGTATAACTACTAATGTGCGGTCTCCTGTTCGCTGTTCTCTCTTTGTGGATGACTTTGCAATTTATGTTGGTGCTAGAAGTTTGGCCACAGCTGAAAGAACACTTCAGCTTACAGTAAATAGATTGCAGTCATGGACGAATTCAACTGGGTTTAAATTTTCTGCCGCCAAAACTCAATGTATTGCCTTCAGTCGCCGTCGACAGATCCGAACTCCTTCAATATTTCTCGATGGTACAGAAATTCGGACCATTCCATCTGTTCGATTTTTGGGGTTAATATTTGACCAAAGACTATCATGGAACCCTCATTTGCGTGATTTAAAGTTACGATGTAACAAAATTCTCGATATGTTGAGGGTGCTTAGTGGTTCTCGATGGGGCGCTGATAGGACCTGTATGCTGATGTTTTACCGTGCGGTGATTCGTTCGCGGATTGATTATGGCAGCATTGTATATTCGTCTGCACGACCATCCGTATTAAAAAAATAGACCCAGTCCATCACTCTGCAATACGACTCGTCTCTGGAGCCTTCCGTTCTAGTCCCGTTGTAAGCATTCTAGCCGAGACTGGGAACCTTCACTCTTTCGACGGAGACAGAAACTACAGCTAACTTATGTAAGCAATTTATCATCTAAACCTTGGCACCCTGCTTTTAATACAGTTTTCAAAATCAATTGGTGCGACAGTATGAAACTCGACCGAATGCTACTGCTCCTCTTGGTATTAGAACTTCCCGTATTTTTGATGACTTACGTATTGAACTACCCCCAATGTTTGAAAGGTCCTTTTGTCTTGTCCCTCCATGGAAAATCAATATGCCGACATTTGATTTCTCCTTATGTGCATACCAGAAAGACAACACTCCTAACATTGTGTATCAACGTGAGTTTTTCGACTGACTAGTTCATATCCATCTGCTAAATTTATTTTCACAGATGGCTCTAAGATGAATAACAATGTTGGGTGTGCATTTTACTCATTGGACGAAACGTATAAGTATGGATTACCCTCAACTTGCAGTGTCTTTACAGCCGAACTCTTTGCCATCTTAAAGGCTCTGAACACTATTGAATTCGATAGTTTGCATTACGTAGTTTGTTCCGATTCAAAAAGTGCATTTCAGGCAATGCAGGATATGTATTCGGTAAACCCTCTGGTTCAAGATGTTCTGTGTTCTGTCCATAGACTTGAACTACGAGGTGCAAGAGTATCATTTATCTGGATTCCTGGCCACTGTGGAATATCTGGAAACACTATAGCGGATAATGCGGCAAAGGAAGCAACTTTTCTTCCGCCATGCACTCAACGTGTAATCGTGTCTGACTTCCTTTGTCACGTAAAACATTTAATTCATCTACAGTGGGAAAATGAATGGGCAGCTACAAGCTGTAATAAATTGAGGGTAATCAAAGTACAGTTCGTCCTTGGGGTCGTCAATACGTGCAAGTCGCAGAGAAGAGGTGGTGATCACCCGCCTTCGCATCGGTCACTCCATGTTAACGCATGGATTTCTGATGGAACGCGGGGACCCACCTAAATGCGAGTTCTGTAGGGAAACCATCACAATAAGACATATATCACTCGATTGTGATGGTTTCCAAAATGTGCGTTTTATGTGTGGTCTGAGCAACTGTTTGCAGACGATGTTGGGAGATAGTGCCTCGGTCGTTGACCGGGTTCTAGACGTCCTTCATCGTCTGAATGTTTTAAATAAAATTTAATTTATTGTATTTGTAATTTCTTGTGTTATTTTATTTATTTATTTTATTTAAAAACTTTATTTCTGTTATGTTTTGCATACTTTTACGAATTGTTATTAAATTTTATTCATTATTTATTGTTATTTAGTTCTTAAGTGTAATATATCTATATCTGTTATCTAAATTTTTAATTTATTCTTACTGTTATAGTTTCTTGTTGTTGTTTTTTCTTAAGTTAAATTTTGGTTAATTAAATTTTTTTTTTATATACTTTAATCCTTCGTGACGGCGATGATAACCTAAACGGTTTTTCGCCGAAAAAAAAAAAAAAAAAAAAAAAAATTTAAATTCTCCGCTGCTAACACTCAGTGTATTGCATTCAGTCGCCGTCGACAGATCCAGGCTCCGTCGTTATATCTTGATGGTATACAGCTTCGCACTACTCCATCCGTTCGATTCTTGGGTCTAATACTCGACGAAAGGCTCTCGTGGAGCCCTCACGTGCGTGATTTAAAATTAAGATGTAATAAAATCCTCCATATGTTGAGGGTTATTAGTGGGTCTCAATGGGGTGCCGATATTATTAATATAGTTATAACTGCTACATCAATTTTGTTAAATTTAATTTTACAAATATAGTTTGTTGTAGTTTTATTTATTTATATATATATATATAAGTATATTTTGTTAATTCCTTTTTTTATATATACTTTCATTTAGCATGACGGCGATGATAACCTTAACGGTTTTTCGCCGGAAAAAAAAAAAAAAAGGACTTGTATGCTGATGTTTTACCGTGCCGTAATTCGTTCGCGAATTGATTATGGCAGCATTGTATATTCATCTGCTAGACCATCGATTTTAAAGAAACTAGATCCCGTTCATAACTCTGCAATCCGTCTTGTTTCTGGTGCTTTCCGTTCAAGTCCCGTCGTAAGTATTCTCGCTGATGCTGGCGAACCATCACTCTCTCGTCGGAGACAGTAGTTACAATTAAGTTACGTATGTAATATATTATGAAAACCTGCTTACAGTACAATTTTCCACAATTAGTAATTCCAGCAATATGAATCCCGACCGCACGCTACAGCCCCTGTTGGCATTAGAACAACCCGTATTTTTGAAGACTTGCGTATTGAACTACCCCCAATGTTTGTAAGGTCCTTTTGTCTTGTCCCTCTGTGGATAATCAATATGCCGATCTTTGATTTCTCCTTGTGTACATACCTGAAAGACAACACTCCTAGCATAGTGTATCAACGTGAGTTTTCTCGACTGATTAATTCATATCCACCTGCTATATTTATTTTCACAGATGGTTCTAAGATGAATAATAATGTTGGGTGTGCCTTTTATTCACTGGACGAAACGTATAAATATGGATTACCCTCAATTTGTAGTGTCTTTACTGCCGAACTCTTTGCCATCTTAAAGGCTCTGAACACTATTGAATTCGATAGTTTGCATTACGTAGTTTGTTCTGATTCAGAAAGTGCCCTCCAGACAATCCGGGATATGTATTCGGTAAACCCTCTGGTTCAAGATATTCTGTGCTCTGTCCATAGACTTGAACTACGTGGTGTAAGAGTATCATTTATCTGGATTCCTGGTCACTGGAATATTTGAAAACACTGCAGCGGATAATGCGGCAAAGGAAGCAACGTTTCTGCCGCCATGCACTCCACGTGTAATAGTGTCTGACTGTCTTTGTCACGTAAAACATTTAATTCTTCTACAGTGGGAAAATGAATGGGCAGCTACAAGCAGTAATAAATTGAAGGTAATTAAAAAATATTGTTCGTCCTTGAGGGTCGTCAATACGTGCAAGTCGTAGAGAATAGTTGGTGATCACCCGCCTTCGCATTGGTCACTCCATGTTAACGCATGGATTTCTGATGGTACGCGGGGACCCACTTAAATGCGAGTTCTGTAGGGAAACCATCACAATAAAACATATATTGCTCGATTGTGATGGTTTCCAAAATGTGCGTGTTATGTGTGGTCTGAGCAACTGTTTGCAGGCGATGTTGGGAGATAGTGCCTCTGCCGTTGACCGGGTTCTATACTTCCTTCATCGTCTGAATGTTTTAAATAAAATTTAATGTATATATTTGTTATTTCTTGTGTTATTTTATTTATTTATTTTATCTAATAACTTTATTTCTGTTATGTTTATGTATACTTTTACGAATTGTTATTAAATTTCATTCATTATTCATTGTTATTTAGTTCTTAAGTGTAATAAAACTATACCTGTTATCTAAATTTTTAATTTATTTTTACTGTTATAGTTTGTTGTTGTTGTTGTTTTTGTTGTTGTTTTCTTCTTACTTAAGTAAAATTTTGTTTAATTTTTTTTTATACTTTCATTTTGCGTGACGGCGATGATAACCTGAACGGTTTTTCGCCGGAAGAAAAAAGTTCGAAAGCCTCCGAACGACGTCATCGTTTTGAGTTTTGTCGGGGGAAATTTTGAAAAATAAATATAAATATTATATGCCAAAAAGTGATTGAATTTTTCCTCACAGATCTTGGTTTATTATACCTTGCTCCAAGATACTTTCCAATGTATCTAAGTCTTCACCGTGTGGAGAAAATGTGATCATGTTCGAGAGTGTATCTATCTCGGGCATTAGGAGGTCGCTGTGGGACTGGGAGCTGCAGGGAGCATCGGTGGGCCGCCTTTGTGACCATTTGTAATCGCTCACGTGCTCAGATTTTTCGGTCCCCGTACCTACTTTACACGAGACGACCACACTATTGCGTAGATTGATCTCCTCTATTCCGCCATCCATGCTCCTAGCAGATCTTATTATGCGTCTCACCTCCCTGAAACATATATTTATGACTGTATAATTTTACTTACTTCCAACAACAGATTTTGGAGGTTGCAGGACATTGTTTCATACCTTGCAATATGCGCCACTGTATCTTCTTCGTGTTTCTTTAATGCCTTCGTCTCTCTCCACTTTGGCATGTTGCCCGGCAATGCTTTCCTCGCTACGCGTGCGACCTTATATGTACAAAGTGTACACCACGTGACCGCTTGGCTTGCTATCTCTTACGTATGCACACGGCAGACGCTGACCGTAACAATTTATATCGCTCTTAAAAAGAATGGTGTTCCGCATGGAGTATATTTAGCGTCATCCTGTTTGCAATTGCAATAAATAGCATAACCTCTAATGTACAGTCCCCTGTCTGATGTTCGCTATTTGTAGACGATTTGGTTATCTACGCAAGCAATAAAAACATAGAAACAGCTGAAAAATCCCTTCAATTGGTAATAAAAAGATTGAAGTCGTAGACTAGGTCTACAGGCTTCAAATGTTCTGCTGCCAAAACTCAATGCATTGCCTTCAGTCGCCGTCGACATATTCAATCACCTTCGATATACCTTGATGGCGTAAAGGTTCGGACTTCTCCATCTGTTCGATTTTTGGGCCTAATATTCGACGAAAGATTATCATGGAACCTTCACCTACGTGATCTAAAGACCCGGTATAACAAAATTCTTGATATGTTGAGGGTTCTTAGTGGCTCTCGATGGGGCGCTGTTTTGTCGTGTACGCTTATGTTTTTTTATCGTGCGGTCATTCGTTCACTAATTGATGACGGCAGCATTGTTTATTCATCAGCACGACCTTCCGCATTAAAGAAACTAGATGTCCATCATTTTGAAATCCGTCTTGCGTCTGGTGTTTTTCGTTTTCTAGTACCGTTGTGAGTATACTTGCCGAGGTTGGCGAACCTTCACTCACTCAAGGGAAACAGCAGTTGCAAGTAAGTTACGTAAGCAATTTATCATGTAAGCCATGGCACCCTGCTTACAATATTGTTGTTAATAATAAGTTGCTCCGTCAATATCAATCTTGTCCGCATTCCACTGCTCCGCTTGGCATTAGGTCTTCCCGTGTTTTTGATTACTATAAAACATATATTGCTTAATTGTGAAGGTTTCCGAAATTTGCGTGTTATTTGTGAACTGAGCAATTGTTTGCAGACGATGTTGGAAAAAGTGCCTCGGCCGTTGACCGGGTCCTAGACTTCCTTCATCGTCTGAATTTTTTAAATAAAATTTAATTTATATTTTTGGTATTGTTTGTGGTAGGGGCCCTTTACAGCCCTGAAAAAATTGTTTATACTTGCTGTTTTGTTTTGTTATTTGTTTATATTTGTTTTATTTTGTTATTTAATTTTAGGTACGTTTATATTTTTTCTTCTTTTTCTTTTTATTGTTCTGTTATCTAAATTTTTAATTTATTTTTACTGTTATAGTTTGTTGTTGTTGTTTTTGTTGTTTTTTTTTCTTAAGTAAAATTTTGTTTAATTTTTTTTTATATACTTTCATTTTTCGTGACGGCGATGATAACCTGAACGGTTTTTCGCCGAAAAAAAATAAATATTTTTGTAGGGCCAATTTGCAGCCCTACAATAATTTGTGTATGTTGTTTTTTTTAGATATATTATTGTTAACTAGTTTTAGTCACATATCTTTAATTGTAATTTGTTTTGTTTTGTTTATTTGTTTTTGTTATTATAGTTTGTTGTTTGTTTTCATATTAAACTTAAATTTTTGTTTATTTTATTCGTTCTTTTATATTTTAATTTTGAATATTGGCGATGTTATCCACATTGGGTTTTCGCCGGAAAAAAAAGTTTTTTATTACTAGGGTATTGAGTTGCCCTCAGTGTTCGAGAGGACTCAATGTTTTATTCCTCAATTGTGTATTCCTACGCCAACCTTCGATTCATCATTGCTATATTTTCTAAAACATAACACCCCCGATATTGTGTTTCGCCAAGAGTTTCATGTTCTTCAATCCTAAGCAATCAGTGAAATTATTTTTACTGATGGTTCAAAACTGGAGAACAACTTCGGTTGTGCATTTTACAGAACTGATCAAACCAAGAAATATGGATTACCCTAAGTTTGTAGTGTCTTTACTGCCTTATGCCTTCTCTAGGTCAAAAAATACAGCAACAAGTGTTTGACGCAAGAGGAAGGCATTTTGTATTTCAGATTCTAACAAAACCATGTGGAGAAAGATGTCTTGTACATCCTCTCAAAATATACTGGAGTGCTGAAGACATGTATTTCTGCTCCAGGATATTGGAAATCCTTCCCATTGGGGATTCTCGCTTTAGTTCGTCTCCTGGTCTACCGGTGACGTTTAAATGCACCCTGTACCATTTGTTCGATATATCAACATTTGTGCAATCGCTCGGCAGCAAAACTATGTATTGTGTATCGTCAGGAGTTTCATCATGTTCTTCAATCCTACCCATTCAGTGAAATTATTTTTACTTATGGTTCAAAACTGGAGAACAACGTCGGTTGTGCATTTTACAGAACAGGCCAAACCAAGAAATATGGATTACCCTCAGTCTGTAGTGTCTTTACTGCCGAATTATTCGCCATTCTTAAAGCTCTGAACTCTACCGTTGAATCCGATTTTGTGCATTATCTAGTGTGTTCCGATTCTAAAAGTGCACTGCAGGCTATATAAGACATGTATTCAATAAACCCTCTGGTTCAAGAATCTTGTGCTCCATCCATAGGCTTAAACTACGAGGTGTAAAAACAACATTTTGCTGGGTACCTGGTCACAGTGGGATAATTGGGAACACTAGAGCGGATATTGCGGCAAAGGACGATATCCGTATCTTAGTGAACGACGTCACTAGAAATATATGCCAAGTGCACTCACCACACTGCGTATTGTACTAGAGATACTTAAATTTTGTAGTAAACGCAATAAACAAGAAATAAATATTTACTCTGGTTGACTTACAAGAAGACTTCGAGAGAAAATGATCAATTAATGGTAATTCTGTTTGAAGTTGATTTACAGGAGAGAGGAAAATCTGCTGCTTCCGACCACGCAACGTGTTATTTGTTCAGACTTTATTTGTCAAGCGAAACATCTATTGCTATTCGCTTTGGGAAAATGAATGTGTAGCCTTGGGAAATAACAAATTGAGGGTAATTAAGAATACTGTTCGTCCTTGGGAAACGTCAATACGTGTTAGTCGTAGGGAAGAGGTTGTTGTTACCCGTCTCCACATTGGACATTCAATGTTAACGCATGGGTTTCTTATGGCGCGCGGGGACCTACCTACATGTCAGTTTTGTGGTGCTATCACAATCAAACATTTTCTTTTGGATTGTGATGGTTTCAAAAGCATGCGTCAAATGTGTGGATTGGATTCCTCTATGGAGGCTATTTCTAAAGACGATTCGTCGGTCATTGACCGAGTTCTTAATTTTTTACGTCGAATAAATGTTTTTGAATTACTCTAGCTATAGTATTGTTGAACAGCATAACAGTGCAAAATTTTTTTAATTAAAATTAAATTAAACATTGTTTTGTTTTCAAATTTTTATTTCCGTTAATTATTTCTTCTTTATTAAGTTATATATTTAAATAATATTACGTAGTTTAAGTGGCTATAGTGTTTTAGTTTTTTGTATGGTATTAATAATGTTTAGTTTCTGTTCCCCACCCCGTGTAGGACATTTTGCTTGACGGCGGTGATAGCCTTCATGTGATTTTCACCGAAAGCTGTAAACAATAAATAAATTTTAAAAAATAAAATAAACATGATCAGCAGAATTACATTTGGCACATCTTGTACATTTTTCTTTCCTCCAGCTAATCTGTACCCAATCTATTCCTCACCTAGTTCCTTCTTCTTTCTAGCTTCATTTTCTTCCATTTATTGTTATTGTTGTTATTTCCAAGTTTGTAGGTCTCTCTGGCACTGATTATTGGAAAGCCAGTTTATAGTCTGACAATAAATGGTGTGTATGTTGATTGTAAAATATATTATTGTTTCTAGTTGTTTTTAGGTAAATATTTATAATTGCTATTCTATGTTGTATGTTTTATTTATTTATTTATTTTTATTATTATTTTTTGTTTCTAACTATAGCTTTGTAAGAAATTGTTCTTTAATTTCATATTTTAACTTCGGCATTGATAAGAACCTTCACAGTTTTTCATCGGAAAAAACTCTGGTGCTGTCCCTTGACCCATATCTAAATTAAATAAATCATCTCTTGATTTTCACTGTTTTCGCTATCTCCAACTGTTCATGGGGGGTATATCCTCACCGTGTAAATTAGCCTAACTTTAGGTACATTTATCTCAGGTATTAATTATGAAAGAGTGTTTTTTTTTATTTGAAATTTACTCTCTTATTAACGTTCTAAGTTGATAAAATGTTTATAACGCACTCAGGTTAATAAAAAAAAATGTTATAATATACACATTTTTTAATTTGTTTTGTATTTTAACAATTGAACTTTTTGACCCTAATCTGGGCCGACCCCCTCTTAAGAATTCTAACAAACATTGCTAACAAGTTACAATAATTGTATAATTTAAAATTATGTTAAGATTTCTAGTGGTAGTTGCAGACTACAGCCCGTTTCAACCTACCATTTAATTAATCCAGCTATTGTTACTGTGATTGCAGTGTCAGGCAAACAGCAGGACAGAGCTATATGAACGACGTCACTAGAAATATATGCCAAGTGCACTCACCACACTGCGTATTGTACTAGAGATACTTAAATTTTGTAGTAAACGCAATAAACAAGAAATAAATATTTACTATGGTTGACTCACAAGAAGACTTCGAGAGAAAATGATCAATTAATGGTAATCCTGTTTGAAGTTGATTTACAGGAGAGAGAAAATCTGTTTTTACCGTCTAAAAGTTTATTTGCTCGATAATTTTACACCTTCGTGTTGAGAATCTTTTTTATGACAGGAGTATCCAGCTCGTACATTTTTGAAAATGTCCAGTATGTTCCAATTTGGTAACTGGTGTATCATTATTTTAAGCTCATTTCTTGTATGACAATGTTCTTTTAAATCGTCATCTTGGTAGAAACGAGATAGGCCAAGTGCACTCAACACACGTTGCCTATTGTGCTAGAGATACTTAACTTTTATAGTAAACGCAATAAACAAGAAATAAATATTTTCATTTGGTTCACAATAACAGACTTGGCGAGGATAAGATGAATTGACGGTAGTTCTGTTTAAATAGAATAAAAATCCTGATCTGTAATAGGACAGACAGATCTGTAATAGAACAGGATAATTTGTTTTTGCCTTCTGAAAATTTATTTCGCTCAATATATATATATATACACGAGACGAAGATTGATCAGATGTATTAGAGACAGGAGTGGTAAAAGTTGAAATTACGGATAACAGCTGAGCTACTTGCTCAGTCAGTGCTTTAACAGTTTTAGTCAGTTCATCGCAATTTTTACACGAGGTCTTGCTACTAGACGCGACCGAGGCAAAAGACTTACCCTCAATTATTCTGGAACTTTTGAATATTTTTCTAGCTTCTGAAAATGAAACTTTATCCCTTGATATGACAGTCAAAACTGTTTTCTCGTCCTTATACTTGGGACAGCTGAAGGAACGAGACGGATGATCGCCACCACAATTGGGACACTTTGGGTCATCCGAGCAATTGTCACTACCATGGCCATTCGAACCACAATTACCACATATTTCAGGCTTCCTGCATGTAGAAGTCACATGTCCAAACCCTTGACACTTAAAGCATCTTCTCGGGTTTGGAACGTAAGCTTGAACAGAAAGCCGTTGATATCCAGCAAGTATATATTGCGGGATTGTAGGTTTACCAAAAGTCAGAATGAAGGAAGCAGTTGAAACTATTTTGCCATTGTCATTCTGCATAATGCGATAAACGTCTGTGACTGACTCTGATGCAATCTCGGACTTTATCTCCTCAAGGTCTAAGTGGAGGAGATCTCTGCAGGTTACCACTCCTTTAGCAAAATTCAAGGTTCTGTGGTTCTCTCTCGCTGGCGGAGGCAGCTGAAGTGAGCAGCTGCTGGGCTTAGCGACCCAACCATAACCTCTAGCTCATTCTACTCTCACTCATTTACTCAACATACACACAACACACAACACACAACACCCACAAATACACTCTATCACACAAACACTTACACACCCGCAGGGGGTGCAGACTAGCTGCACCTAGTAAGAGGACCTACACGAACCTCGCGGCACCCGAGTGTAACACACACTTACACTTACAGCACTACACTTACGATTTAAACACTTTACACACACATGTTCATTTAGGGATTTGCTGTACTTGTTCCGTTATGTCTGGGAGTGGCAATAATGCTTGGTTTACTTTGGCGGGGCCAAGTATGTGGAACCTGATGTGTGCCTAGCACTGCCGAGGACCTCTGATGGAAAAGGTTCTGGAACTGAGCAGTCTATAGGCGCTTGGAAAGCACATGAATGTTGAGTTATGGGTGTCGGAGCCCATAGCTGGGTTTGTTGAAAAAAATGGTTGCATTCTGTGAGTACATAGAGGGCGGCTGCCAGTGGTACTTCGGTTTGGGGAACCGTAACTTTGTACCGGAACCCATTCCTAATGATTCTGAAGTGCTTGACAGATATATATTTCGGCTCCAGGATTTTGGAGGTCCCCCCCCCCAATTTATTGGGGATTCTCGCTTTAGTTCGAGTATCCTGGGCTTCTGGTGACGTTTGGATGCACCCTTACCATTTCTTCGAGATATCAACATTCGTGGAATCGCTCGGCAACTAAACTATGGACAATAAATTTAAAATAAACGCCAAAACTTCGTTCGACTATGTGGGATAGGTCTGTAGATAATAGTGTGAGTTGTGACAATCTGGAGGAGAAGGAGATGGATGCTGTACCTCAGCTCCCATCCCCTAGATTCTTGATATTTAAAAACTCTGATGAAGGTTCCGACCTGTCTAAGGTGTCGCCCTTCCTCATAAACAAAGCAATTGTGGGTATAGCAGGTCCCGTACATTCTACAAAGAAGTTAAAAAACGGGACGCTGCTACAGACCAGTAGCGACAAGCAAAGTATTTAGCTTCTAAGTTAACTTCCTTTTTTGAAAAAATCAAGGTTTCTGTGGAGCCCAACAGAACCTTGAATTCTGCAAAAGTTGTGGTTACTTGTAAAGATCTACTCCAAGCTGACATGGAAGAAATTAAGTCTGAGCTAGCTAGTGAGTCGGTTATTGATGTTTTTCGCATAATGCGAAACGAGAACGGCCATAAGGTTTCTACTTCTTCATTAATTCTGACTTTTGGCAAACCTAGTATCCCTACTACATTTTTGTTGGATACCAATGGCTTTCTGTTCGTCCTTACGTGCCAAACCCAAGGCAATGCTTCAAATGTCAGGGCTTTGGACACGTGAGTTCTACATGCAAGAAGCCTGAGGTGTGTGGGAATTGTGGTTGCAGTGGCCATGGTAGTGTGAGTTGCACAGATGATCCAAAGTGTCCCAATTATGGTGGGTACCATCAGGCTCGTTTTTTCAACTGTCAAAAGTTTAAGGACGAGAAAGCAATTTTAATTATTATGGCACGGGATAAAGTGTCATTAACTGAAGCTAAGAAAGCGTTCAAAAGTTCCAGAATCGTTGAGGGCAAATCGTTTGCTTCGGTCGACTCTAGCAGCAACAAAACATGCTCAAATTGTGAAGAACTGGCCAAAACCGTCAAAGCATCTGAACAAGTAGCTCAGCTATTAACTTTAATTTCTACGAGTACCATTCATATAGCCAACATATCTAAATTGTCTGGTATTCAATCGTCTGATTGCGCTAATAAAGAAGTGAAACCCATTCGCAAAGGAAAACCAACTCTAAAATCACTTGTGCCAAAAGCTGTGTTAAAAAAAAAAAATTAATCCGATTTTGTGCATTATCTGGTATGTTCCGATTCTAAAAGTGCACTGCAGGCTATACAAGACATGTATTCAATAAACCCTCTGGTTCAAGATATCTTGTGCTCCATCTATAGGCTTGAACTTCGAGGTGTAAAAACAACATTTTGCTGGGTACCTGGTCAGAGTGGGATAATTGGGAACTGTAGAGCGGATATTGCGGCAAAGGAAGCTACTCTGCTGCCGCCAAGCACGCAACGTGTTATTTGTTCAGATTTTATTTGCCAATCGAAACATCTTCTGCATTCGCTTTGGGAAAATGAATGGAAATCTTTGGGCAATAACAAATTGAGGGTCAAGAATACTGTTGGTGGTCTTCAATACGTGTTAGTCGTAGGGAAGAGGTGGTTGTTACCCGTCTTCGCATTGGACATTCAAAGTTGACACATGGATTTCTCATGGCGCGTGGGGACCCACCCACATGTCAGTTTAGTGGTGATATCATCACAATCAAACATTTACTTCTGGATTGTGATGGTTTCAAAACCATGCGTCAAATGTGTGGATTGGATTCCTCTATGGAAGCAATTTTAAAAGATGATTCAACGGTCATTGACCGAGTTCTAAATTTTTACGTCGTATAAATGTATTTGAATTACTCTAGCTATGGTATTGTTGAACAGAATACCAGTGTAAATATGTATATATATATAATTTTTTTTTAATGTTATCTAGTTTTCGTTTGTATAGTGTTATAGTTTTAGTATTAGTTTAGTATTAGTTTTAGTATAATGTTTAGTTTTAGTTTCCCTCCCACACAGCCGGCGGAGGCAGCTGAAGTGAGCAGCTGATGGGCTTAGCGACCCCACCATTCTTCTAGCTCATTCTACTCTCACTCATTTACTCAACATACACACAACACACAACATCCACAAACACACTCCCTCACACAAACACAGACACACCCGCAGGGGGGTGCAGACCAGCTGCACCTAATGAGAGGACCTAGACGAACCTCGCGACACCCGAGTGTAACACACACTTACACTTACAGCACTACACTTACGATTTAAACACTTTACACACATACGTACATTTAGGGATTTGCTGTACTTGTTCATTTATGTCTGGAAGTGGCAATACTGCTTAGTTACCTTTGGCGGGGCTAAGTATGTGGAACCTGATGTGTGCCTAGCACTGCCGAGGACCTCTGATGGGACAGGTTCTGGAACCGAGCAGCCTATAGGCGCTTGGCAAGCGCAGGAATGTTGAGTTATGGGTGTCGGAGCCCATAGCTGGGTCTATCGAAACAAATGGTTGCATTCTGTGAGTACATAGAGGGCGGCTGCCAGTGGTACTTGGGTTTGGGGAACCGTAACGATGTACCGGAACCCATTCCTAAAATATTCTGGAGTGCTGACAGACCATGTATTTCGGCTTCAGGATATCTGGAGGTCCCCCCCCCCAATTTTTTTTTTTTTTTTGGGGATTCTCGCTTTAGTTCGAGTATCCTGGGCTGCTGGTGGTCGTTTGGGTGCACCCTGTGCCAGTTGTTCGAAAAATCTGCATTCATGAATCGCTCGGCAAAACAAACCGTGGATCATACTAACAACGCCAAAACCAATTTAAAGAGACATCGTTCAATTATTTCAAACAAGTCTATCAGTTCAGCTGAAAATGACGAAGGGAGTTTAAATACAGAGTTACCAACTCCTAAATTTTTAATTTTTAGTAATCGGGAGGAAGGAGCAGATCTCTCAAAGACATCGCCCTTTCTCATACAGAAAGCAATATCAGGTAGAGCAGGATCTGTAGCTTCTATCAAGAAGCTACAAAACGGAACTCTATTAGTAGAGACTAAAAACGAGAAGCAGAGCCGCTTGTTACTTCAAATGACCTCCATTTTTGAAAAGGTCAAGGTTTCTGTGGTGCCCCACAGGTCCTTGAACTCGTCAAAGGGGGTGATTACTTGTAGAGATCTTGTGCACATGAGTCTCGAAGAGATTAAAACAGAGCTAGCATCGGAGGCTGTTACGGATGTGACACGGATACTGCGTAATGACAATGGGCAGAAAGTACCTACTGCCTCGTTAATCTTGACTTTTGCGAAACCGACAATACCCGAATACATCTATGCCGGATACCAACGGCTTTCAGTGCGACCATATGTCCCAAACCCTCGACGTTGTTTTAAATGTCAGAGCTTCGGTCATATGAGTTCCTCTTGCGCAAAGCCAGAGGTATGCGGCCAGTGTGGAACGAAAGGCCATGGTAGTGATGGTTGCAAGAATGACGCCAAGTGTCCAAACTGTGGGGGCGATCATCCTGCTCGATCGTTTAGCTGCCCAAAGTTTAAAGAAGAAAAGGCTATCCTTGCTGTCATGGCCAAGGATAAACTTTCGTTTTCGGATGCAAAAAAAAGGTTTAAGGTTTCCCAATCCGCAGTCGAAGGCAAGTCATTTGCTGCTGTTGCATCCAGCAATAAGCAGTCATCCTGTGCCAATTGTGCCGAGTTAACAAAAACTGTTAAAATATTAACCGATCAAGTAACTCAGCTGCTAGCTCTGTTTTCCTCTGGTTCTGCTCCTGCTCCTGCTTCTCCACCAGAGAAGACCGTTTCTACAGTTTCTTCATGTAGTCCTGATAAAACAAAAACTTCAATAACAACCGATGCAAGTCAGACTATAAAAAAGGCTGTAAATAAAAAACCTCTTCTGTCTAAGTCACAGGTACTTAAGTCTGTTGACAAGAAGATCTCTCCTGGCCTGGAATACTTTCTGCAGAAGAAATCGAATACTGCTCCTCCATCAGTTGGTTTAAAAAATAAAAAATCTAACATTGCAGAAACAAACCTGTTAAAAAAATAGAAAAAAGTCTTAAGGAGGTCCGACTGGTAAACCTCCGCAAATTAAATTTAAAAAAATCATCTGACTCGGACATCAGTCACAGTAGTGATTCGATGTCCGTGGATATGGATAAACCGGCTGTATGTACAACTGACGAAGCTAAATTAAATGCTACCATATACTAGTCATTATATTTCTTAATTTTCAATGTCAACGCCTTCCATTTATAACAACGTGATACAGTGGAACATTAACGGAGCCAAAAGTCATATTGAAGATTTAAAACTTCTTGTACGCGATACGTCTCCATTATTCATTTGCCTTCAAGAGACGCACCTTCACCAATCGCACACTTTCAATTTAAGAGAGTATTCTGTTGTCAGGGCCGACTTCATAACGGAAGAACGAGCGAAGGGTGGGGTAGCCATACTCGCTCGTGACTCTATTGATGCCGTTCCTGTGGACATAATAACTCCTTTACAAGCTGTCGCAGTTCAGACTACCGTACCATTTAAACTTACCATATGTTGCATTTATTTACCGCCTAGCAATGCTTTCCAAAACAACGACTTAGTTAAATTATTAATTCAGTTACCTGTCCCCTTTATATTGATGGGTGATTTTAATGCTCACCACACATCGTGGGGCCTACTACTTGTAACTCACGAGGAAACCGAATTGACAATATAAGGACTACATTAGATCTATGTCTTTTAAATAATGGTTCCCCAACACACTTATCGTCTTCTACAGGTGGTTGGACAGTCGTTGATTTGACCTTTTGCAGTCCAATTTTGGCAACGAAGTTCGAATGGTCGGCGATGTCTGATCTTTACGGCAGCGATCATACTCCGATTAATGTTTCACTTTGTACTTTCCACCGTCCGAATCAACGCCCTCCGAGGTGGATTCTACAAAAGACACAGTGGGTGGATTTCACCGAGCAATTTGTATCACCTGACATTGAAGATTATAACTCTATTAATGAAATAGTACAAACTTTAACTGAAAATATTTTAGATGTAGCACATAAAACTATTCCTCAAACCTCGACTCATCAATCTCGTCCCCCCGTTCCTTGGTGGACTGAGGACTGTAAGCATGCCATGCTTTTACGTAGACGAGCCCTAAGAAGGTTCAACAGACGACCAACGAGTGAAAATCTTGAGAGGTATAAAATTCTCCGAGCTAGAGCTCGTAGAATATTTAGACAAAGTAGAAAGAATTCTTGGACCCATTATATTAACACAATATCAAGAACAACACCAGTATCAACTGTTTGGAAGAAACTCCGTTCCGTTTCTGGTTCATCTCCATCAACTCCCTTGATGGGCATCAAACAACGGAACGGAATAATAAGTTTTGATCCTCGAGATATTGTTAATACATTGGGTTTATATTTTGCAGATTATTCTTCGTCTACTTCCTATAGCAATGGTTTTTGTCGTTTCAAAAATACTCAAGAAGCAATGCCATTCGTCGTTGGTACGTCTGTTTCTCCTTTGAACGCGCCCTTCTCAATAGAAGAGCTGGAATCTGCACTGTCATCCTCTTCAGATTCAGCACCAGGCCCTGATAACCTTGTATATTCCATGATTAAAAATCTTCCAACATCGGGGAGGATTTCCCTCCTGAAGATATACAATCGTATGTTTGAGGAACACTCTTTCCCTGATGTTTGGTTGGAAGCAACAGTGATTCCTATTCTTAAGCCAGGCCGAGATAAAACTGATCCAAACAGCTACCGCCCTATTTCCCTTACAAGTGTGTTATGCAAGCTAGTGGAGAAAATGGTAAATCGCCGTCTTGTTTGGTATTTAGAAAATAATAATTTACTCTCTAAGGACCAGTGCGGTTTTAGGCACGGGCGATCTTCCATCGATCAGTTAGTTTTATTAGAATCTGCAATCCAAAATGCCTTTCTGTTACGTCAAACACTTTTTGCAATATTCTTTGACCTGCCGCTAAAACTTGCAAATTTTCTGCCGCTAAAACTCAATGTATTGCCTTCAGTCGCCGTCGACAGATCCGAACTCCTTCAATATTTCTCGATGGTACAGAAATTCGGACCATTCCATCTGTTCGATTTTTGGGGTTAATATTCGACCAAAGACTATCATGGAACCCTCATTTGCGTGATTTAAAGTTACGATGTAACAAAATTCTCGATATGTTGAGGGTGCTTAGTGGTTCTCGATGGGGCGCTGATAGAACTTGTATGATGATGTTTTACCGTGCGGTGATTCGTTCGCGAATTGATTATGGCAGCATTGTATATTCATCTGCTAGACCATCGATTTTAAAGAAACTAGATCCCGTTCATAACTCTGCAATCCGTCTTGTTACTGGTGCTTTCCGTTCAAGTCCCGTCGTGAGTTTTCTCGCCGATGCTGGTGAACCATCACTCTCTCGTCGGAGACAACAGTTACAATTAAGTTACGTATGTAATTTATCATGTAAACCGTGGCATCCTGCTTATAATACAATTTTCCACAATCAGTTGATCCAACAATATGAATCCCGACCGCATGCTACTGCGCCTGTTGGCATTAGAACATCCCGGTTTTTTGAAGACTTACGTATTGAACTACCCCCAATTTTTGAAAGGTCCTTTTGTCTTGTCCCTCCATGGAAAATCAATATGCCGACCTTTGATTTCTCCTTGTGTGCATACCAGAAAGACAACACTCCTAACATTGTGTATCAACGTGAGTTTTCTCGACTGACTAATTGATATCCATCTGCTTAAATTATTTTCACAAATGGTTCAAAGATGAATGATAATGTTGGGTGCGCGTTTTATACACTGGACGAAACATATAATTATAGATTACCCTCAATTTGTAGTGTCTTTACGGCCGAACTCTTTGCCATCTTAAAGGTTTTGAACACTATTGAATTCGATAGTTTGCATTACATAGTTTGTTCTGATTCAAAAAGTGCCCTCTAGGCAATCCGGGATATATATTCGCTAAACTCTCTAGTTCAAGATATTCTGTGCTCCGTCCATAGACTTGAACTACGAGGTGCAAGAGTATCATTTATCTGGATTCCTGGTCACTGTGGAATATTTCGAAACACTGTAGCGGATAATGCGGCAAAGGAAGCAACTTTTCTTCCGCCATGCACTCAACGTGTAATCGTGTCTGACTTTCTTTGTCACGTAAAACATTTAATTCTTCTACAGTGGGAAAATGAATGGGCAGCTACAAGCAGTAACAAATTGAGGGTAATTAAAAATACTGTTCGTCCTTGGGGGTCGTCAATACGTGTAAGTCGCAGAGAAGAGGTGGTGATCACCCGCCTTCGCATTGGTCACTCCATGTTAACGCATGGATTTCTGATGGAACGCGGGGACCCACCTGAATGCGAGTTCTGTAGGGAAACCATCACAATCAAACATATACTGCTCGATTGTGATGGTTTTCAAAATGTGCGTGTTATGTGTGGTCTGAGCAACTGTTTGCAGACGATGTTGGGAGATAGTGCCTCGGCCGTTGACCGGGTTCTAGACTTCCTTCATCGTCTGAATGTTTTAAATAAAATTTAATTTTTATAGATGTTATTTCTGGTGTTATATTATTTATTTATTTTATCTATATAATTTTATTTCTGTTATGTTTATATATACCTTTACGAATTGTTATTAAATTTTATTCATTATTCATTGTTATTTAGTTCGTAAGTATTTATTATTGATATAGTTATACCTATTATTTAAATTTTGTTTAATTTATTTTTACTATTATAGTTTGTTGTAGTTTTATTTTTATATATAAGTAAATTTTGCTAATTTCTTTTTTTTTATATATACCTTCATTTTGCATGACGGCGATAATAACCTTAACGGTTTTTCGTCGAAAAAAATAAAAAAAAAAAAATAAAAGATCGACCTTGTCGAAAACCGCACTGGTCTTTCGGTAGAAATTTATTAGTTTCTAAATACCAAACAAGGCGACGATTTACCATTTTGTGTACCAGCTTGCATAGCATGCTGGTGAGAGATATAGGACGACAGCTACTTGGATCAGTTTTCTCTTTGCCTGGTTTAAGAATGGGAATTACTGTAGCTTCCAACCAATCGCCAGGGAATGTACGCTTCTCGTACATACAATTGTATATTTCGAAAAGAAATAACTTATCCGACGGTGGAAGATTTTTAAACATGGAGTATACAAAGTTGTCAGGACCTGGAGCTGAATCCTTGGTGGACAGCAGTGCAGATTCTAGCTCATGTAAACAGACTGTTCAGAGGAAAATCATCAGAAGTAACGACAGTGAAAAGCAATTTTTCTAATGCGCTTTTGAGTTTACAAAAGGCAGTGTTATAGGCTGCAGAAGACGAAAAACTTGCAGAGGATGATCCTAAAAGGTTTACAATGTCGGAACCGTCAGAAAAGAATAATCCGTTCGCTGTTGAAGTCCCATCAGTCGTACAGATGGAGGCGGACCACAAATGGAACGCAATTTCTTCCACACTACAGATGTAGGTGTTATTCTACATATTGTTCCAATGTATTGGGTCCAAGAATCCTTTCTGCTTTGCATGAATATTCTACGGGCTTGTATGAATATTATTGCACGAAGGACTTTACGTTGTTCTTGGTTTTCACTTGTCGGGTTTCTGTTGAATCTCCTCAGAGCTTTTCTACGTAGACGTAACGCCTTCCTACACTCCTCGTTCCATCACGGGACAGATGGACGTGAAGGGCGTACTGAAGTTTTTGGAATAGTTTTCTCTGCTGCTTGTAAAATGTTTTGAGTAATTTTTGACACTTATTGTGTTTATACAGTCATTATATTCAATGTCTGGTATAAAGTCTGGTATTTCTTCATAAATTCCTCCGATACTTTTTTGAGAATCCAACGCGGCAGGCGCTGATCCGGACGAGGGAAATTACAAAATGAAATTTTAATGGCAGTATGATCACTGCCGTAAAGATCAGGTAATACCGACCATTCAAACTGCTTTGTCAGAATTGGACTGCAGAATGACAAGTCAACAACGGTCCAATTGCCAGTAGATGCTGCTAAATGCGTATGGGAACCGTTACTAAGAAGACATAAATCCAATTCGGATCTTATCCTTTCAATGCGTATTCCTCTAGAGTTACAGGTTGATGAACCCCATGCAGTATGATGAGCGTTAAAATCTCCTAATAATAATATCGGCGGTGGCAACGGGTATATTAAGTCACGTACTTCATGGTTTTGGAAATTGTAATCAGGCGGTAAATGTAGGCTGCAGATTGTAAGTTTGAATGGTACGGTTATTTGAACGGCAGTATTCACAAGAACCGACTCGACTGAGTTGTGAACCAGAATGGGTACAGCACCTCTGGTTTTTTCCTCAGCGATGAAATCTACTCTGAAAACAGAATAACCCTTGAGATTGAAAATGTGAGATTCACGCAAGTGAGTTTTTTGTAGGCACATCATTAAAGGCGACATATCTCGTACAAGAACCTTCAGATCTTCAATATGGCTTCTTACCCCATTAACATTCCATTCCTCGTATCACATTATTTTTGGAACATGCAGACATTGAATTCTTAGGTTTAATATACAACTGGGTTTTTTTCGGATTCACACTTATGTGTCATTGATTTATCAGAATCGTTGGACATCGAATCACTACTGTGATTGATGTCCGACTCTGTAGAGATAATTTTGGAAGGAGGCACCTTGGAAGCAACTCCTTCCTTTAATTTTTTCCTTCTTTGTTTGTATTTTTTCTTTTTTAGATGCAACCACTGGTGGGTATGTGTTAGATTTTTTTAGAAAATGGACTAGTCCAGAAGGAACATTTTTAGACGAAGACTTTAACATTTGCGACTTAGTTCTTACGCCTAGATTGGAAGAAGATGGATTTACTTCCGAATTACAGGCCTCGGATTCTTTTTCACAAGGGTTTTAGTAGCAACTTTCGAAAGGTGAGTATCCTTTCCTTTTGAAGACACTTGAGAGGAAGACGTTTCAGACGATTTAGACAGCGAATCAGGAATGGAACCCGCAGAAATCAGAGTTAGCAATTGATTGTTAGCATTACCTGTTCCGATAATGCTTTTACCGTTTTAGTTAGCTCTTCGCAATTAGCACACGATGATTTACTAGTAGAGGTGGCAGCAGCAAACGATTTACCTTCAATTATTGATTTTGAGCTTTTGAAAACCTTCCTTGCTTCTGAAAAAGATATCTTATCCTTGGCCATGATAGAAAGAATGGCTTTTTCGTCCTTAAACTTAAAGCAGTCAAAGGAACGAGCGGGATGATCTCCATCACGATTCGAACACTTTGGAACATTTTTACATTACTCACTATCATGACCCTTTTTTCCACTACATTTACCGCATACCTGATCCTTCCGGCATGTGGAGCTCACGTGTCCAAAACCCTGGCATTTAAAACACCGTCTCGGGTTTGGAACGTATAGCCATACCGAAAGGCGCTGGTATCCGGCATAGATGTGGTCTGGAACAGGTGGTTTACCAAAAGTCAAAATCAATGAGGCAGTAGGTACTTTTTGCCCTCTTATCGTTTCGCGTAATACGGCACACGTCAACATCAGCTTGCTGGATTTGCTAACTCTGATTTAATCTCCTCCAGGTCTACATGGAGGAGATCTTTACAAGTTATTACTCCCTTTGCTGAGTTCAATGTTCTGTGAGGCTCCACAGAAACTTTGACCAATTCATAATTTGATGTCATTTTTAACAGGCTTTGCTTATCGCTGTTAGTCTGAACTAGTAACGTCCCGTTCTGCAGCTTCTTAATTGAAGCTATAGGACCTGCTCATGCAACAATCGCTTATTTATCAGAAGAGGGGACACTTTTTACAAGTCGGCCCCTTCCGCAGAGTTTTTAAAAACTAGGAATTTTGGAGATGGTAGCTGTAGAGTTTCAGCTTGCATCTCCTCATTTCCTTGACTTAATTCACTTCCACTATTATCACCAGACCCGTTCGAAGCCGAGCGAGGCCTTTTTAATACTCCTTTGGCGTTTTTTGTTATTTTATTCATACTTTAGTTTGCCGAGCGATTCATGAATGAAGATTTTTCAAACATGTGGCACAGGATGCACCGAAACGACCACCAGCAGCCCAGGATCCTCGAACTAAAACGAGAATCCCCAGTAAATTGGGAAGGACCTCCAATATCCTGGAGCCGAAATACATGTCTGTCAGCACTCCTGAATATTTAGGAATGGGTTCCGTTTCAAAGTTACGGTTCCCCAAACCCAAGTACCACTGGCAGCTGCCCTCTATGTACTCACAGAATGCAACCATTTGTTTCGATAGACTCAGCTATGGGCTCCGATACCCATAACTCAACATTCATGTGCTTGCCAAGCGCCTATAGGCTGCTCGGTTCCAGAGGCTGTCCCATCAGAGGTCCTCGGCAGTGTTAGGCACACATCAGGTTCCACATACTTGGCCCCGCCAAAGGAAACCAAGCAGAATCGCCACTCCCAGACGTAACGGAACAAGAACAGCAAATTCCTAAATGTACGTATGAGTGTGAAGTGTTTACATCGTAAGTGTAGTGCTGTAAGTGTAAGTTTGTGTTAGACTCGTGTGCCGCGAGGTTCGTCTAGGTCCTCACTAGGTTCAGGTAGTCTGCACCCCCTGAGGGTGTGTATGTGTTTGTGTGTGTGTGAGAGAGAGTGTGTGTGTATTTGTGTTGTGTGTATGTGGAGTAAATGAATGAGTTAGAGGTATGGTGCGGTCGCTTAGCTCATCAGCTGCTCACTTCAGCTGCCTCTGCCGGCTATATGTATATATATATATATATGCTTCCTCGGTGGCCTAGTTTATAGCGTAATGGGCTTTCACCCCCCGAGGACCCGGGTTCGATTCCCGGCCAGGGCTTGGCATTTTCATACGCTATAAATCTTCCCAACGTCTGCATTAGCCCAAGTGTGCACAATACTCGGACGTTAAAAAAAAAAAAAAAAATATATATATATATATATATATATATATAATTAGTGCTTTGTTTGCCACTAATTATAATGAAGGAACAGTTATATTAAAATAATGATATTTTTATTTAGATAATTTTTGGTATACAGACACACACACACACACAATTATCGATACTGAAATAGTTAATCTAAGATTAATTAAATAACTACTTCAATATCGCGGAAGTATGAGTGGCTACATTCATGAGTATGAGTGTTCATTCAAATTGTAGTACTTAAAAACATATCACGTTGAAATATTCTTAATATAATTCTTATTTTATTCTAAGTACGCTGTTACGTCATGAAGTATTACTTCCGTAAAAAATTTTTCCTGCTCTGAATTTATATTGTATGGTAAAATAATTTTCTTCGTATGATCAAACCATAGAATGAACAAGAGTAAGTGCTCAAGTAAGCACAAAGCTAAAAACCAATTACCCACAACAACCATGCACATGAACAGCCATTTTATTGCTGAAGCAGTATTGTCGGTTGTTAGTAAAAAGGTTGTAAAGAAAAAAAATACTTAGAAGAAGCAAAACACATTTACTTCAAGTTATTATTTAAATCATTGAATATTGAAATCTACGTTCTGTACGCAAAAAGGTAAGAAACCTCGACAAAATATATGAAGACAGTGCTCTTTTCGCCGGCTGATGCCGTAGTGTCTTTGTGTGAATGAGGCCAACATATTTCTATGCTATTTTATTTTCAGGAATGTGAAGACTTCAGTTTATCTTGATTTGTGTTGTGAAAAGTTTAAAATTGTATTTTTTAAATCGTAGTAGTCGGGTTCCGCGAGTTGTAATCCGAAATGTTTCTTTTAGAAGACAATAGGGAAAAGTTAAGTGTTTTCTTAGTTTCAGTGTGGAATACTGTGGTGTCTATCCACTATGCATCTTTTTCTTGGATTTCAAGGTAAGAGATCGATAACAAATGAATTACAAAAAGGTAACCAGTCAAAGGCAGCTCTAAGCATATTAACTTATGCACATACACATTATTTTTAGATGTTAAGCTTGGTGTGGTATTATTTATAAGATTTTTTTCAAGCATAGACCTTATGTGGATGAGTATTAGCCAGGACCTAAGCTTTCTGAGAAATTGTTTTTATTAAAAAATGTTTTCCTGAACATAGGCTAGGCCTAGTGGGGATGAAATTTCAGCCATTATTTTATGTGATTTCAAAAGTTGCTTTGTTTGCATAGAATAATGGTTTTAGGCTATTATGTCTTAGATAAAATGTAATTTTTATTTCTACATTAAATAGTAAATTTGTAGTTAATGTGTCAACTTTCTTTTTGCCCAAAATGATAAATTTAATAATTAGACTATCTATATTGAAAATAAGAATACAAAAGTCAGTTTCCAAAAAAAATACAGTTGGCTAACAAAAAAGGGGAAAAATTTAATACTTTGTTACCTAGTTAGTATTATACATTATACATTCCAATGTAGGATGTATAATCCTGCTGCTTAATTTAATTTCATAAAATAATAGTAAAACGTGTAAATTGCATAGCTCTAAAGAAAGTTGACATTAATTACACAAATACTGATTGAACTACACAAATTAGGCAATAGCATATAAGCCTACAAAGCTACATTTCACAGAAAGCCATGTCAGGTTTGGTTAAGGCGACTTGGCCCTGTGCGATTTACCTATTTTATTAATAGTAACGTAAGGAACATTTTCTGAGTAACTATCCAACTAATCTTTTCAAATTTTCACCATTGCTTGTATACTCATATACATGTGTGTATATATATATATATATATATATATATATATATATATATATATATATATCTTTATATATATATGAAAATAGTATTATGAAAATAGGCCTAATTTTTTTTTTTTTAATTTAAATTCTATTTGACTTTGAAAAATCTCATTGTCTGTATATTTTAGCATTAATAATAACTTTTGAAAATTTCATTTAAATATCTTTATTGGTTATTAAGAGAATGTTTCTAATATAAGTAAAAACTAAGTTTTTGGGAAGTCGCAAAAAACTTAAATAACTTACATTGTTTTGATTTTTCAGTATATTCCAGGTTTATATTATGGGTCTTTCTAACACAGATTTTCTATTTGCTCTTTTGGAGTCTTTTTGCTTTTCTAGCTTTTCTTTCAAATTCACTTATTGCATTTTGAGCAATGGGAACCCTAATGCCCAATGTTTTCATTGCTAAAACCATGTAGTAACCTGGTTTTATTTTCAGTTTGTCCATCACTTGACACTTAGTTATTAATCCCCTATTAAAGAAGCTATTGCATCATATGCACCAAGTTCTAAAGTATCAAACCCCACATAAGTTCTTTTAGACATCCTGCTTCATATGATATTATCTAGCATTTTCACTGACATTTTGAGTCTTTCCATGAGTACATTTTTTCAGTAAATTTTCATCTGATAGATTTCTAAATATTGGCTTCATCTGGAGAAGTACAGCAGCATCAATGGTATTTTTGTGTTGGTAGTTTTCATTTGTTAACAGGAACTTGTTATATTTATATCAAGTATCCTGGCCTCTGGGACATAACCCGTTTTGGGGGTTTTCATCGGTGGTCAGTTTATGAAAGTATATAGCCTAGATAGCCTTTTTCATTTCTTGAACTGATGATACATTTTCCTATTATCCTGGCCATAATAAGATTATAGTGTCTATTGCAGAATGGGTTAGTCTGATTTTACCACCAATTGACAGTCTGTCGGAAAGTTTTTGTCCTGAGTTGTTTTCAGAATTCGTAATCTAGACCTCATTCATTTTTGAATGTGACCTGTACATTCATGTTTAGTATTTTTAACTCTTATAAGGATTAGAATCAATGACTGATTTAAAAGTTGCGCTGTCTGCATCACCAAGGTAGTTGGTAAGTTTCACATTGTGCTTTTTTATTGATTGAGCAGAAAGAGTCTGTACACCTCTTACTTCCATCCCACCACTGCTGCCACTATAGTTTGTTTTACAGTTGTCTTTGTGCTTTGACTTGTCCAAACACAAACAATGTTTTGACAGAATAACAGCATCCACAACTTTGCCAGTGTCAACACTAATGCAAATAATTATCCCATGTAGTTAGTGACTGGTGGCCTATTTTTCATTTTACCATCCTTACTATTTTCTGAAGCAGCAGCTTCTACTGCCTCTTTCATTGTTTGTTCTGTAACTTCTTTTACAACATATTTTAGTAAATTTGTATACCTACTGCGCTTCACTGTAGGCCTAGTGAAGTTCATGATCTCACAAAGCAATCTTCCAGAACTTGCTCGTACCAGTTAATCTTAACCCAAAGGCTAACCTAATACTTACTTCAAAAAAATGAGTTCTTTTCTACAATAATCTACAAGACCTTTTTCTGAATTAAAAAAATATGCTTCATTTTTGCAGTTGTTTTACACAAGTACTAAATTGAAGCAGGCCTATCTGTCAACCAATTTTTTGTATGCTCATAGATCCTGTAATACAATGCTTACATTGTATATTTTTCAACAAAACAGCTGACAGCTTTGATAAATATTATTGCATTATCATATTCATAACTATCATCATATACTATAATATGAATCACAGAGTTTTCCTTCAAAGCACTACTTTTTAGTTTCCTCAACTGATGAAGAAGTACATTTATTTAGAAGTGCAGGTAAACCTGCACTTTCAGTGATTTATCAGTTTTTGTAATTTTTTCTCTAAAACGCTTTATTGCTCAAAAGTAATAGTACAAAATATAAATGTGCATAAACTACGGAAATTTTGTAAAAAAATGGAAAATAATAGTTAACCCACATAACTTCAAAATTTCTATCACACGAAAGTAGGTAACAACATGTTTTTCATCATGAAAGTGATTAATTAAATGTATTGTTAATAATGAAAAGAATGCAGACTTTTTTTTTTAAAAAAAAAGAAAAACTTCAGAACCTAACGACTTGGTTGCTCGTGAAAATATGTAACATGTTTTTCATCGGGAAAACAAATTAAATGTGTGTAATTAATAATGAAAAGAATATAAATTAAAAAAAAACAACCTAATTTGATTGTTGGCTAGCTTATGTAAGCGATAACTAATGTAGCGAGATAATTAACATATGATAATGTAAATATCATAACACGCATGAGCAGTACATTGGTAAATGTAAATGCACACATTGGCATAATAATCTTGCATAGGAAATCTAGCATGCTGTATGCAGAGTAAAAAATGAATAGGATCATAACTTATGGTTTGAAATCATAAGAATTTTAATCTTCCACGGGTAAATATCTTCTAATTCAGTAATAAAGTATAGCCTATGATTAAAATTTAAAAATTCCAAAACATTTACCTTAGTAAGTCATCTGTAAGTGCAGAAATATGCAAATGCAGTAGTCTAGTTCAAATCCCCAAGTAAGATCGGAATTAATGATGAATATGAAATATATCTATCATATCATGGAATGAAAGAGGTTGTGAGACTTTGCATTATACGGAAGCCACTCATTTTTAAGGGGGAAGGAAATTATTCTTTAGGGAAAATGTACAAAAAGGTATGCTACTGACATTTATGACATCTGGCGAAAAATAAAGCATTTTATAATGTCTGCCAGGTACCACTGTATAAGCAGTATTTCTAAAAAAGTACTAACCATAGTAAACAACGTCAATTAGGTGGATATAAAGCTGCCGTGGCTTTGTAGAAATGGTGAATCCTTTGCTTATAGTTGCTATATTTGTATTTAAATTGATATTCAGCTAAATATCCCATTGTGTTTTTTTTTTTTAAATGCTAAATCATAGGATCGTGTGTCGAACTTCATGCAAACACCTTTCGATCGTATTCTTGTGTGTACCAGACATGAAATCAATGAAAGTAGCCGAGTTATTGACCATAAGATGGATGAAGTTGCTATCAGACAGGCTACTTGTAAACCTTAAGATTAAGATTATATACTAGAGGAAGGGATAATTCAACCCCAGGCACTGCGATCGATTGACCTATTGTGTAACTAAACTTGTAAACCTTCCAACAGTCAATAATAATTATTGTTCCTGGTAAAATATATTGCTGAATTATTTCCAAGAAAGTGACCAAATCTGTGGATTCAACTGGGACCAAAAAAACAATTACTAGAATCCCGTTTGATACCTCCAAATACTCATTGACCTTCTACTCGCCGACCTTTATTATAAATCCTGATTGCCAAACTTGGCTTCATCGACCTCAACAGTTCCTGGCTGTAAATACGAATACGATTATTTAGAGATGCTGTGATTAATAAAAAAAATTAACAACACTACCATGAATCCAACTTAAACTGACAAGAAGAGGCAAATTGCAAAGTTCACAATTAACAGCAGCAATGTTTTCAGAACAAGAACTTTCACGATAAATGATTTATTATAAAATCCTTATAATCTAGTGAAGTAAGTTTGTAAGTAAACATATAAGCAAGTCATGTAAAGTGAACATGCAAGTACATTACTGCAATGCAAACACCAATGACGTTGGAATATAGGTTAGAAATACAGGTTAGTAATAACTAGCTTAAAATATAATTTCTTGTGCATTTACCATAATGTGTCATTTTCCGTGCCTTAATATCTCTCGAGGAAATGATATAACAAATAATTGAAGAAAAAAACTGTGAAATAACGATATTCACAAAAGTTCCCAAACTGCATTAATACCGTATCTTCTATAACATAGATAGTAAACATACCTAACTGCCGTTACATGTTGTGTAAGAGTGGCCTCTGTGTAGTGCAAAAGTTTCGAGGTTGTAAAACGTTTAGTAAACAGAAAATAATGTAGTGCATTCTAATAAAAGTGTTGTGTGTAGAAGACTAGGCTACTAATGTAGCATAGTGTTTATATAAAATGTGCAATTTTGTTAGTGTCTAACCTAAATATTGTTTATTTTAACTGCTGTAAGCCTACTGCTTCGTTCAGAATAAAGTTCAAAACGCATAAGCTATCTAATGCAAAAGGACCAGTTAAAAAAAAACTTATAAAACAATTTTTTTTAGTCTGCCAAGTAATTTTTTTCAAAAGTTTTTAAAACAAGCCTGTTTATTTTTTATAAAGTCATAAAGTTTATGATTTAATGACAAAGGTATATACAGGATCGTCCACGGGAAACGGACGTTTTTGAATCACGTTTTACGTCTAGTCGTCTAGACTGGTGGAGGGGGAGACCCGCGGTAGACATCACTTAAGTCCTCATTTCATGCCATTTAGTCACCATTATGCCATTGTGGATGAAAGATCATTGTATGTTTGCGTACAATAGTTTTGTAAAATGTGGTGAGTCTGTGGTTGAAACTCAATGATATTTCGATGCCACCTCGGCGATGATAACCTTAAAGGTATTTTGCCTGGGGAAAAAGAAAAAAAATATCAGATGCTATGGTGAAATACTGAGTCACAATACCATTTTAAGGTAGGTGAATGCGTTTAAATCTAAGGGATCTGTTAAGAAAACAAAGCCACCTGGCTCCACTCACACTGGATAGAGTGAGAGAGGCGATTCAGCGCAGTCCTGGCCGTCTGCTAGGCTTTACGCTATAGAACTTGGACTGAGTAAGAACAGAGTAAAGTGTATCTTATACGAGGATTTAGGGTTACACCCGTATAAAATTATAATTGTACAGAAGTTAAGTGCTGCAGATCATCAAGAACACCTCATGTTTGCTGAGACAGTGTTAAACATATTTGAAGATTATGAGGACCTGACAATTTTGATGAGTGATGAAACTGATTTCCATTTTAATGGGGTTGTTAATAAGTAGAAATATTGTTATTGGGCTTTGGAATATCCTCGTGTGCTATAGCAGAGACCATTGCACAGTTCAAAAGTGACTGTTTGGTGCGCTGTAGGAAAGTGTGGGATTTTTGGACTTTTTTTTTGAAGAGAATGAAATTATTACTGTGTGACTTTTAATCGATACGTGAATATGATTACAGACATTTTTAAGCCAGAACTTGAAAGACGAGAAATCAAAATGGATCACGTATGGTTCCAGCAAGACTGAGCTACTGCTCATACGGCCTGAGCTTCTATGGCTGCAGTTCGAGTGTTGTTCCCTGAGCGAGTGATCTCACGGTTTGGTGAAGTTGTGTGGTCTCCGCACTCACCCAACCTATCCATGTGTGATTTCTTCCTGTGGGGTTACCTTAAGACACATGTTTACAAAGAAAAACCATGTACTCCGGAAGAATTGAAGGCTGCAATAAGAAACCAAACTGAGCTAATCAACGAATAATTATTGGGCAGAGTGGAAGCAAATTTTCGAGAAAGACTGGATATGTGTGTTCGTCACAATGGCCGCCATTTGGATGATGTAATTTTTAAAAATTGAAGTAATGTAATTTTTCTTTTAAATGGCATAACGTTACCTTCATTTCTGCATAAATAAAAATTACCTGCGTTTAAAACTAACAGAGAAGTGATTTTTTTCAAAACCATCTGTTTCCCGTGGACCACCCTGTGTATATATATATATATATATATATATATATATATATCTTTTTGTCCTACCCCGCAGGGGGATGAAGACTAGCTGCACCAATTGAGAGGATTTAGACGTCCCTCGTGGTACCCGAGTCTAACACACACTTACACTTACGACTTTAACACTTTACACTCACACTTACATTTAGGGAGGCAATAATAGCCTTAAAATAACAACAACAACAAAATATATGTATCTTTGTCCTGACTGACTAACAGAGAATCAACGTAGAGAAAAAACTACCAGTGATATACTTAATTTTTTTAGGATATATTTTTTTCATAATGTAGGTGCCCAACCATTACCAACTTTAATAATTAACATACAGCCGAGGCTATTATAGCTAGAGACTTGAAACTTTCAGGATACCTACTCATAACAATGTAAAGGTGCACTAAGAAAGGATTTTGCAAAAATCTGATTTTAATGCCATTAAACTACTTAATCCAACTTTAATAATCAACATACTATTTAAAAGTGTTGTAGGCTATGTCTATAAAGTGTATACTTGTGTATATTATTTAAAGTGCAATTTTATTACTAAAATTATGTTTTTTTGCCCTTTTACGCAGAACAAGTATTTTTGTTCAGCTTATTATATAAGTATTAAACACTTTGTCCAGGTGTCTTTGAAAGTAAGGCTATGCTGCTAGGTAGGCTTTACTACGTAGCCGCCTCAGTGGCCTATTTGATAGCGTACTGTGCTTTCACCCTGAGGACCCGGGTTCGATTCCTGGCCAGGGCTTGGCATTTCATATGCTATAAATCATCCCATCGTCTGCATTAGCCCAAGTGTAAAAAAAAAAGGCTTTACTACATCAGTTTTCAGTATGCTACGTCACATGTGCAGTGACTGTAGAGTAGAATTATTTTTATTGATTTAAATCTTTGTTTCTTTATCGGAACTTATAGTGATTGTCTCACAACCACCCGATGTGCCGTGGTCATTTTTAAATTTACAATTTTATATCATCAAAATAGATTTAATGATTATTCTTTTCAAATTTATAATTTTAAAGGTTAAATTTTTATTTAAATACAATGTTTATTATTTTATTATTAAAATAAAGGAATTGACCTTCAGCCAAGTGGTTTTACATCCACTTCTGTACCATTGATACTTATATATTCAGATTATTTTATCTAATTTTGAAAGAGCCTCTGGGAGGCTGGCCCTTTTTTTCCAGTATTAGCCAGCGGTTATCAGACTTCAGTATTTACTTTTTTGTACACACACACACACATATATATATGTATATATATATATATATATTTATTTATATATATATTTATGTACACATAAAAATAACTAAAGTTTTTTTTTCTAAACAGTTGTTGTTTGTAGAAACTTCCTAGACCATCCTCAACTTGCACCATTTTGTATCTGGATGGTGCAAACTTTTGTCCGCAGAGCGGTGATTCTATGTATGTGTGGATTGAATTAAATTCTTTCCTTTTTTCTACTTCATAGGCAACACTCTTTAGTTTGGACGCCAGCCGCAGAAAAAAAAGAGGTCTCGTTTTGCCGATTTGCACACCGGCCTCCTCTTCTATTTTACGTACATTTGCTATTGTGGCGCCAGATGGCGTATGTGCCGTGTTCGGCGGGCTATTTAGGTTTTATTTTAGGTTGCATCAAGTATTATCAGTATTCAGAACATATAAAGTGGTTTCAAATATAGTATGAGTGAGAATTTAGTGGCATTTTGATTCTAAATAGTGAAGGCCTAAATATCTCAGATAAATAAATTATATAACTTGCCAATCAGTTAACAAAACACTCTTTTCAACAATTATCTGTTAAGATATTTTGTAATTATAAATTATTAAAACTATATAGGTTTAAAAAAATGGTTATGGTAAAAAAAATTAATTATCAAATTTACAAAATTAAGTAATAAACAAAAGGGATTTAAATCTATACATGTAGGCTACTTTTTTTTATTTTATTTTTTACTGCACTGGTTTTAATATTTCACTTCACGACAAGTCATAATTGATATTGAGAGTGGCCTAAATGCATATGTGTAAATCTTTTTTCTTTATCCTTTTTATATTTTAAAACAGAAGGTCTTTCTGCAGAGATAATTTTTAAAAAAATGGTAGTTTTTTAACTAAATAATTTTTAATGCCAATTGTACCAAAGCTAAATAATTTTTAATGCCAATTGTACCAAAGCTAAATAATTTTTGCAAAGGATGCAAATACTCTTGCCCTTAATAAAAGTACCCTTAATAAAATTTTTAAAACTATTGCAATAATATAAGAAAGGTATAAAAATTTAGTAGGTATCTCCAAAACACTGTATATACAACTGTCATTAACGTCAGATAGTCATAGACAATGTAAATAATAAGATAGATATTGTCTTACATATATTTTAGTTTTATTAGAGGTAGGTAATATTCTGCAATTAAAAAGTGCATCTACTTTTACCTTCAATCTAGTACAAAGTAAAATATTTCTTTCAGTTAGAAAATACCTGTGTAACCTAACCTGTTGAACTGGTTGTTTAAACAGACCCAAAGGCTGCTGTTAAAATAAGCCTTTTACCTTTTCTTAAATTTGTGTCAGCTTATTACATTTTTCACATTTAATATTACTGTACATTATAGGCCTACTTCTTTTTAACATTTTGTGATGACACAAAGTTATAGAATTATCCAGTCTTTTGAGTTACAAATTTGTAACATTTTTTATAAAGTTTATCAATTACTACTTAAAAAATAAATTGTAATTTTTATCATAAAATTGTAATATAGTCTGAATTTCAGGTTAAACATCGTTACAAGGTCTTTTCAAAAAAAGACTGAATTTCAGTTATAAATTCTTTATTACAATAGTGACAGCTTTACACATGTTCATTACCTTCGAATAACTCCTCCTTGCTTACTACTATGCACCAGTTCCAGCGCTTTTCCACTGTTCATATGCTCCCTGGAACTCGCTTGGTGTGATGTCTTTTAGCTGTGCCAGCGATTTCTCTTGAATTTCTTTTACACTTTGAAAACTGCATCCTTTTAAGGTGGATTTTAGTTTACAAAATAGAAAAAAATCTGCTGGACCCATATCTGGCAAGTTTAGAGTCACTTGGGATGATAGTTTTTCTAAAGTTTTCATTGTTGTTAGCTTTTGATGAAGCAATTCTTGGTTAATTTTAACACTGTTTTCTTTTTGATCGCTTGTGACAGTCGTGGAATGACTCAATGTTGATCCTGACTTTCCCAATTTCCCAAATGGTTAAACAACGATTTTCCATGAATCACAGATTGAACAACATCAATTTTTTCATTTGTTGAGGATGAGGGTCATCCTGATCTTGGATTTTCATCAGTTTATGTTCTGTCTGATTTAAAATGTATATACCAATCGTAGCATTGTGTATGACTCATACAATCATCCTTATTGGTTTTCTGAAGCAATACCCACATTTCACAAAAAGGTTTAGCAATGTTGAAGCAAAATTTAATGTTACAACGTTGCATCATTTTTTTCATGTTTTTACTAAGTAGCAGAGCTGACTACACGTGTTCATTCAACTAGTTCTATTTGCTAAGTGATCAATTGCCGCAATGCATCATGTACCTCATTTTGTTTCTAAAGAATGCCACTAAGTGTGGCCTAGGATGTGAACTGTACAAGGTTTGGTCGTAATTTCAAAAGTTCGGTCTTTCTTTGAGTAAATCGTGTATGCCTTAATCATATTATTTTATTAAATAATAAATTCTATATTTATAAAAAATGTGTTTTTTTTTCATGTGGTCCTTTTGGTGCCAGGGTTTTTCTTTACTTTTTATGCATGCAGTGAACCATTTTTGTATATTTTGCAGCTGTTTAAAAGAAAATGCACAACTTCTTTATTTTTTCACCAAATGGAATTTTTTAACATTTATCATGGAAAAATAGAATAAAAAGCTGAACACTTGGAAAAATACCACTTATTAAAAGATTTTCATTAATTTCTTTTACTTTTGCCTACTAAATCACTTGTTAAAATAAATAGTACAAAATAAGTACTAAAAGTTTTTGTATCCACTTAGTTTCACATAAAAAATACAATTTTGATAAATAAAAAAAAAAACAAGATTTAGAGCATGTTTTCATAATTAATGACAAATTCAAATTTTATAACAAAAGAATCTTTAATAAAAGATATATAATTATGTAATTAATTTAGTTTTAAGATTTAATTTTAGGCACCAGTCCTGCAGACAGGTAACTGTAATTTACCTCTGTAGGTATATAGTGTTAAGTATTTTGTACAAACTATATGTATTTCTTTAAAACTGCTTTATATATATATATATATATATATATATATATATATATATATATATATATATATATATATATATAATATGATGATTTCCCTTGTGATTGACCCATAAGTAAAAATATTGTTTCTAAAATATTAATTGAAATGTATATAGACCTATTTTGTGCCACTATTCAGGTATTTCATATTATTTGGTGAAACAAAATAGGTCTACATCTTTGTAGAACCTTCCAAGGTATAACTATTCTCTAGATGAAGTTTAATCATAATTTAGTATTAAAGGTGTATGAATTTAAAAGCTTTCTGCTGATGATATTGAACATAACCTTCTTCTGGTACATTCCTTATCATCCAAGTACTGAAACAACGTCTAGTCAGATCCATCCAATTCCTCCCCCCATAAAAACTATATATAATTTTAATCCTCAAAAAATGAGCTGTTGGTCCAAGATCAGGCTCATTCCAAGGCCCTGTGTCTGGGTCTTATTGTGATGGCAGCTTAATGTTAAAAATGTATTTTTTGTTCCAGCCAGATCTCTGATATTTCTACATTAGATTTCTTAACCTGGAGCTATTAAAAAAAAAATATTTAAAAATAATTCACTCATTAATAATAACATTAACAAAACAGTGTTACCAACATGGCTTTCTAAAGCAACTCTACATGAGATTGCAAGGAGTATGGAAAAAGCTCAAAATGTGTATCAAATAACCGCTGTTTTGAACATTAGCCTGTCATGTATAATTTTGGTTTAAAATACTTTGAGATAATAAAAATTGAAAAATTAGATGAAAATATCCTAATTTTACTTTAAAATGTGATCTGATTTAAAAAAAGTTCAATTTAGAATCTATGTAAAAGTGAATGCAGTTTATTGTTGTAATTTAATTTTCAATAACACTTTTGCTTTAATTATATTGCATTGACTACGTGCGTGTGTGTGTGTGTGTGTGTGTGTGTGTGTGTGTGTGAGAGAGAATATATATATGCTTTGTTTATAAGTTAAGTCTGCATATTGTGTAATACTGGTGGTAGAAATATACTAGTAAAACACTTTATATTTATATTCTAATATTTATATTCAAGTGATTAGTTATATAATACTACTAGGACGGCAGGAAGGTTCAATTTAAATTATATTAAATAATAGGTTTCACTTCAGGAGCCTATTTTACTTTTTACAAGTTATGGAAATGTTTTTTACTCATTTATTATTTTAACTTTGATTTTTAAATTTAATAAGAAAAGTGAAAATAATTATTCTATATGGCCACATGATTATTAAATGTTTCTTGTTAAATGTTAAATGACAGTTCTTAAGAATTGTATATTTATCACAAATTACATCTTTGTAACACCATTTATTGTTATTTCTATATGTAATTTTAATATATTGCTTTGTATGTAATGTTTTTCTAGACAACTAATTAATACAGCATGGATTCGGATGCAAGTTCATTGGAAGATGAAGTAGATCAAAACGTTAGACTTCCACCTCCTTCAAGGAGTAATGTCAATGATACAAGTGATGTTTCTGACGAAGATATTTCTAGAGCTGCAAGGAGCATAGAGTCTCCACCAGAATCTCCTCAGATTGGTCACTTCGAGAGTCCACCACCTTCTCCTGATTTTATGAATAGACCTCCATCGCCTGATGCTCCAGCTTCTCCGAGAAGCCCCACTCCTGATGATAGCGGTAGTGAGAGTCCAGGTTCTTATCGATCTGAAAGAAATAATAGTCCATCGGTTAGACCTCAAAGTCCATCGCACAAAAGCGAAAGCCCAAATCGTTCTCAGAGTTCTAATCGATCTCCAATTACAAGACATGACAGTCCAATGCATTCACCTAATTCATCCCAATCTCCTGGTGATAAAAGTGAAGGGCATCACTCTCCCATGTCAAGATCAGGAAGGCAGAGGTTTGACAATTCAAATCTATCTCCAACTTCAATTCGTTCGCCTAACCGGATCGATAAAAACTCTACTCATTCTCCAAATTCAATTCAGTCACCTTCACAAAGAAGTGAAGCATCTGTTCGATCATCTGATTCCGGGTCACCACGAAATGGAAGTGAAAGTCCTCAGCGATCACAAGCTTCGTTACAATCTCCTTACGATGAAAGTTCAAATAACCGTTCTTCTTATTTTCGTAGAAGTTCTCATCCAAACAGCCCAACTCATTCAATAAAACAGGAACAAGAAAGGTCAAATCATTCTTCAAAGCTTGTAAATGAGAACAAAAGTCGTTCAAGATCATACCGTTCAATCCGATCACCCCCTTCACCCAGTACAACACCGCCTGAAGAAAGTGGCCCTCGAAGCCCAGACGGTCATGATACAAATAGTGATGATGGGAGAAGCAATATTTCTTCAGCTTCATCATTTAGCTCATCACACCGCCGTAGCCCTCCTTCGTCTAAACCTCGGTCTCCACCACCAATGCGAGTGAAAACACTTGCAGAATTAAAGAGCCATGCAGAAGATTTATCTGATGTTTCAGATTTGGATAGCCTCGGATCTGTATCAGATGTAGAAGATAACAAGGACAGTACCAAAAAGGTTAGTATTTCATTACTAAACGTCTGTTACACTTGTAAACTCTTTTTAGAACCAAACAGTTTTTTGGAAATTTTTCTGAAATATTTTTTGAGATGTTTGGTAGTACTTTCATTGTTTGAAAAAGACCAGGCTTAAAGTCTTTTCAGCATGAATCTGCACCTGATGTAAACAAATGGGAGTGGCAGCACATAGATATGTTTTAGAGTTGAGCTGAAGTTACTGAAAGTAAAACAAAATATTAAGATTCTATAAATTAGTGTAGGCCTAATAATATCACTTATCCCTTGTTATGTTTTAATTTTTTTGCACTAGATAGATCTACTAAATGCACTTACATATTTTTTTATAAAGTTTTATAGAGCGATATGTTTCAAAACACGGAATTATATATGGTGGAGGGCTATCGGGATAGGTCTTATATCTTATATAACATATATGTTATATATATATATATATATATATATAACATTTTTGCCCTTCCTTATGATGTATCAGGAAGGGGAAGATCTGCCCCTTCCTCCTGGTTCCTAAATACTAAAAATATAGGTTATATATATATATATATATGTTTGGGTGCACCCTGTGCCAGTTCATGAATAAAAACTAACTATAGATGAAATAACCAATAACACCAAAATTTCATTGAAGAGACATCGTTCAACTGTATCTGATGAGTCTACCAGTTCAGTTAATCATGATGTGGAATTGTTGGCAGCTTCAATTTCAGAACTACCAACTCCAAAATTTTTAGTATTTAGGAACCAGGAGGAAGGGGCAGATCTTCCCCTTCCTGATACATCATTAGGAAGGGCAAAAATGTTGCCCTTCCTTATACATAAGGCAATTTTGAGTAGAGCAGGTTTTGTAGCTTCTATTAAGAAGTTACAGAATGGAACTTCCCTAGTAGAAACCAAAAACGAGAAACAGAGCCGCTCGTTGATGAAAATGACCTTGTTCTTCAAACTGGTTAAGGTATCTGTCGTACCCCACAGGTCTTTGAACTCTGCGAAGAGGGTTATTACATGTAGAGATCTTTTACATGTTAGTCTCAATGAGATCAAAACGGAACTATCATCGGAGTCTGTGATTGATATGACATGCATAATGAGCAGCATTAATGGACATGATGTTACCAACTCCCTCATTGATACTAACCTTTGGGAAACCTACACTACCTGAATTCATTTATGCTGGATACCAACGGCTTTCAGTGTGACCATATGTTCTGAACCCTCAACGTTGCTTCAAAGGTCAGTGCTTCGGACATATGAGTTCTTCTTGTACAAAGCCAGAGGTATGTGGCCAGTGTGGAAGTAAAGGACATGGCAATGGTGGGTGCACAAATGACACAAAGTGTCCCAATTGCGGGGGCGATCATCCAGCTAGATCATTTTAACTGCCCTAAATTTAAGGAAGAAAAAGCTATCCCCACAATTATGGCAAAGGATAAACTATCTATCCTTTTCAGATGCGAAAAAGGTTTTTAAGGTTTCCCAGTCCGCAGTCGAAGGCAAGTCATTTGCTGCTGTTGCATCCAGCAATAAGGCAGTCATCCTGTGCTAATTGTGCCGAGTTAACAAAAACTGTTAAAATATTAACCGATCAAGTAACTCAGCTGCTAGCTCTGTTTTCCTCTGGTTCTGCTCCTGCTCCTTCTTCTTCACCAAAGAAGACTGTTTGTACATTTTCACATAGTCCTGATACAGCAAAAACTTCAACCACAACCGATGTAAGCCAGACTGCAAAAAAGGCTGTAAAAAAACCTCTTCTGTCAAAGTCACAGGTACTTAAGCCTGTTGATAAGAAGATCTCTCCTGGTCACTTCACTTTTTATGTTCTCAGCAAGTAAGTCCATTTCTGCTGCTTTTTGTTCAGTTGTTTTTTGTAATTTAGATACTTTTGATGCCACTTCAACATCCAAAAGTGTTTCAGTTTTCATGTTTACATTTTGATATAGTTTTTCTAATTTATTTTGTGCATAACCAATTTTGGAGTTTTCATTCAACGCATGTAATTTGAAAGGTGAACACCCAAGATCCGTCAAAGAAGCGTTTAAAGAATCAATAGCCTCTTCTGTAACTGAGTTTCAGTTTCAGTTGACAGTGTAAAGTCATCGTCATCTTGTGATTCTTCTTCACAGTTACTAGGATTTGAGAATATAGTTTTATAGCAATTAGTATATAACTTTTCCCCTGGTCACTTTTAGACCTTTTGTAACACAGGCCTCACTCTGCTGAAAACGTACTACTCTTAAACTATTTTTAATGGGTTTCTTATGTTTTTTATGAGGATCACAGCACACCTTTTGGAATTTGTACTTTGTCAAAAATAAACTCTTATGATGAAAACAAATGTTAATTATTTCTTTACTGTCTAATTTACTTCTTATCTTAATCAAGTTAATTTCTTCTTCAGACAAATCACTAACATTTTCCAACACTCTTTTTGTAACATAAGTTGATTTGTGGCATTCTGTCAGTTTTAATAACCCTACACTACACTTATCGTCCATTTTAAATCAAAATTTATTTAAAAGCAAGTTAAATTTTTCTTCTTCAAAATTGCATTATGAAATAACAAAGCTTGTAGCATTTAAATAAGTTAACTAAAAATGTAAATTAAAAGTTAATTATTTTTTGTATTTCAATTTTAAGTTAAATTTTCATATTACAAAAAAACATAAATCAATTCACACACACTATAATGAATTCAAAGAAAGCTAAACACCACTAATAACACTGTTAACTAAACATTGCTTGTAAATAATATATTGAAATTTGCAATGGACTTAAGAAATGGAACAAAATACACAGAATTTTTACTTTTTTAAATTAAATTATCATGAAGATAATTTAGGAGAAAACAATTTCTTGATTACCTCATTCTCTTTTTGAGATAATGAATTCAACGCTAAGTCAAGTTTGCATTTTAAAACTAAAAAAAATCAAACAAAATTTTTTATAATATTTTAGGTTTAACTTACGTTGCTGAATACTTTTTTTTCAAATTCCTTATAATTAAAAAAACCTACGTAAAAATTTCATCAAGATTCGATGTCAAATAAGTAAATGACAAATTATTTTCTTTTGTAAAACACGTTTTATTTGGCATTATCCAAGGTGTGGAAATTGAAAAATGTCAAAACTTTAAAGTGCTATAACTCAAAAACTAAGTGAGAAAAATCTGAAATTTGGTGGTGTATCTGTATATAGAACAAACATACCAAGTTTCATAAAAATCTGAAGTGGGGAGTGAAATGGTCTGGTTGAACTGATGTGGAATGACCAATGAATATTTGTGAAAATGCTGGAGTTTTTGTCAACCAAAAACTGTCCTGAAAATATGACTCCTCTGATGGTTTTTGTACAAGACCCATCCCAATCTGTCGCCTCATGAATATCACTTATTTCTTCTACCTTATGAAGCCAAGAATGCTTAGACACATTGTAAGTAAAGGCCACAGATTATAAGGAGATATGTTTGTTTGTTTAGCAACAAGATCAGACATGCACTCTGGGAAAAATTTATAAAAACCTTGTATTTCAGAAAAATTTTCATTAACTATAATTTTACTTTTTTCAGTAAAATTTGGAACTTTGTCTCACTGAATATTATCTGGTCCAAGGGAAACTTCTACCTCTTCCCAAATAATGTCACAATTATTATTCTGAATGGAGATGCTTGGTGTAAGCCTACATGGGTCAATTACATTGCATCTAATTTGTTGGAATATCATTGTTATCACTAATACCATATATTTATACGAGGTACGTCCAGAAAGTAAGTTCCGTTTGGTAATAAAATTAAATTGTGTACAGATACAGAAAAATTATTTATTGCACAAAATTCTACAACTCTTAAACTACTTTCCCACATAACTGCCGAAATTTTGCAGGTATTTGTCATAGCGTGGCACAAGTTTTTGTATACCTTCTTCATAGAAGTTTTCTGCCTGTGTCTTCAACCAGTTGGAAATATTTTCTTTCAGCTCTTCGTCATTGTTCAAGTGTTGACCACCAAGGAAAGACTTGAGATGTAAGAACAGATGAAAGTCGCTAGGAGCGAGATCAGGGCTGTACGGAGGATGGTCAAACATATCTCAGCCAAATCCCTGTAGGAGGTTTGTCGTCACATTTGCAGTGTGTGGTCATGAAGAAAAACAACACCTTTTGACAGCAATCCTCGGCGCTTATTCTGTATTGCACGGAACAATTTCCTAAGTGTCTCGCAATAAACATCTGCTTTGATTGTTTGACCACACAGTAAGAAATCAATGAATAAGATGCCTTTCCAGTCCCAGAACACTGTGCACATCATTTTTCGAGGTGTCAAGATTTGTTTCGGATTAACCTTTGCTAGGGGTGAAGTGTGCCTCCATTCCATTGATTGCCGCTTACTTTCAAGGATGTCGTAAGAAACCCAAGTTTCATCTCCTGTGACTATCAGTGTCAGAAATTCTTCGCTGCCTTCATCATAATGGGTCAAAAACTGAAGTGCACTACCCATCCGGTTTGTTTTGTATTGCTCAGTAAGAAGCTTTGGTACCCAACGTAAGCAAGTTTACGAAATTTCAGTTTTTCGGTAACAATTTCATGAATTAGTGATCGTGAGATTTGGGGAAATTCCATAGCGAGAGCACTAATTGTAAACTTGCGGTTTTCCTGGATCTTGTCATCAATCGCGTGAACAAGTTCTTCTGTAACCAAAGATGGATGCCCACTTCGTTCTTCATCGTGCACTTCACTACGTCCTTCATTGAACTGTCGGACCCATCTTCTCACCATTGAATCACTCATCGCATTTTGTCCGTAAACTTTGCAAATTTGCCGATAAATTTCAATTGGTTTCACTTTCCTAGCATTCAGAAAACGAATCACAGAACTGATTTCACAAGCGGCGAGATTTTCAATCAACACCGACATTGTAAACAAGCACAACAAAGCGTACGTGGCTGACAGCGATCTCAAAATGGCGCACGTTTCTTCTTGATACAGAGTGTCTACCGCGCATGTGCGGAACTAGGATCGCAGCGTAGAGAAATTGAAATGGAACTTACTTTCTGGACGTACCTCGTATATCTGGTATTTATATCAGGTATTTATGTCTGCTTCAGTCAATTTAGAATCAGAGTCCACATTGTTTCTATTTAGTTCTATCATGTTCAGTATCATGATAATTCAATAAATTCATCCATTATACAAAACTATGTATAAGTAAAAATTAAAAAAAAAAATACAATAACATAAAACATAAAAAATAGTCATAAAAACACCAAAATTACATTTTATAGAATTTGGAATAATTGTAATCAATTTTGCTTTAATTAATGGTATTGTCATTATAATTTTAATATTGTCAGTATTTTAAAGTTTTATGAAATCATGTTTTTTTTGTTATTATGTTTTAATACATTCATCCATCGTGAGTTTAGAAATAATTATAGTCAGTACTTACGTTATAATAATTTGGGTTACCACTAAATCACTTCAGAATTGTAATTTGGTAAAAAAACATGTATAAATATGATTATTGTAATTAAAATTACAATGAACAATGGAATCAATTTGTAACTTCAAGGTTAGATTATCAACAACAACATGTGATGCTACGAAGTTTCAGTTGCTTCCACAGGGAGTAGCACGTAATTGTGCATCATTTCTGTTCAGTTGGGACTATAATTGACTTATGCAGGAAAAAGGTTAAAGGTTTCCCAGGTCAAGTGTAGTCCAGTGCATTTCAGCCAATTTTTGAGTTGTTAGGGCTGCAGTGTGTAGGCTGACAGTGCCTTTTTGACCGATATACAGCTCGAACGTAGTCAAAAAGGTCACAATAGGCAGCATTTATTATTCGATGATCACGAAGAAAGTCAACAAGTAAAACTTGAGAGTCCCAAAAAAATTTTGAAATTACCTCCTGTCAGACAAGCGAGTTTTGGCTTTTGGTGGTTCTGGCTTCTACTTTTTTCCCATTCCATACTGGCCCTTTTCGAGTTAGTGTGGTGAATCCAAGTTCATCACACGTCAGAGTGCGTTGCAAAAAATCTTATCCTTCATTTTCAAAACGAGCAAGAAGTGACTGTGATTCACATTTTTGTTTTCTTGTGTATGCAGATGTGGAACCCACCTCGCTAAGATTTCTCGGAATGCAAAGTAGTCTTCGATGATGTGTGTACACTTCCAACACTGATTCTCATTTTCTGACTGATTTCTGCAACAGTGAAGCGACAATCTCTTTCAGTGAGCTCGCAAACAGCTACAACATTGCCAGGCATAATGCTAGTGTGGGGATGTCTTCGGTGACTCACATTTTCCACTTTTTCAAACTCTGCACACCAAGCTTTCATTTGTATCCATGAAAGTGCATTCTCCCCGAACTGTGTACACACTTGGTCTCGAATTTTGGCTGGTTTAACACTTCGTTTGTTTAAAACTTTATTGTAATATGTTGCACAACCGATGTATGAACCCTCTAACTCATTGTGAAAGCAACTAACGAAACTGATCAGGCAGGCGGCTTGGCCTTGAGTCATTTGTAGAGGATCCCCCTTTACCTTTTCCGATGCTTCACCTACCTCCTATATGCTTTCTAAATCCTCAGAAGTAAAAGGCTCATTTATATTTGAATGGCCCTCGTACTTACATTTTGTATTTGAATTTTTTCATAAATTAAATCCAGAAAACTGCAAGTACTAATGGGGAAGTATTTACAGTCAATTTATTTATAAAAAGGAGGAAGCATTTGTGTTTCCTGAAAATAGTAATGTTGACCTTGATGACTGATTGGTATAATATGTTTGGTTGCTGTTAGAAATATTAAAGAAACAATTTAGGCGAATAGAAGCTGGAAACGATATAGAAGAATGAATGTATGCACTGTCGTAGTAAAAGAAACACTAAACACAGTAAAGAATAAACACAAGTGAATTTAGCATATTGTTTACTTTTTTCAAGTTTGTATACAGGCTGTTGATTTAATTAACTTTATTGCTTTCTTAATCGCTTAATTTATTACTTTTTAGAACATTGTTTATTGTAACAAAAACATTATAACAAACAATTCCGTGTCCATTACCAAGTTATAATTAAAAGGGGTTGTATAGATGTATCCTATCATATGGCCTATTTAATCTTGATTATAGGAGGGTTAATCATCACCTGCCCAATCGTTTTCATATTCATACATGTGAGCGATGGATCACCCACCAGTTAGTACTGCATTCGTGTTACTACTAATAATTATAATTGGTCCACAATAATACTCATTTAAAAAAGTTAAGTCTTCACAAATATGTTGCTTTTTTGAGTCTCTGTCTAGTTTTGTATTGTTATGTAAGGTAGTCAACATTGGAAAACAGTTTCAAATCATAACGTGGTTCAGTTGCTGTCAGTAATGGAAATATAGACAAATTTTGAACTGTTGAATATTACATCTGCCAGATAGATATTAAGTTCTGTTGATTGTTTCATTTCACCTATTTTGTTAATAACACCCATGTACAATATACAATGGCCCCATGTATATGTACAATATAACAGCCATGTAAAATGGCTGATCAATTTGATATAATAAATTAAACAAACATGTTTTTCATTAAGTAATCTAAAGTAAACCAAATTATATGTAATACAATTTTAGTTTGTTTTCTTTTTCAAATCATTGCAAATTTACATTTATTTTTCACTTTGAATAATGTAGTTTTTTTTTAGTTTCCGTTCTGTGTAACAGATATTTACTAGACAGATATCTGTTTGCACATATCTGCTTTTGTGTGCTTTTCACCAAAACCTAATTAGAAATTTCTTTTAAATAAACCTTATTGTCATGCAACAAAAAATTCCAGATAGCAGTGGTCCATTATTTATTCTGTGCTGAAGTTTCTTCAGTGTTGTGCAATACGCAAGTAAAATTATTTTCCCCCTTTATGATTAGTTGCTGACTGAGAATAAATGACATTTTGTATTCAAAATCAATTACTAAAAGTTGCTGTGAATTCTGCACAGTACTTAAAGGGTTAATAATATGCCTTGTCTTACTGTAAGGGGAGGTGTACGTCCCATATCCGCCCATGTTAAATTTCCCAACTTTATGTACCTTTTTCTCAAGAAGTATTGTACCAATCTATATGAAATTTTTTATCACATATTAAACATATATTTGTAAATATCCTGTAGTAGAATTATTGGGGATGTGTAATAGCTTAGAGATTTATTAACTTAGAGAATCATTTTTCCTTCTACAGTACCGTGTTATAAGTTAGAGATCGACCTGTGTAATAAAATAGAGGTTCCGTACTGTGTATTAACTCTAATAGTGTCATTCAGAACACAGTGAAGTGTAAGCAGTTTTCTTGCAAACATTACCATGCATTACTGTGCATGGTAATGTTTGAAATTCAAATTAAAATATAATTTCTATTTAAAACTTAAAGTATTGTATATCATTTTTTGCAGAAAGAACTGTTAAATTCAATGATTGTAAGCAAAAAAAAAAAAAAAAAAAAAATTTAAGACCGTTATGACCTTTGGAATAGGAGAAAACTCTGTTAATTAATTTAAAAACTCAACTTGGACCCATGGAAAAATAGAAAACATTTTTTGTAATTTATTTCAAAATATACAAAAGTTTCTAAATTTATATGTGAATAAGATTATAAATATATAAAATTCTTAATGATTGAAATGTGAGAAAGTAAACATTATTCTTGACGCAAATGTCTGAAAAATACCTCCAACATACAACATTTCTCCTCCAAACATACAATTGTATACAAGAATTTATATACCATTTTGAAAAAAATTAATCACTGAACAATAATATATAAAATAAGTATGACATTTGTTTGGAGAAAACATAAATATATATATATATATATATATATATATATATATATATTGAGAAAGTGATTTTTTCTCTGGCAAATTTATACAAAAAACTTGTTATATTCACCCTTTGAAAAAATAGTAAGTATTTTAAAATTTTTTTTTCAAGATATACAAAAGTTTATAAATTTAATCCTGAAGAGAATAATATAATTTATTTTTCAATAACTTCATAACTTTTTGTTACGGTCGAAACAATGAAATTAGTACACATTTTCGGAGAGAATATTTTACAATCGTTTAATGTTGGTATGAAAACAAATTGACAAACACTACTAATAGATATCATGAAATTAATGATACATGTTAAAAGAATGTTAAAATTGTTAAAAATTAAAAAATGTTACTTTAGTGGAAATAATCTGAAGAAGAAAAATAAATAAAATAAAATAAAAATAGGTTAGGTATAGCCTACTAATAAATTCACTTTTATCACTTGTATTTACTTATAAATCACTTTTCATCTCACACATTATTATCTAATAACAAATTTTTAAACACTTCAAAACACCAAACAATTATTAAAAACTTACATTTTCTAATGATATTCACAAAAGATATACTTCGCAAACTTTATTCTCTACAATTCTTTGCAGACAATGAGTAGGCAACTGCCGCGCAAACCGTGAAAATCGTGCACTTTTAGCGGCAAAATAGAATATTAAACCTTTGGATTTCGGAGATGACAAATATACTATTTTATAGAGCAACTTTTAATCTATTTCATAGAACAAGCTACGTTCAGTTAAAATATAAAACAGGCTAGTAATTGTTGTTTTCAATGAGGTCTGTATTTCGTAGATTTCTACATCAAATGTTGACTATAGTTTGAAAAATAATAGATACCAAAATATAACTTGTAGACAAATATGGTCAACAGATGAAATCTACAGGAAGATCTAATCTTTCAAATGATATCAACCAAAATCATGTGGCTAATGATTTACTCGGTTGAATGTTTTTTTGAAAATTGGCATTTTGACAAATTCCACTTGCAGTATTGCAAGCAACTGTAGCTCTTCTAGTTTGTGCGTTTGTTTACGATTTTATTAAAACAAATTAAAAGCAAACTTTATAAATCTAAAACATGCTAAATAAAGCTTAGAATCTCTGCTTTCTGATGGTATTTATTTTATTAAGATTGCAACAGGATAAATGTGTTTAAACAGTGTGTTAAAGCAATGGTGTTTTCAACGATTTATAAGTCGCTCGGCGCTTAGAGGTAGGATTTTAAACGACTTATAAGTCGTTCATCGCTTCTAGGGTTAACTTAGAGACTACAGTTCCGTCAAGTGTGTTGCACCGTGTGTATATGTTGTGTCTGTGTTAGAAAATAAATCAAACAGTTCAGAAATATAACACAAAATTTCTTGCTTTTAATTATATTTTTCAACAAATCCGGTTTAGATCTTTAAAAAAAAAAACTAGAATTTCTTAATTTCATATCTTTTTCATTTGTCCTAGTATTTTCCTATAATAAAATACTTCAAAAATTATGTTTTAAAATTTTATTATTACTTTATTTTGCCATTCTGAAGGATAGTATATTTTTTTTTTTTTTTTTTGGTAAAAAGGACTTAACAAGAAAATCCTTAAACTAATAATCATTTGTATGGATTAAACATTAAATAAAACCAAGTTCGTGGTAATTAGTAAAGAAACAGTTGGACATAATGGTAAGCAACATATCTAAATGTTTATTTTTGATAATTATCTGTATAGAAATATTGGTGTTTTATCGAAAAAAAATAATAATGTAAGTTTATATGAATTCATAATTCATTCATTAATTTAGGGCTGTTTTCTTAATTCAATTCGGATATGGTTTGAATAAAGCAGCCTTCAAACAATATTTTTATTACTATTACTACTACGTATGTAAATTAGTATACATTTACAGCATTGTACATAAGCCTTTCAGAACAAAACCTATCCAAATCAACTTTATATTTTAATAAGATACCTTTCTTTAATTAAACGAGTTCTAATTTTTAGATAAAAGATACTAAAGCGCCTGCAAGCAGCGGCATAGGCAACATATACACACTTGACGGAACTGTAGTCTCTAAGTTAATACACAGTACGAAATCTCTATCTTATTACACAAGTCAATCTCTAACTTATAACACGGTACTGTCGAAGGAAAAATGAATCTCTAAGTTAATATATTTCTAAGCTATTACACCTTCCCGAATTATTACTTCAAAGTTAAAATTTAATTTTTTATGATTTTTTTTACTAAACAACTGAATTTGACTATGTTCAGTTCTAGTAAATATTTTTTTCTCATACATTAACAGGCCTACAGTTATAATTCTACTACAGCATAGGCACAACAATACACTTGATATGTGGTAAAAATTTCATGAGGATCAGTTTAGTAGTTTCCGAGAAAAAGGAACGTAGGTAAAAAAAGTGAATTTTACACTTATTGTTACAATTAGTGTATAACAATTAAGTGAGTTAACCTTCTAGTACTTGGGTTTGGGGAAAACTATGGAAATCACAAACAAAATCGCCAAAGTTCCGTTAAGAGGCCTCGTTCGACTTTGTCAAACGGGTCTGTTGGTTTAGTGGAGAAGGATGAAAATGTGGGAGGCAAGGAGATGAGTACTGAAACACTTCAGTTACCATCTCCTAGATACTTAATTTTTAAGAACTCGATGGAAGGGGCGGACTTACTTAAAGTATCGCCCTTTTTTGATTAATAAGGCAATTGTTGGAAGAGCAGGTCCCGTAGCTTCAATTAAAAAGCTGCAGAACGGGACCTTACTGGTTCAGACTAATAGCGATAAGCAGAGCCTATCGCTGTTAAACATGACATCATTTTTGATAGCGTCAAGGTTTCTGTGGAACCCCACAGAACATTAAATTCTGCTAAGGGAGTGGTGACTTGCAGAGATCTCCTCCATGTTGAACTAGAGGAGATTAAACAAGAGTTGGCAAAGCAATCAGTTGTAGACGTGTGCCGTATTTTTCGTAACGAGAAGGGGCAAAAGTAGCTACTGCCTCTTTGATTTTGACTTTTGGTAAACCTACCGTACCAGACCACATCTATGCCGGGTACCAGCGCCTTTCGGTAAGGCCATACGTTCCAAACCCGAGACGGTGTTTTAAATGCCAGGTTTTGGACACGTGAGCTCCACATGCCAGAAGGATCAGGTATGCGGTAATTGTAGTGGTAATGGTCATGATAGTGAGCAATGCAAAAATGTTCCAAAGTGTTCGAATTGTGGTGGAGACCATCCCGCTGCCTCCTTTGACTGCCCCAAGTTTAAGGACGAAAGCCATTCTTTCTATCATGGCCAAGGACAAGATATCTTTTTCAGAAGCAAGGAAGGTTTTCAAAAGCTCAAAATCAATAATTGAAGGTAAATCGTTTGCTGCTGCCACCTCTACTAGTAAATCATCGTGTGCTAATTAAGTAAGAGCTAACTAAAACGGTAAAAGCATTATCGGAACAGGTAGCTCAATTGCTAACTCTGATTTCTGCGGGTTCCATTCCCGATTCGCTGTCTAAATCGTCTGAAATGTCTTCCTCTCAAGTGTCTTCAAAAGGAAAGGATACTCACCTTTCGAAAGTCGCTAGTAAAACCCTTGTGACAAAGAATCCAAGGCCTGTAATTCTGGAAGCAAATCCATCTTCTTCCAATCTAGGCGTAAGAACAAAGTCGCAAGTGTTAAAGTCTTCGCCTAAAAACGCTCCTTCTGGACTAGCCCATTTTCTTAAAAATCAAACACATACCCACCAGTAGTTGTGTCAAAAAAGAAAAAATACTAACAAAGAAGGAAAAAAAATCAAAGGAAGGAGTTGCTTCCAAGGTTCCTCCTTCCAAAACTACTATTTCTACAGAGTCGGACATCAATCACAGTAAGTCCGACATAAATCACACTAGTGATTTGATGTTGATAGACTCCGATAAATCTGAATTAATATGTGACCAAAACGAAGGGAATCCGCTGCTATATTAATTTCGTATATTTCAATGTCTGAATTTTCCATTAAGAACAATGTGATACAGTGGAATATTAATGGGATAAGAAGCCATATTGAAGATCTCAAAGTTCTTGTCGAGATTCATCTCCTCTAATAATGTGCCTCAAGAGACGCACTTGCATGAATCCCACACCTTCAATTTTAGGGGTTATTCTATTTTCAGAGCAGATTTCGTCACTGAGGAAAGAGCCAGAGGTGGTGTAGCCATATTGGTTCACAACTCTGTCCAGTCCATATCTGTCAATATAATAACTCCTTTACAAGCTGTTGCCGTTCAGGTTACTGTTCCATTCAAAGTTACCGTCTGTTGCCTTTACTTGCCGCCTAGTTACAATTTCCAACATCATGAAGTATATGATTTAATATCTCAGTTGCCACAACCGATTTTATTGACAGGTGATTTTAACGCTCACCATACTTCATGGGGTTCCTTATCCTGTAACTCAAGGGGATTACGAATCGAAGGAATACGGTCAAACTTAGATTTGTGTCTTCTAAATGACGGTTCCCGACTCACTTATCAGCATCTACTGGCGGATGGACAGTTGTCGATTTGTCATTTTGTAGTCCAGTTTTGGCAACAAAGTTTGAATGGTCGGTGTTACCAGATCTGTATGGCAGTGATCATAATCCCATTAATATTTCATTTTGTACTTTCGCTCATGTGCAACGGCGCGCCTGCGCGCGTGGATCCTTAAAAGGCAAATTGGGAAGAATTTGCAAAAGATTTGTATCACCAGACATTGAAATGAACTGCATTAACGCAGTGGTTAAGAAATTCACCAATACGATTTTAAATGTAGCCGAGGATGTTATTCCTAAAACATCCGCATACCCACATCGTCCATCTGTTCCTTGGTGGAGCGAGGACTGTAAGGAGGCTTTGCGTTTACGCCAAAAGCACTACGGATATTCAACAAAAGCCCGACAGATGAAAATCTTGAGCGTTACAAAATCCTTCGAGCTAAAGCTCAAGAATTTTTAGACAAAGTAGTAGAAAGGAATCTTGGTCGCAATATATCGGAACAATCTGTAGAACAACGCCAACATCTGTCGCCTGGAAGAAACTGCGCTCTATATCTGGCCGTGTTCCATCCACGGAGTTGATGGGTCTTAAACGGCGAATGGAGAGTTAGTTTCTCAGTGTTCGATATTGTAAATTTATTAGGATCATCCTTTTCTAGCTATTCCTGTTCTACGGGCGATAACGCTGCTTTTAAATAAATACAAAAGTGCAGTGGAACCATTGCCGTTCACCATCGGTACTTCTGACGAGTCTCCTCTTAATAGGCTGTTTACTCTGCATGAGCTGGAATCTGCACTGTCTTCAACGAAGGACACAGCTCCCGGTCCTGACAACCTCGTATATTCCATGATCAAAAACCTTCCAACGTCAGGTAGGCTTGCCCTCCTCGAGATATACAATCGTATATTCGATGAACATACTTTCCTGACGCTTGGTTGGAAGCAATAGTAATTCCTATTCTTAAGCCAGGTAAAGATAAAACTGATGCAAGTAGCTATCGTCCGATTTCTCTTACTAGCGTTCTTTGCAAGCTGGTAGAAAAAAATGGTAAATCGTCGCCTTGTTTGGTATTTGAAACCAACAATTTACTTTGCAAAGACCAGTGCGGCTTTAGGCAAGGACGATGTTCTGTGGATCAATTAGTATCTTTGGAATCTGCAATACAAAATGCGTTTCTCTTGCGTCAAACACTAGTAGCTGTTTTTTTCGACCTAGAGAAGGCATACGACATGGCTTGGAGAAGGGAATTTTGAACACATTAAAATCATGGGGTATACAGGGCAGGATTCTGCATTTTATCAAAAACTTCCTCAGTAATAGGTATTTTAGGGTGCGCCTTGGTAGTACGCTATCAGATCGTTTCTACTTAGAGAATGGTGTTCCACAGGGAGTGTACTTAGTGTTACTCTGTTTGCTATTGCAATCAATAGCATAACGTCTAACGTCAAGGTCCCCTGTCAGATGTTCTCTCTTTGTGGACGATTTTGCTATTTACGTAAGCACCAGAAACATGGCAACAGCTGAAAGAACCCTTCAGCTGGTAATAAATAGGTTGCAGACCTGGGCGAGAACTACTGGCTTTAAATTCTCCGCTGCTAAAACTCAGTGTATTGCTTTCAGTCGCCAGTAGACAGATCCAGGCTCCGTCGTTATATCTTGATGGTATACAGCTTCGGACTTCTCCATCCGTTCGATTCTTGGGTCTAATACTCGGCGAAAAACTCTCGTGGAGCCCTCACGCGCGTGATTTAAAATTACGATGTAATAAAATCCTCGATATGTTGAGGGTTCTTAGTGGGTCTCGATGGGGTGCTGATAGGACCTGTATGCTGATGTTTTACCGTGCCGTAATTGTTCAGCGAATTGATTATGGCAGCATTGTTTATTCATCTGCTAGACCATCGATTTTAAAGAAACTAGATCCCGTCCATAACTCTGCAATCCGCCTTGTTTCTGGTGCTTTCCGTTCAAGTCCCGTCGTGAGTATTCTCGCCGATGCTGGGGAACCTTCCTCTCTCGACGGAGACAGAAACTACAGTTAACTTATTTAAGCAATCTATCATCTAAACCATGGCACCCTGCTTTTAATACAGTTTTCAAAAATCAATTGGTGCGACAGTATGAATCTCGACCGAATGCTACTGCTCCTCTTGGTATTAGAACTTCCCGTATTTTTGATGACTTACGTATTGAACTACCCCAATGTTTGAAAGGTCCTTTTGTCTTGTCCCTCCATGGAAAATCAATATGCCGACATTTGATTTCTCCTTGTGTGCATACCAGAAAGACAACACTCCTAACATTGTGTATCAACGTGAGTTTTTTCGACTGACTAGTTCATATCCATCTGCTAAATTTATTTTCACAGATGGCTCTAAGATGAATAACAATGTTGGGTGTGCATTTTACTCATTGGACGAAACGTATAAGTATGGATTACCCTCAACTTGCAGTGTCTTTACAGCCGAACTCCTTATTAAATCAATATTTTGTAAATAATTAGCTTATAATCTACTATTTGAAACATCCCAGCTTTTTCCTTTTTCTTTTCTTCATCATTCAATTTCTTCCGTACATTCTTGATCTTTTTGTGTTTTTTTTGCCTCTTCTGTACCAGTTCTTTCAGATTTTACAACACAGCTGCTGTCAATATCAGCTATTAATTTTAGACAGTCTTTACCTAATTTAACACCCTTGGCATTTAACACTTTAATTTTCCCCTGACTTCCTTCATTGAATGTGATCACCGCATCATAAGCTCCAAATTTCAAGGTTTGAATATCTACAAAATTAATTTTAGGAACTCGTGACCACAAAACTGAATTGAAACTGTCATTTACATTTTGTGTTTGCCCATGGAGGGACTTCTTCAGAAGCTCTGGCTTGGTTAGGTCTTTATATGTAGGCTACATTACCTGAATTACAGCAAGGTTCAGTGAGTTTTTGTGAATGTACTTTTTATTTTATTTTACACATTGCTTGTACTTACGCCATGACTTGTCAAAAAAGTGTGTTGCAGTTTGTCATCAGTAGATGCCTTGTGTAAGAAGGTAGCCTATAATAGTTTTACAGGGAATCTATTGCAGCATCTGTAAGTATACTTTTCTTGCCGTAAATTTCTAATCGATCACGTAACGGTACTCCCTTCATTTCTTTACGAAGTTTTCGAAGTCGGCCTCCTATGCGTTTCTGCACGTGTCCTATACATTCCAGTTTTTCGATTATAAAATTAGGTCCATATGGACTTGACCTTACAACTGACTGGAATTCTTATATAGTCACCATCTCCTGGGTAATATTTATAGTTTATGTTAACGTGTAGCTTCCGAGCATTGAGTTGCTCAATTCCAAAACCAAATTTAGTGCAAAATAAATTTCTTGGATAAACTAAACCCACAAACTACTTGTATTATATATTGTTGTACTCAGAAAATCATATACTTTAATAATTTTTTTGTTTTGTTTTGAGAAATGAGTTTTCTTAAGTAACTGTATTATTACATTTAGATTTGGTTACAGGTGGAAAATGGAGAAACAATCAAAATTAATACCACTGATATTAAGAAAGATTTGCGGAATAGTACTACAACTGGTTTGGAAGGAGAAGAAGCTGAACAATTAGATTTTGAAGCAGAAGAACGAGAAGAAGGAGAATGTGATGGAATAAAACCTACTGTTGGTGGAGGCGGGGGCAGTGAAGACGAAGGTGAACTAAAAGGCGATGAATTAGAAGAAGGAGAATTGACCGATGAAGGGGAAAACAGGCCAGAAGAAACAGAGCCGAGGCCTATCTGCCGGTTCTATAACAGGGGACAGTGTACATGGGGGTCGAATTGTAGGTAAGTCCACTCTTAGTTAGATCAGACACCATTTCAATGAAATCATATTTTTCAGCTCAGTTTTACTTTTAACTTATGACTCATCAAAATTGTAATTTTGATTTCTTCAGGTTGTACATATGGGTTGAAATGTAAGTAACTTTGCTGCTATCGTGAAAAGGCAGATAGCACAAAACCAAATTGCAGGTTTGTTTTCAGTATGTATGTGGTTCAATGAATTTTGCTCAGATTAGGTAAAAGAACGAAGTTTAAATTTGTGTCATGGACACTACCATAATGAGTATTAATGATAGTTCATATTTAGCACTCATTATGTGGGACAACTAGATGCATCGTAATCTGTTCAGGTGATAATAGCCTCAATGTGCTTTTCACCTTAAAAAAAACAAAGTTAATGTCCATGATCAGGTACTTAGGTTTAGACTGCAGTTTCAACTTCCCCAAAATTTTATTAATTTCTAAAATTGACCTTATCTTTTATGAGTAAATGACACCCCTTTACACCGGCGGAGGCAGCTGATGGGCTTAGCGATCCCACCATACCTCTAGCTCATACTACTCTCACTCATCTAACCACCACACACAAACAAACACATGTACACACACACACACCTGCAAAGGGGTGCTGCACCTATTAAGAGGATTTAGATGAACCTCACGGCACCCGTGTCTAACACACACACTCAACACTACAAGTACGATACAAACACTTTACACTTGCATTTACATTTAGGGATTTGCTCTTCTTGTCCAGTTATGTCAGGGAGTGGCGAAACTGCTTGGTTTCCTTTGGCAGAGTCTAGTACGTAGAACCTGATGTGTGCCCAGCACTGCCAAAGACCGTTGATTGGACAAGTTCTGGGACCGAGCAGCCTATAGGCACTTGGCAAGCACATGGGTGTTGAATTATAGGTGTCGGAGCCTATAATTGGGTCTATTGAAACACATGGTACAATTGATGAATACATAAGTTGCGGATATTAGTAGTCCTTGGGTTGGGGAACTGTAACATTGTATAGGAACTTAACCCTAAGTATTGTGGAGTGCTGAAGGTATGTATTTCGGCTCCGTGATATTGGAGGTCATTCTCGCTTTAGTTCGAGCCTCCTGTACCACCCTGTACCATTTGTTCGAGATATCACTGTCTGTGGAATTGCTCGGCAACAAAACTCTAGACACCAAAATTAGAGCAAAGAGGCCTTGTCCGACTTTGTCGGACAGGTCTGTATGTACTGAAGGGAGCAAAGATAAAGTCGAAGAGTACAGAAGTTATTCAAGTACCTTCTCCAAAATATTTAATAATTAAAAGTGCAATGGAGGGTGAAACCTTATTAAAAGTTTCACCTCTCCTCATCAACAAAGCAGTTGTTGGGAAAGCAGGTCTCGTAGTTTTGATTAAGAAACAAAGGGACGCTGCTTATAGAAACAAAAAGTAATTAATAACCAGAGTCAATCCTTGATAAACTTGACATCGTTTTATGACAAAGTCAAGGTATCTGTGTAACCCCACAGAACCCTGAACTACGCTAAAGGAGTAGTTACTAGTAGAGATCTCCTCCATGTTGACCTGGAGGAGATAAAACCAGAGTTATCGCGCACGTCTGTTACAGACGTTAGTCGCATAATGCGCAGTGAAAAGGGGCAAAAAATACCCACTGCCTCTCTGATCTTGACATTTGGAATGCCAACTATTCCTGAGCATATATGTGCCGGATTTTTGGACTTTTCAGTTCTACATGCTGGAAGTCCGAAATATGTGATAATTGCAGCTCTAATAGTCATAATAGTGATGAATGTTAAGAGGATCCAAAGTATCCTAACTGTTGGAGGTGATCATCCGACTCGTTCTTTACTGCCCTAAGTTCAAAGACGAAAAGGCTATTCTCACTATAATGGCAAGGAATAAAGTATCACTTTCAGAAGCCAAGAAGTTATTCGAAATTTCAAGACCAAGAGTTGAGGGTGGGTCGTTTGTTTCTGTTGCGTCCAAGAGCAAAAAAAACATCCTGTGACAACTGCGAAGAGCTTACCAAACCGTAAAAGTATTGACGGAACAGGTAAGTCAACTCCTGGCTCTAATCTCTACTAACGGAAAGAACACTCCTTCCATATCTAAATTGTTTGGTGTTCAACCGTCAGATTGCTGTGCTAATGAAATGAAACCCACATACAATGGAAAACCAACTATCAAATTACTTGTGCCTAAGACAGCCAAATCTCTACCGCTGAAAGTAGTTGCAACCACTTCCGACCAGGGAATTTCTATCAAGTCACAAGTTCGGAAAAGAAATAGTGAAAAAGTCCCTGTTGATCTGAAGTACTTTTTGAAAAAAAACAAATACGTGCCCAGCTGTTGGTGACAAAAACACCAAGATTAGAGGAATTAAAAATAATAAAATTAAAAATTCTAAGGGAGCATCTCGAAAATGCTTCCTTTAAAATATAAACACTCTTCGGAGTCAGACATCAGCTATCACAGTAGTGATTCAATGTCCGTGGAATCCGATAAATCTAACAATGATATAAATGACAAAGCCAAGGTAAACCCTATAATGTATTACTTAGTCTTTTATTTCCATATCTTTGCCTGCAAATTCAATCAACCTTAATGTGATACAATGGAATATAAATGAATTTCGAAGCCATATTGAAGATTTGAAAGTTCTTGTGAGAGATATGTCACCTTTAGTAATGTGTCTTCAAGAGATGCATCTACACAAATCTTACTTGTTTATTTTTATTAATTATTCCATTTTCAAGAATTCATCACGGAGGAAAGAACAAAAGGTGGCGTATCCATTCTAGCTCATAACTATCAAATCCGTCCCTGTTAATGTAATAACACCTTTACATTGGTGACCTAGTGGATAGCATACAAGGCTTTCACCCCAAGGACCCAGGTTCGATTCCCGGCGAGGGCTTGGCATTTTCATACGCTATAAATCATCCCATCGTCGGCATTAGCCCAAGTGTGCACAATAGTCGGAAAAAAAAATTTCAAATTGTTGCCATATAGACAACTGCGCCATTCAAACTTACCATCTTGCTGCCTTTACTTGCCACCAAGTTCCGATTTTAAAAATCATGAATTGATGATTTAATATCCCATTTGCCACCACCAGTTTTACTAACAGATGATTTTAATGGTCATCATACTTATGGGGCTCGTTATCGTGTAACTCTAGGGGAAGACGAAGCAATCAGCTCTAATTTGGATTTGTGCATTCTAAATGACGGTTCCCCTACTCATTTATCAGCATCTTCTGGCGGGTGGACTGTTGTAGATTTGACATTTTGTAGTCCACGTCTGGCAACAAAGTTTGAACGGTAGGTATTGTCTGATCTATATGGCAGAGATCATACTCCCATTAATATTTCTTTTTGCAACTTCTCCCAAATGAAAGAACGTCTGCCTCGCTGGATTCTAAAAAAGTGAATTGGGAGGAATTCGCAAACAGATTTGTGTCACCAGACGTTCCTTGTATATTCCATGATTAAAAATCTTCCCACATCAAGGTAGGCTTTCACTTCTTGCCATTTACAATCGTATATTCGTAGAGCATACTTTACCTGATGCTTGGTTGGAAGCTGTAATAATTCCTCTTCTTAAACAAGGGAAAGATAAAACTGAACCAAATAGCTTATGTCCTATTTCCCTTACCAGCGTTCTTTGCAAACTGCCAGAGAAAATTTTAAATCGTCTTGTTTGGTACTTAGAAACAAACAACCTACTATCCAAAAAACAGTGCGGATTCAGACAGGGTCGATCTTCTATGGATCAATTAGTTTTATTAGAGTCTGCAATCCAAAATGCTTTCCTCTTGCATCGTATGCTTGTGGCTGTTGTCTTCGACCTAGAGAAAGCATAAGACATGGCCTGGAGAAGAGGAATTCTCTATAACTTAAAATGTCAGATCGTTTCCACTTGGAGAATGGTGTTCCAAAGGGAAGTGTCACCCTGTTTATTATTACAATAAATAGCATAACCTCTAATGTAAAGTCCCCTGTGTGCCATTTGTAGATGATTTTGCTATCTATGTAAGCACTAGAAACACAGTAACAGCTGAAAGATCCCTTCAACTAGTAATAAATAAATTGTTATCGTGGTCAAGGTCTATAGGCTTTAAATTCTCTGCTGCCAAAACTCAATGCATTGCCTTCAGTCGCCGTCGATAATTCAATCACCTTCAATATACCTTGATGGCATAAAGCTTCGGACTACTCCATCTGTTCGATTTTGGGGCCTAATATTGGACGAAAGACTATCGTGGAACCTTCACCTACATGATTTAAAGGTCCGGTGTAACAAAATTCTTATGTTCATGGTTCTTAGTGGCTATCTATGGGGCGTTGATAGGACGTGTATGCTTATATTTCATCGTGCGGTCATTTGTTCTCTATCTCTAATTGATTACGGCAGCATTGTTTATTCATCTGCACGACCTTCTGCATTAAAGATATTAGATCCTGTCCATCATTCTGCAATTCGTCGCGTCTGGTGCTTTTTGTTCTTGTCTCGTTATGATAAGGTTGGCCATGGTTGCGAACCTTCACTCTCTCAACGGTGACAGCAGTTGCAAGTAAGTTACATAAGCAATTTATCATGTAAGCCATGGCACCCTGTTTACAATATTGTTTTTGATAATCAGTTGCTCCAACAATATGAATCTTGTTCGCGTGCCACTGCTCCGCTTGGAATTAGGTCTTCCTGTGTTTTTGATTACTTGGGTTTTGAGCTGTCCCCAGTGTTTGAGAGGTCTCAATGTTTTATTCCTGCATGGTGTATTCCAATGCCAATCTTCGATTCATCATTGCTATATTTTCGGAAACATAACACCCCCGATATTGTGTATTGAGAGGAGTTTCATCATGTTCTTCACTGCTACCCATTCAGTGAAATTATTTTTACCGATGGTTCAAAACTGGAGAACAACGTCGGTTGTGCATTTTACAGAACAGGCCAAACCAAGAAATATGGATTACCCTCAGTTTGCAGTGTTTTTACTGTCGAATTATTCATCATCCTTAAAGCTATGAACTCCCCCATTGAATCCGATTTTGTGCATTATCTAGTGTGTTCCGAATCTAAAAGTGCAGTGTAAGCTATACAAGATATGTATTCAATTAAATCCTCTAGTTCAAGATATCTTGTGCTCCATCCATAGGCTTAAACTACGAGGTGTAAAAACAACATTTTGCTAGGTACCTGGTCACAGTGGGATAATTGGGAACACTAGAGCGGATATTGCGGCAAAGGAAGCTACTCTGCTGCCGCCAAGCATGCAACATGTTATTTGTACAGACTTCATTTGTCAAGCGAAACATGTATTGAATTTGCTTTGGGAAAATGAATGGGTAGCCTTGGGCAATAACAAATTGAGGGTAATTAAGAATACTGTTCGTCCTGGGGGGAGTCGTCAATAAGTGTTAGTTGTAGGGAAGAGGTGATGGTTACCCATCTCCGCATTGGACATTTATTGTTAACGCATGGATTTCTCATGGCACGCGTGAACCCACCTACATGTCAGTTTTGTGGTGATATCATCACAATCAAACATTTTCTTGTGCATTGTGATGGTTTCAAAAGCATGTGTCCAATGTGTGGATTGGATTCCTCTATGGAGGCAATTTTAAAAGATGATTTGTCAGTCATTGATCGAGTTCTTAATTTTTTCGTCGAATAAATGTTTTTGAATTACTCTAACTATTTTATTGTTGAACAGCATAAATGTAAATTTTTTTTATTGTTTTGTTTTCAAATTTTTATATCTGTTAATCCTTCTTTATTTAGTTTATATATTTAAATAATGTTATCTAGTTTTAGTGGCTATAGTGTTTGTGTTTAGTATAGTATTAACAATGTTTAGATTTAGTTAACCCCCCATTAGGACATTTTGCTTGACAGCGATGATAAGCCTCCATGTGCTTTTCGCCAAAAGCTGTATAAAAAAAAGATCCCTTTACCATGTCTGTAATTGTGTAGGACCTAACTCGTACTAGTTAGTAAGTAGATTGTAAATAATTTGTATTATTTTTAATAAATATTTTTTCTTCCTTTTCAGGTTTGTACATCCAGGTGTTACAGATAAAGGAAACTACACAATGTTTGAAATGGTAAGGCCGCTCGTTCCTGTTAACGGCCCATCGCAGATGTATCCACCTGTTGATTACAGACCGGTTGAAAGACCTGTGGTTAGTATTTACAACTATATTACTTCATTAAAAGTCTTTCGTATCTACTTAATTTCACATTATACAAACATGTGGTTACTTTAATTACACTAAATGTTGTTCAATCTGTAATGTTTTTAAATCTCTCCAACAAGGAATTTGTAATTTCTTGCTGGTACTAAGTCCACAGAACAACTCTAATGCTTAATTGTTCCAGCTCTCAGCAAACAAATTCTAAAAAAAACTTTATGTAACAAAAGTTTAAACCAATCTGTTGGCTTATTAATACCAGGAATTTCCACTAACAACTTATTTTCCAAAATAAAAGGATATTTTCTAAGTCCAGATGTAGAATTACATCAAATTATGCTTAAAATGGCTTCGTCATTTTCAATACGGAAGCAGCAGTGTCCGTAATGGTCATTACATGAAGTGATATATATAGAGACTATTGATAAAAAATGATTCATTATCATTTTCTCAAATTGATGATCAGCCATTTCAAGAAAGTACTCAACAATAAAGTAACATAAAATAATACACTGTAACAACCAATACAAAATGAAGGAACCACAAAAATAACAGATACAAAAAGCATTAACCCTCCAATGGTTCACTATATTACCCCAGTGGTTCAGCCTATTTGGTGCTATTTGTAGACTTATTTTCAAAAATTAATAAGAAATTTATTTTTCAATGATTTTATATATCATTTTGTTCAGAAAATGATAAATTATTACAAATTATGGTGAAAAATCACAGTAGTTTCAATTGTTCCTTTTTGGAGGAAAAATGAAGAAATTAAAATTTTTTAAATGTTTTTGCTTTTTTCACTTTTACAAAAAAAACTGACCACTTTACACTGATTCTGAAAAAGCCATCTTTTCAAAACTTAATACTGAATAAGAAAATATCAACTGTATTGAACTTATTTACAAAAAGAAAAAAGATATGCACAAAAAAATAAATCAATGCGTATTGTTGACTGCTCAATCTGATCAGCTCCCCCTGCTGGGTGCTCATCTTTTCCTTCCACCCTTCTTGGGCCCCCAGAAGTGGTGCAGTTGATGATAGCAGTCTCTGTGGACTCCACAATTACTCCGTGGACACCAGAACCTAGACCTACCACTTTTTTTTAAATGGTTTGCAAACCGCAAAAGTCCATTCTGACTTTCCTGACAATTTGTTCAGTTTGACTTCCTTTTCCAGCAGGACCAGGAGCAAGTGCTTCTTCAATTTCTGCCATAGATTCTAAAACAGTAATTACGAAATCTGTACGTTGAATAGGCTCAGTATTAAGTTTGTAAAGTACGTAGGCGTTGAAGAATGCAATATCGATTATATTAAAATCTTTTTCCAGTATTTTGTTGTGTGGTGATTGTAGGAATTATGATACACTGCCTTGTCACTTGCATCTACTCCACCCATAAACTGGTTGTATTTATGAATCACAACAGGCTTCATTCCTCTAATGTTGGTTTTATACTCTGGACTACTTTATTTTCAGTGTGGGCAGCCGTTAGTTGCTGTTTGTCTGTAATTAACAATTGGTACATTACCTTGCCTGAAATATAAGCTCTCCCTAGTAGGTAGCTTTGCCTTTTTAACCCTCTCATGTTCAAATTAATACCAAAAAGTAAAAAAAAATACTGTATTGTTAAAAATCATCTAAAATAAGAAAAAACACAAATTTCTTTTTTTTTAATTTTTCTTGATAAGATAATGAATGGTTTTCATTTGAGGCTTAATGCCATTTAACAGTTCTTTTTGTGTAATACAGAATGCACATACCTATTACTTACCATGTTATTCTTCTTATGTTATTCTTGTTGAATATTGAATAAAATTGAGCTGAAATAATTTTTAATTTACAAATTTTAAGTTTTTAATCACAATTTAATACTTTACACTATACAATTTAATGAATTTACGTTATGCAATAAACAAAATTAACACATAAATAATGATTTGAATGTTGTTTTCTAAATAGTATTCTATGTAGTTTAAAAGTAATATTCAGTTTAATCCTATTTCTTAATGTTTTATTTTATTAACAAAAAATTAATAACAAATTGTAATGTTATTTATTATTTTAATTATGGGTATGAAATTCTTCAAAACGCTCAGGACAATTTTACAAGAACCATACAGCAGTATAAACTCATTTTAAAAAATTTAAATAATTTTTGCAAAAATATTACATCAATATTTTCTTTTTTTTTATATATAATTTTATGAAAACTAGTTTCTCGTCATAGAACATACAGGACAAAAGTATAGAATTAAACCTATTACACCATCTAGTGGGATAGAAACGAACCAACTTGAGGCCTCAAATGAACGTTATGTCGAGACTTCGACATTTGAAGAGTTAAATATATATTCATAGAAATGTTAAGGTTACGTTTATATGTAATACTTCTTTTATTTGGAGGCCTCATATAAAAATTTCTGGTTCAAATATAACTTTTCCTATAAAAGTCTGGTAATCTTCAGTTGCTAAATAATCTCCCACTGTAAAACTCAATATGATGAACATAATTTGTTTTGCTGTTGCAACACTGGAATTTCTTTATTCCATATTGCTTGCGTTTCTTGTTCAGCATGTACATAGTGAATGGACATCTGTTTTTCATACCTATTACGCTTTCATCAGTGCAAACATTTTGCCAAGGATGAAATAATTTCTTAGAAATATTGTTGAAATGATCTAAGAAAAATCTAACTTTGACCAAAGGCTCGCCTTTGCGAAGTCATTGTTTGGGAAAGAAGGGATGTTGTGAGTCTGGTGTTCTAGGCTTAGTTTTATCACCATTCAATTCGATCTTTATCAGTAGAGCAAAAAAATTTTCATTTCACTAAGTGAAACATCAACGCATTTTTTTATTCTGTTAAATCGTTTCATTCTGCTAAGAGTTCCTTTTGTTTTCCGTAATTTTTTGAGCTTGGATGTTAGTTTGGTCTACCATTGTACTCCGAAAGTTATTTGTAAAAAATAGCATTGCATAGACAATGTGTGGATTATTTTGAGGTGGGCTATCCCTGGGACCTGGGTGTCTCACTTTAACTTAGGGCCTATATCAACTTCTGGCTCAGGTGGATATACTCTGATATAGGGATTTTGGACAAAAGTGTGGCTTGGTAGATCATTACTTGCGTCTTCATCCCTATCACAAGTTTCCAATTCATCAAAATCTGGAACATAATCCTCTTCACTTCCAGATGAAAAGTCAAGCAATTCATATTCCGATGGCACATCTTCTGCATCATTGTCACTATCACAAAAATCACTCATATCCAACTCTGTTAATCTCATTTGTACGTAATCGATCCATTTTCACAATATATAACCCAAAAAACAATACAATAATAACATCACAAACTGAATCTGAGCATGAAATAGAGACTGTGTGAACAGCTGATAAGGTTAACGTTGTATTATTTATTGTCTGGCCACTGCCATTAGTATAGCATGCTCGTCAAACGTAGTGTAGAATCAGCTGTTTCAAACGATACCAAATACAACATATTTATTGAAAGATATATACGTGTAACAATCCATAGAAGCATTTGATGATTCATCTGCAATGAACCAAAGTGCTTACGTTAATGCTAACCATTGGAGGGTTAAAAACTTCAGGAAAATGCCGCAAATCAAAAACTGAACATGTGTTAATGTTATGTTACATCTATACACAATGCTCACGAACGAATCTATTGAGACACAAGCTAAGCTGAGACTAAGCAATACAAAACGTAATATCAGTCACACACAAATCCATATGCTCAGCATACCGAGTACAGTGCCCACCACACGTTTCCACATAGCTAGCACTGAATGTGTTAAGTAACTGTGTTTATTGGAGTTTGCTGTTCTTATTGCCCTTAATTTTTACTCATACTTTTTAAATTTCTAAAGCTAAATTATTAATTACATGTTAATTTGTTATTGTATGTATATATATATATATATATATGTATGTTCAGAAAGTAAGTTCCATTTGGTAATAAAATTAAATTGTGTACAGATACAGAAAAATTATTTATTGCACAAAATTCTGCAACTCTTAAACTACTTTTCCACATAACTGCCGAAATTTTGCAGGTATTTGTCATAGCGTGGCACAAGTTTTGTATACCTTCTTCATAGAAGTTTGCCGCCTGTGTCTTCAACCAGTTGAAAACATTTTCTTTCAGCTCTTCGTCATTGTTGAAGTGTTGACCGCTAAGGAAAGACTTGAGATGTAAGAACAGATGAAAGTTGCTAGGAGCAAGGTCAGGGCTGTACGGAGGATAGTCAAACACGTCCCAGCCAAATCCCTGTAGAAGGTTTTTCGTCACATTTGCAGTGTGTGGTCATGCGTTGTCGTGAAGAAAAACAACACCTTTTGACAGCAATCCTCGGCGCTTATTCTATATTGCACGGCACAATTTCCTAAGTGTCTTGCAATAAACATCTGCTTTGATTGTTTGACCACGCAGTAAGAAATCAATGAGTAAGATGCCTTTCCAGTCCCAGAACACTGTGCACGTCATTTTTCGAGGTGTCAAGATTTGTTTCGGCTTAACCTTTGCTGGGGGTGAAGTGTGCCTCCATTCCATTGATTGCCGCTTACTTTCAAGGGTATCGTAAGAAACCCAAGTTTCATCTCCTGTGACTATCTGTGTCAAAAATTCTTCGCCGCCTTCATCATAACGGATCAAAAACTGAAGTGCACTACCCATCCGGTTTGTTTTGTATTGCTCAGTAAGAAGCTTTGGTACCCAACGTAAGCAAGTTTACGAAATTTCAGTTTTTCGGTAACAATTTCATGAATTAGTGATCGTGAGATTTGGGGAAATTCCATAGCGAGAGCACTAACTGTAAACTTGCGGTTTTCCTGGATCTTGTCATCAATCGCGTGAACAAGTTCTTCTGTAACCAAAGATGGACGCCTTCTTCGTTCTTCATCGTGCACTTCACTACGTCCTTCATTGAACTGTCAGACCCATCTTCTCACCATTGAATCACTCATCGCATTTTGTCCGTAAACTTCGCAAATTTGCCGATAAATTTCAATTGGTTTCACTTTCCTAGCATTCAGAAAACGAATCACAGATCTGAAAGTCACAAGCGGCGGGATTTTCAATCAACACCGACAATGTAAACAAGCACAACAAAGCGTACGTGGCTGACAGCAATCTCAAAATGGTGCACATTTCTTCTCGATACAGAGCGTCTACCACGCATGTGCGGAACTATGATCGCAGCGCTGCAGCGTAGAGAAATTGAAACGAAACTTACTTTCTGGACATACCTCGTGTGTGTGTGTGTGTGTGTGTATATATATATATATATATATATATATATATATATATATATATATAGAATGATTTTAAGTATTTCATACTAAAAACTAAAGGAAATAATATGTATCGGTAAACACAAATATACAAACTAGAACAAAAATATTACTCGAAAAATTTTTCCACAGTAAAATCCAACACTCAGTCCACTGGCCACAATTTTCTGTACACATGTAGACAACAGTCATATATAGTCAAAAATGAGGAATTGGCAATTCAACATTGGAAATCGAGTTCCAGACAGCCAGAGTGTAACAGTCATTGTCACCTTCTGAAGTAATAAGCTGAACTGCTGATAACAGAAAGAAAATGTTTTTCAATAGATCTGTGAGAAGGAATGCCACGAGCTTTTTTAATTAAAATATTTATATACCGTTACATCAGGACAAACCAACAATGTTGAAAAAACATCGACATGAAACCATAGTTGTTTTTAGAGTAAAAACATCGTTGCCTTCCCTACTGATAGGTCTTGTTTTGTTCTAAATTTTGATTGCAATTTATACAAAAAGTATTTGTACAATGTGTTGTAAATACAAAGATAAATAAATATTTTACAGAGTTAAAACAAACATATTTTGTTTGCAATACAGAAAGTAATTACTACTAAAAAGATTAGAACATTCTAAACTAGGTCAAATATATCAAAAACGGATAAATATTGAGTAACAAATATTAGAATAAAAAAACATACGAGGGCTATTCAGAAAGTAGATTACGTTTTTGGATAAAAAAAAAACTAAGTACAGGAAAAAAATTTATTATATACATTTGAAAGAGGGACTAAAATACTATTTTTCGACATAATCGCCAAACAAATTTAGACATTTGTCATATCGGTGAACTAGCTTTGAAATTCCCGTGTCGTAGAATTCCGCCGCCTGTGACGCCAGCCAGTCAGTCACGCCCGCGAGATCTGCGTCGTCCATCAAGCGCTGTGTTGCAAGCCAAGTCTTCATCTTCGGGAATAAGTGGAAATCACTAGGTGCCAGGTCCGGACTGTAGGGTGGATGAGGAAAATCTCCCACTTGAAGGCCGTCAAGACGCCTTTATTCGATTTGCCGTGTGAGGGCGGGCATTGTCGCAAAAAAACAACACTTTTGCACTCAGTTTTCCTCTCCGCTTGTTCTGGATAGCTCGTCTTAAGTTTCGTAATGTTTGGCAATACCTTTCTGAGTTTATGGTTGCTCCACGTTCTAGGAAGTCAACCAGAAGAACACCTTTCCTGTCCCAAAAACGGTCGCCATGATCTTCCTTGCTGACAGGGTTTGCAAACATTTCCTCGGTTTTTTGGGGGAATTTGTGTGCCCCCACTCCATAGACTGTAGTTTTGTCTCACAGGTAACGTGCTTAACTCAAGTCTCATCTCCCGTTACGATGCGATCAAGAAATGATTCACCATCTTTGTCGTAAGAGTCCAGAAATGACAACGATGCAGCCATACGCTGACCCTTGTGCTGTTCTGTCAGGAACTTTGGCACCCATCTGGCACAAAACTTATGGTATCCTAACTTTTTGGTGACAATTTCGTACAACAATGTTCGCGAACTTGTGGGAAACAAAGTGAAAGTTCGGTTATTGTGAAACGGCGGTTTTCACGAATTTTTTCATTGACATTTGCAACCAGCTCATCACTCACAATGCTCGGTCTGCCACTCTTCTCTTCGTCATGAACATTACTTCGTCCACCCTACAGTCCGGACCTGGCACCTAGTGATTTCCACTTATTCCCGAAGATGAAGACTTGGCTTGCAACACAGCGCTTCGATGACGACGCAGATCTCCGCGCGGGCGTGACTGACTGGCTGGCGTCACAGGCGGCGGAATTCTACAACACGGGAATTTCAAAGCTAGTTCACCGATATGACAAATGTCTAAATTTGTTTGGCGATTATGTCGAAAAATAGTATTTTAGTTCCTCTTTCAAATGTATATAATAAAATTTTTTTCCTGTACTTAGTTTTTTTTTATCCAAAAACGTAATCTACTTTCTGAATAGCCCTCGTATAATGGTTAGGCATGATAACAAAAAATGACTGAAGTAGGTAATCAAAAAAACACAAACTGAAAATATGTATAATCAAAAATGTTATTTATGTACAAGGAAAAAAACGTTGAATTATATAAAATAAACTTATAGTTAACTTTATGAGATATTTATAACTTTTGATAAGTGATAATGTTAACTTTTTATATAAGTGTATTTATTTTCCAATATTTCCAATGTCTACATAATTTTTATTGTAATGAAATAATTATTTTGTTTGCACTGAGTAGCATAATTATTCCTCTTGTTTTCTAGTTTTTAAGTGTTAGTTTGTAAGTTTTAGCTCCCGATCTCAAAAGAGGTATGCCTCTCTCTTTCGGAATACATTGTATCTCCTAGGAAGGATGTATATATAGCTAAATAAATTAAAATTAAAATAGAAACCCGATCAGTTTTAGCCTTAGATTAAAGCTCAGTTCATTGATATTGAGGTTAAACCAGGTAACAACATCTCAGTGTTGGAAGTGGTTAACAGTAGCAGGGAGTAACTGTAGATGACCATGATGTTCAAGGGGTTATTTTCATTTTTCTGTGCCTCTAAAAATATATGTAATTTATACTGTTAAATTTTGTTTGTACAGATGGGACCGCCTCCAGTAGTGGTTGCAAGGAAGGAGGAAGTACCTGTTGTAGAGTCAGCATGGGAGAGAGGTCTTCGTCAGGCCAAAGAGGTGTGTTAAGTATATGTAACTTACAGCCTTGTGCAAATTAATGTGAACAATGGTATGTTTTCAAAAATAACATTTATTTAGAAATTATTTAGGATAATATACATCTCACCATAGAAGAGACGTATTCATGAAAGAGTGAAGAAGTACTTCACTAGCTTATAAACTAAAAACTAAAAAAGGTTTTCAAATCATTACCTGTTTAAGCGCTACATAGAAACTTACATTAATTAGCATACATCAGTTTCATCTAAATAATAAAAAAAAGAAAAGATTCAACCATCACTGTTTTGCGAGTTATACAGCATTGATCCTATACATTTTTTTACATACATCTGTACAATTTTTTACATATTTAATTTCTTGATTATGAAACTACACCTCTTAATCACAGCACAAATCAACTGTTTTTTTTTTTTTTTTTTTTTTTTGGTAGTGCAGTCTATTTCTCTTAGTCTTTTCTTCACAATTACCTTTAAATTTTCAATTGTATTCAAGACATGAATTTCCAGGCCAGTCCAAACTTTGAATCCCCAATTTGAAATATGAAAGCTTTTTTTATGAATGGCAGAAGGCCAAATCATGTTGAAAAAAAGCCTTTTTGATTCCAAGAAAACTTGCAAGATTTTTAAGTTCGGGTAGAGCTCTATTTTTAATTTTGGGATGTACTTGTCCCTGTTTTATCATTCCAGTGACAGGTACTAAAGTTGTAGGTCCAAAGTAAGAGAAGCATCTCCAAAACATCTTTAAAGAATGTGTTATAACTTATTTGATGTAATTTGGCAACACCCGTATATCATGGCTTCTTTGTTCATGTGTTACATATTTTACTCATGTATTTTTTTTGTTGTGTTTAACGTCCGACTATTGTGCATACTTGGGCTAATGCAGACGATAATTTTTACACATGTAATGTAATGTATACGTATAAAATGTATACATGTACATATTTTAAATTTTGATTTTTCCAATACAAAGTCCCAAATTAGACATTTGAATTTTTAATGTTCTACTATACTTAACGAAATATAGATTAAATAGGCAACTTGGTTTGTAGAATAGTATTGTTCAATGTTAATAAATGTAAGAAATTAATTTTGTGTTTATTAGATGCTGAGGAAATCAACAAAAAGAAAAGAGACTGAAGTTGATTTTGAAGAGAAAAAAATGAATTTGACTTTAGGGCAAGATGAGCTTGACAAAGAAAACGATTACTATACAAGAACAGCAAGTCCTATACTTAGTGAAGAAACCCAACGATGGAGGTAATACCATAGATTCATTGATTCTGAAATGCATTTTAATTTTATGGACAATCTAAGATATATTACAAAGTGATAAGAAAGAAAATTAAATCAACTTTAATAATATACTACTTACTTCAAAATATGGTGATCAAACACTGAAAAGGACTAAACTTCCTTGGGATTATTATACCTAATACTAGATAGTTAGAATTAGGTTGATAATTAAACTACATATTTTAATAATATCACAATAACTGATGAACAACACTTCTAATCACTCAGACACTTCATTTATTTCAGCACTTTAGAGTTGAAAGATTCATGACTATTTGAACAATTATGCAAATTTTTCCCATAAAATATCTTTCGAAGTGCTCAGTGCATTAGTTATGTAATATTTCTTTAATGATCGTAACATTAAATCTACTGATAGATTCCATGCAGTTGAAACTCATTCTGCAACTATAGATGCAGGTGTTTTCTTAATCTTGCCAGATGATGTGAATAATAGGGAAGGTTTCAGTAAGAACCACACTTCATATTCTCATTGCATGTAGTTCTTGAAAGGTTTATTTACTGAAATGGCTAGTTGTTCCACTTGGAATCAAGACCAGATTACATTTTTTAGCATTTATGTTATTTTTTATTTGAATAGATGTATGGCCTTTAAATGCATCAATCACTAGCATGTTATTGGGATTCCGAAGGGCTCCCAACCGTCTATTCCAAACTGGATGATATTGACCCAGTTCATCATTTTTGCTATCATCTATTCAATTTTTTTTTTGCAAGAATCATTACATTTTTAAGAAAGATTTAATTTTTTGGAAGAGTTTTCGTGTTAATTGGGCATTATATGACCATCACCTTTTACACATAATGTGACCGTGATAGTGTTTTTTTTTTAATATGTCACAGTTTTTATTTTAATTTTTCTAATACCTTAGAATTGACTGTATAATTTCATGATTTATCAAAACAAAATAGGTGTTTCATCCGCACTACCCCTGGTAGAATGTATGGGGTCTGCAAGTTTTTAAACTTCTGGTCCGGTTTTTTTGCGCTCGGGCTTTTCGGTTTGGGTCAAAAAGTTCAAAGAGGAACTCATCACTTTCCCTAAGTTAAAAAAAAAACCAGAATTTAAATTTTTGTAATTTTTTAAAAATGATATAAAAATTAAAGGCCTTTGACCACCACTGTTATATATAATCTGCTTTTAAAGACTATTTTAATATCACCACGAGCCGATATAATTGAGCTTTGTTGGTCTGTCTTAATAGGCCACAAGCTGAAGCTGATAGAATTAGTCTTCAGAATATAAATTATTTCAATTGTTTGATTAACTTTTAATACATTCACTGCTATGACTACAAGTAAATACGGTAATACATGTCTAAAATAGAACATGATAGTTCCTGTATTTTTTTCCGTTTTGGGAGGTTATGTACACTAGGCATGTATTTGCTGCCATAGTCAGAGTTAAATAAAGAACTTGCATCACTATCATTCAACTCATGATCAATTTCATTATTACTTTCTAAACTTCGCTTCATGAACATTTAATATTCCGACTTTATAAAACACAAAAACAATCAACATAGCCTCAAAAGAACAAAAAAAAAAAACCTCCCAGCAACTTAAAACACATGGTTGGTAAACAGGAAACAAGACTTAGCTACTAGTACAGTTGGTTGTAAATAGTATTATCAACGGAACAACACTAATTTACCCTGACCATCAACCAACTCGGAGACCAAGCGTCCTATATTTGCGTTACAATCTCTATAGATCACTACAAAAATTTCAAGCAACCAAAATAGACCTGTAGCTCACAATTACGGATTGAATTATTTTGTGATACCGTCCTCAATATGAATCGCTGGTTTATTCTTATGGGACCAGCCAACTCACATTTTATTCATTGGTCTGTGGAGGTGGACTGTGGCTCATATATGAGTTAGCTGAAATATTTTGAAAGACATTTATTTAATGGTGGTAGCGAATGTGTTAATTTGATAACCAAGCCATCTTTTACCTCTAAAAGTCTTGATACTCAGAAGTCCTTCTTGTTTCTACATCTTGTATTAATTCTAATGATTTGAAGTTGAACTGCAATAATCTATTTTTTTAGACTGCACTTGGCTGCTGGACTATGTTGAAAGTGTCCAACTATAGCTCTGCATTTGACAGCAAACTTAAAAATCCTGTATTGTCCTTCTTGTTGTCTTTGATCATCAAGTTTAACGAGTGTGCAAAACACTTCAAAGAATAAATTTTGTGAAAGTTAACATTACACCCATATCTGATGCAGTCACACATAATACTGATAGGCCTACATCATTGTCTGGAACTAGGTTCCAATCCTTAATACTTTGCTAAGCTCTTGACCTCTTCTTGCCCTTTTTGAGCTTCAGTTATGTTTCCACACAACAGACACTGCAAAGGCAATGTAAAATTGCATGTTGTGTAGTGAATAACAGCAGTCAGAAATGACAGTCCTGATATGTAGATATCCACATATCAGATGTTATCGCAGTGGAATTTAAAGTTGGTTTTACTGTCCTTATACTACTTTCAATTTTTTCAACTATACTTTCAAACAGTTCTGCGATAATTCTTGAAAATGTTGTTGAACTAGTAACATCAATTTTTTCTCCTGCTATTCTTTAAAAACTCGGGTTTTACGGGTGGAGCTCTCTTTACGGGGTGGAGCTTTAGGAAAGAGCCTGATTATGTGTATAACTCCAGCCTGTTTCGCATTTATGGAAATGTGGCTTTTATTATTATCTAATATCAAAAGTACAGGTTTTTCTTTTGTTTGTTTGATAGTTTTGATAAGATGGTCTATTTAATTAGTAAAATGGTTCTCATTCGACCAACCAATTGCATTTTCAACCCCAACAGTTCCTGGAGGAGCACCTATCAGCATGTGATGTTTAAAATTGACATGGGGAAATACAGGGAGCGGCAAAAAGATCTGACGGTTTTAAAATCAAAACAACACAAAAATTTTAAATGATACAAACTCTTTTATTACATATAACAGCAAGGTGTACATGTAAATTAATGAAAAACATGAAAGAACAACAGATTTTAACTTTTAAGATTTGAAAATAATGTCTTTCAAATGAAGTCCATCTTTCGCCATGCATTCTTCCAGTCTTGTACTGAAACTGTCAAACACCTTCTCTAACATTTCACTAGGTATGTTAGCGATTTCTTGGCATATGGTTTCTTTCAGTTCTGCCAGTGTGCAGGGTTTCTTTACATATACTCTGCCTTTAAGGAACCCCCACAAGAAAAAGTCACAGGTGCTCAGGTCTGGGGAGCGAGGAGGCCAAGCAATGTCCCCATTACAAGAGATAACACGTTCAGAAATTTTTTTTCTCAAAATTGCCATCACAACATTGCCTGTATGGGAAGTTGTCCCATCCTGTTGAAACCAAACCCTTCTGCAAACTAAGTGTCTTCTCCGAAGTTATTTAACATAGACAGGTATCACTGTGAATTCACCGTAACAGTTTGATCAACCTCCTCAAAAAAATATGGCCCGATGACATAACTTTTCGTTACTCCACACCATACTGTAACCTTGGGAATATGTAACATGCATTCATGCAGTGCTTCAGGATTTGTAGCCGACCAATAATGAAAATTTTGTTTATTCACATACCTGTCTAAATGAAAATGTGCTTTGTCGCTCATTATTAAAATTTTGTTGTCGGTCATTAAATAAATCATTTGCTGTGAAAATGCTTTCTGCTTTGCATAGTCATTAGGCTTCAACTGCTGGACAATAACCATTTTATACGGATGAAAATGCAAATCGAAACGCAATATTTGTCTCATTGTTCGATCAGACGTCTGCAAAGCAGCAACTTGTTTATGAACCGGCCGTCATGGACTGTCTTCCACAGCTTGTCTCACTCGCTCAACATTTTCTAGTGTCCTGACTGACCTTGGACGGCCTGTCGACTTACGTTTTGAGACTGATAATCTGCAGCTCTAAAGTTACTCACCCATAACAAAATTGTGTTACGAGATGGAACGCGTCCTCTTCGACCCACATTAAAGTGCTAATGGAACTGACAGAATAACGACACAAGACTCACCACTTTTAAAAAATGCCTCGACAACAAACACATGATGTTTATCTGACCACATCTCCATGGCTATTGAAATAGTATCATGTAGGCTCATCAACCCCCCCCCCCACTAACTTGCTTAGCCTTACAACGACGAAAACAGTCAGATCTTTTTGCCACTCCCTGTATTAACATAGGAGGAAGATGGTTATCCGCTGCACTAACACATGCAATCATAGTCACATTCATACCTTTTCCCCTGAACTCATGCTTCCTATTTGTTTTAAGCCCTAAGGAGTTATGATTTTTTGTGCTAGTGGACCATCTAAGTTATAGATTCTGGTTGGGGGGGAGGAGAAATTGATGCTTACTTAAAACTTCCTTATATTTATCAAAGAAAGTTTTGACATTTCTTTATTAAAGCTTCTAGAACAAGCCAAACTTATGGCCTCTGGCTTTCTTAAAGATAATCGTACAAATCTTTTCAAAAAACCTCTCAACCGTTCTGCTCCTGCCAATTCGTTCTTCCATTTTTCTGGATACTGAATATTATTTTGAGTAGTGAAAGGCAAGTCTTCTGGCATCCTTTTTTGTTAGCCCATTATGTAGTTTAGTGCCACTGTCAAGATATTCTGCTAATTCTTCCTCTTGCTTGATCGTAAACATTTGCTTGGTATCATTTTTTCTTAATTCCAAATTAACAGTTTTATTACCAGAGGTCTTATGAGACTTTATGTAATTCCATAGGGTTGATTTAGAAATACAAATTTTTTCAGCAGCTTTTCTTACTGAATTACCATTTTAACACAGGTTGAACTGCTTCATCTTACTGTCAAATATAGAATGATTCAAAAGACAAAAAGGCATAGGCCTATAGAAAAAAATCATTCATAGATTCACGGGAAATCAGAACTTGAAAAATTTGTATGTATATATATTTAATAGAATATTATTAACTGAAACTTAATGCAAAATTTAGTATAAGAAACAACATAACTATTTAATGGTTAAATATAAAAAAATATTAACGACGCAATTCAAGTACGACGGACCTGTGGACAAGTCCGAAGGTACAACAAAGTAACTTATGCTTATTAGTAGTAAGCAGTGGTCAAGATTAAGGTTGTTTTTGGATTGCCATAAATATAGTAAGAAAGACCACATTTCAAAATAACAGATTTTTAAAAATAATTTTACTTCTTATATATATTTAAAAAATTGTCACAAAATTTTGTAAATACTTACTTATTTTTTGAAAAAACTTCTTCAAATAACTTTCCACACAGAATCAACAGAGTATGTTCCTTCCAATTGTGTAGTAAAGCACAAAAATTCCTTCACATTTGTTATGTACAAGAAATGTCCAAAGGTACACCACTGTCAGTTACACATAAACATACATAACTAAAATAACTACAAAAACACAATACACATTATTTCATGTGTATTCCACTTGTTTCACTTGGAATGAACTACAAAGACTGAAGACAAGGAAAAAGTATTTTATTAGGGTTATACTGTATTAGAATAATAACTCAGTGTTGCACTGTTGGCAATCAATTATATTATGTCCAAACTCACTGGTAATGTTATGGTAATGTTCACTGGTCATTAACCAATTTGAAACTGAATTTTACTAACATGTAAAATTTGGCCTTCGGTATTGAATTTTTTTAGTAGTTTACACTAAGATTATATATGCAATAATGAAAGCAAGTATCCTACCAATTTTATTCTCCATAATGTAATTGTTAACACATATTTAGCTAACACTTTCATCATTATATTAACATTTTTTTATGTTTATATATTTACAATATGTAATTTTTTGTTTTTTTTTCAAAAATTTGACTGATAAATTTCAAAACAATTTTCCAAATGCAAAGGAACACTACATTTTTTGCACTGTTAAAGTGTTTCAGACCTTTTTCCTTTTGCAGTTCATACTCTACACTTTCTAGATGGTCTTACTTTGCTTGTAGGAGGGATTTGCCCTATAAAATGTATTGACTAATTCTAGACTTTGGATTTTGTGACATTAATATTACAACTCCAAAATGGGCTTTGAGCTCATCAGGTGTGACATCTACCCATTTTCTGTTGCTATTATTATCACCACATGAAAAGTCCACTGCCAATCATTTACTTCTAGGTTATGTGTAGTATTGGCGTGTAAGTGAGGCCTACTTTCATAGATTTCGTCATCCTGTTATCATTATCATTACTGTCATTCAACATCTCTTCTTAAGAGCTCTTCATTATCAATAATCTCACAACCACTTTCATTTAAAATACCCTCAACAAACTCACTAAAACAACAACACTTGAAAAATAAACAATTCGTCACGAGAAGCCATGTTTCTACAACTCAAACTGATACACAATTACACAAACGAACTGACAGAAATGAATGAGTAATAACAGAAATAAACAGAGGAAAAATATCTCATAGATTGAAAAATGAATTTATGTTTCTATATTCGACTTTTAGGCTAGAAACATATGGCAAAGAGATCAGAGAAGTAGAGGACGGACATTGCCCGTCTTTAAGTACTTAAGCCATTCAGAGTGAAGGACGGGCAATATACGTCTTTTGTTGTCAATGTGTTGAAATTTGATGATTTTACCCAAGGAATTTTGAACCGCAACAATATTTGCAACTTTTCAAAAGGGATTAAAAAGTTATCGTGGAAAATTGAGACACCAATAAAAAGTGGTTATTGTGAACTATTTCTTTTGTTTAATTCTTATTATGACAATAATTGAACACCCTAGTTACCAAGTAAATAATAAAACTAACCACTCAAGAAGTTTATCTTTGTACGAGGTGTAACTAGAAAATAACCGGACTGAATTTTTAAAACTTTATTTAACATCGTTTACTTTGAAAACCTTATCAGCTTTACGGAAAAGTGATGCTTTCTGAAAAACACCACTCCAAACGGATTTTTCATTGTTGGAAGCAATGTTGCATATCGTCTTCCGATATGGTCATCACAGGATCGTCTGCATTAGCCCAAGTGTGCACAATAGTCGGATGTTAAACACCAAAAAAAAAAAACTTCTTGCTCGACAGTGCTTTGTGCTGGGTCATACATGAAAAACCATGATTCATCACATATTATTACTAACATTAAACACCAAAAAAAAAAAAAAAATTCTCTAAAAAGGTAGGGTCAGTTTCAATGTTTTTTAGAATTTCAGCACAGATGGTCGTTCGAGCTTCCTTTTGATCAGCAGTTAGGTTTTTCAGTACCACCTTTGAGCACAACTTTGTTCATGTTGAAATTGTCATTCTAAATTTTCTGAATTTTTTTGTCAGTGTTCGTTATCTCACAAAAAAACTAAAATTTCCTCTTTGTGAAGTGTCACTCTGCTGTTCTAAAAGGTTCACTGTTTTTAAACTAATTACCACTATCTGATTTATTTCAAACAAACTTTTAATGCCAGTTTAGTTGTTAAGTGTTGGGTAAAAGGATGAGAATTTTTCAAAAAGAGATTTTTATCTATTTAAAATTTAGAATAAGAATGTAAATTCAGTTGTTTTTCTGTATAGTGGGAAAGTGGAAGGTGAGCCTAAAAGGTACAGGACTGTATCAGAAAGGTTTGAGGACTACGGAGGTGGACCTGAAAATGTATACTTCACTGGACGAGGTGGTGAGTGGCAGCCGAGAAGTCACCATTACGAAGAAGTTGTTCGTCCTGCTCACAGAGTAATGAGGACAGATTCTAGAAACAAATATCCATCCAATGCAATTCACGGTTATCATTCAAGGGTAATACCTCAACAGGAATATTACGAGAGGAAAAGACAAAAAAGTTATGCATCCAGAGAAGTTATTGTTCAAAGAACAGAAAAATCTTGGAAAGATGACAGGTTAGAATCAATAACTATTTTCTTGACTAACTTGTAAAGCATTTAACCTTTAAAGTGTTCTATCAGGTTGTATTTAACTAATACCTTTTTAGCTGTATTGTTATGTAAATTTATAAAAGTTATTATCCCAAGTAATAAAATCTGTTCGTAGAGTAATGGTATTATGAAAAGAATGTCAGTTTAATAGTGATATCACAACCAAACACTTTCTTCTGGGCTGTGATGGTTTCAAAAGCATGCGTCAAATTTGTGATTTGGTTATCTTGCGGGCAGTTTTAAAGGATGATTTGTCAGTCATTGACTGAATTCTAAATTTTTTACATCATCTAACTACTTGAATTACGTCATTTGAACTACTTTAGCTATTGTATTGGTATGCAGTGTAATTATAGTAATTTATATATGTATTTACCAATTATTTTTATTCCTGTTGATTCTTTTTGATTAAGTTTATATATTTTAATAATGTTAATTAGTTTCCCCTCCATGTAAGATATTTTGATGGATGGCGATGATAGCTTTTCGCAAAAAGCCTTAATAATACAAAAAAAAGAGGTGGCAGTTCTACCATTCCAATGGCTAGTAGACTTACATGTGAAATATGGTTGTCTAAAATAAGCACGTTTTCATAGGCTTGTTTTAGCCAAACTACAAAAAGATCCTCAATTTGTACATGATCAGTTGTTTTCGTGATTGAAAATGTACTGTTTTTGTAACAGATTTATGAAATTGTCTTTAGTTATAAAATGGTACTTATTGCCTGTGTGTCATCTTCACCATAAGGTTTTGAATTGTTGACTTCTATAAAGGTCTTACTGTTACCATCACCAAGGTACTTTATGTACCTAACATTGTCCAATTCTTCTGATCATTGGCGATGATAACCTTTACATTTTTTTGCCGGAAGAAAAAGAATCTTCTAATCACCTAAATATTTCTAAAGCCGCAGTGACTTCCATGGCTCAACTTTTGCCTTCAAAGTTAGCTATGCTATCATTATTGTGAATTTGTTTCAGTCTATTTATTAGAACATCTGCAATGTTTAGATATTATCTCTGTCAACTACTTTACGAGTAGCTAACGATGTTGCTGAAAAAATTGTTCAGTGATGTATGGCCTCTTTTCTGCCATAAGTCATCAATAGCAATGCCTAGGTCTATACAGGCCTCACTTTTAGACACTGCTTTCTCAACAGAGTTATGGATTGCTTACATACATTTTGTATTCTTAAATCTGGATACCTCTCGTGCACATGTTACTTACGATCAGGGGAGGCAGATTTACCATAGCGCATAAGGTTTTTGACGTCTTGAGGTGAAAGAAGGCTTGGTTGTTGAATCATGAATTAAGTTGTTACATTACATTATTTAACTGTACAGCCTAGAAACATACAAAGTTTTACAGGTTATTTCAGATCTCTGCCTGTCTACCCACAAGTTGCTCAAACCATGTTTAATGTCTTGTTTGCTTAATGATTTGACCAATCCAGACTTTCGTATTACCGTATAACTTTCATCAGTCATGTAAAACTTTTAAAAATTATTACTGCAATAAAACTAATTTCTGCTTCAGATATAATATTCATAATTGCTAGAAATTTACCATTTCAATGAGCATGCACACGCATACACACACACACACACACACACACATGTACAGTTTAACAACCCCTTAAAAAATTATTTAGAGGTTAGTATCAGGGCTAATTTCAAAGTCCCAGGTGTAAACATTAAACTGCTACAACAGCTTATTTTCCTATGGAAATTCACTAATAAGTAAAGTAAAAAAAATATTTAAAGATAATTCAATTTAAGTTAATCAATTTCTCTGAAAAGGTTCCTTGTGTTTTTCAGTCCTACTCCAGCTAAAACTAGACATGCAGAGGGTAGAACTGGAGCAAGAGGGGATGAATGGGCAGATCCTTGGATGAGATCAAAATCACCGTTAGGCAGAAAAACAGCTGCTACAAGGTCACGTAAACAATCATATTCTTCAGGCTCATCGTATTCCTCTTCTAGGTAGGCCTACAAACATGATTTCGTTTGTTCAGTTAAACAGAATAGGTTAAAAAAAAAAAAAGAAAACAATAATCAGTTGTATATTTAGTTCAGATGCAGTTCTTTAATCATAGCTTATTGAACTAAAACGTTCTGTTTATATGACAAATTATTTTACGTTTTCTACTTTAATCATCTTAAGTTCATGGTGGGGCAGCAAAGTATCCCTAGCTTTGAAGGTAAATTAAAAAATAACAAAAATGTTAGAACAAAACTTTATAGTGGCATCAGAAGGATACAGCGGGAAGTTAATTTTACTTTGTTTTAATTAACATATCATTCAAGTGATGTCCCTCATTGTTAATACACATCTGTGGCCAATATCTGAAGGTCTGCATAACTCTGTGAAGCATCTGTTGTGGAGTGCGGCCAACTATAATGCTTCTAAGGTCCTGGGACGATCTTGAAACACTTAATCTTGAGGTAGCCTCATAAAAAGAAGTCACACAAAATGTCTTCATACCGGGAAGTCAAATGCCAGGAGTAAATTTCCCTCAAAACAAGCCATCGAATTTCTAGCGGTAGAGGCCATGCCACCATCCTGCTGAAACCACACTAGTTCCAAATTAATCTGGCTCAAGGAATTGTTGGATCATGTTTATATACCGCTCAGAAATTATGATAACAGCATCATTGTTCTAAAAAAATAAGGCCTAATGATGCCTTCACTCCTGATTGCATACCAAACTGTCACTTTATCACTGTGTAGAGGCCTCTCATAAATTAGTTTAAGGTTTTCACTACTCCAGTAACACACTATTCTGCTTGTTCACACTTCCAGGAATGTTTCCCCTAAACAAAACATGTGAATCTGAGTTCCAGGCAAGTTTGAGGTGCTTGTTGTCCTGTTGTAAAAGTTAAAGAGTGATGTCCATCTTACATGGATGGAAGTGAAGGTCTTTGCGGAGAATTGGACACATAGTACCGTTAGAAAGTGCCAGGGTGGATGCAAGCTTGTGAGCAGAACATGTAGGGGGCTGCAAAATTGATCTCTTAAATGGTCAATTTTTGGAGTTTGGACAGTCCTCTGAGCCCCAAATTTCTTTTGTAAAACACAACCACATGAATGTTAAGTTCTCCATCCATAACAAGATGCATTTTTGCTCAGGAACAATTTTGTGAGGAGAAATTCTATAACTAGTACACAGCATATGCTGCACTGCAATGGTTTTTGGAAAAATATGTCTCAACAGCAAAAATGCACTGATCATTCGACCAGGCCATGCCTACAACTAATGGCGGCACAGATGGAAGCTTGCAAGGCTACAGCATCATTAGAGCATGTTCCCTACAATCAAAAGTAAGGATTGTTGCTGCCCCACCCTCTTCTTCTTCCTTCTTTTACGGCCTCATTCCGCGTGGTAGTTCTTCATGCGGTCAGATCTATTTTTCCTCTCGGCTTCGGACATCTTTTTTTGTTATCACCATCTTTTTCTTGCTGCCCCACCCTCTAGTATAAAAGTTAACAATAAATTATATACCGTATTATTCATGCAGAATGGTTTTGTTTCAACAGTTCCAGAAGTAGATCTAGCAGTTCTAGTGGAAGTTCTTATAGTCGTGACTCTAGATCTCATTCACGTTCCTCGAGATCAAGATCTCGTTCAAAGAAGCCAGTGTCACCTGCTCGTAGATTGCTGCGAGGTACTTCTCCTGTTAAAAGTAAGAAATAATTATTTGTTTGCAGCCTTGCTTTGTCAGGAGGCCTTGTTTAGTGGTATTGATAAAATGTGATATAAACTCAGTCTGCCTTCTAGTCTCATATATGCAGTTATCAAGGTGACTATTTAGAATCTTTCAACTCTATACAATCCATATTCTGTCATGATTACAAGCAACACTTATACATATATTACTTGACAATCTTTTGATCTACATTACAAGTATTATTTAATATATTTTTAGTAAATTTTAGAAAAAAATATAGTTGTTATTCAAATTACATTTTTTATTATTAGCCTTAGAGTGGCTTAGTACTAATGTCACATTGTATTTGTACAACTGCCTTGAATAATAAGCACTCTGATCTGGTATCTGAGGTAACACCTGGTTGTTCCTCTGGCAGTCGAATGAAAAAGCCAAAAGATCTTCTCGGGTCTCTTTTAACGACTTGTAAAATGACCTAGCTTTTAACTTGTGACATCTTCATTCAGCTAATAGATGTTGTTTTGCTCATGCACCCTTACAATTTTTTTTTTTCTGAATGTAAGATATGCAAGTGGACCACTCATCCGTTCTTGGGCTTCCGAATCCAATATTAAACTTGATTTGAAAAATATGTCTTAAAAGGTATTGTTTATGTATTTTAAGGTATCCTCTGCTTGAGCATTATATAATAATCACATTTTCTTGATATTGAGGTCAGACTGTGAATACTGCCTATTGGATGTTTTTAAAGTTTATCACACCATTTCTTTTGGGTTCATAGATTTTCAGTTTCCTGTCTTAACCTTCGTTTTCTTCTGGAAACTTTTCTATTCTATTAGAATAGAATAAGTTTTGAAACACTATTCTAAACTTTAAAACATGAGTGAAAACATAACATCATTACATTCACAAGATTACAGACGTGAAACATAACCTCATCCATAACAATAATGTAAGCAGCTGAACGTGTCTTCTGTATGCATGCACCGTCTGCACGGATGTGGCTGTTTGAAACTATAACATTGCACTCTTGGCAACTTTTGCAACTAACCACAGCTTAACCATTCCTTTTAATAATGGATGTGGATTTTTTTGAAACTAACCGTCTGAGAGGGCTATAGAAAAAGTACTCCACTACTCAAAACCGGTCTTAGCTCAAAATGTGATATTTTTGGATGTGAGCTGTTTTTAAACTGTACGACTCAAATAACTTCAAAGGCACAAATACTGAAATCCATGTTAACGCATGGATTTTTGATGGGACGCGGGGACCCACCTGAATGTGAATTCTGTAGGGAAGCCATCACAATTAAACATATACTGCTCGATTGTGATGGTTTTCAAAATGTGCGTGTTATGTGTGGTCTGAGCAACTGTTTGCAGACGATGTTGTGAGATAGTGCCTCGGCCGTTGACCGGGTTCTAGACTTCCTTCATCGTCTGAATGTTTTAAATAAAATTTAATTTATTGTATTTGTAATTTCTTGTGTTATTTTATTTATTTATTTTATTTAAAAACTTTATTTCTGTTATGTTTTGCATTATTTTACGAATTGTTATTAAATTTTATTCATTATTTATTGTTATTTAGTTCTTAAGTGTAATATATCTATACCTGTTATCTAAATTTTTAATTTATTTTTACTGTTATAGTTTGTTGTTGTTTTTTTCTTAAGTAAAATTTTGTTTAATTAATTTTTTTTTTATATACTTTCATCCTTCGTGACGGCGATGATAACCTGAACGGTTTTTCGCGGGAAAAAAAAACAAATACTGAAATATAAACATAAATTCAAAGGCACGAATAGTTCAAAGGTACAAATACATAAACACAATTTCAATTGACTGTCAAAATTGTTACACAGTAACATGCTTAGGTGGGGAAACGCCACTAAAAGACAAGTAAACAGCCATATATACACTTCCGTTGTTCAAGATCAACTGACAGTGCCATAGTGTCGTGTGGAAGGGTAGAAGGAGATATGTTCTAGAGGTTCACTGGCCTTTCACCGTGTATTTGTCCATAGCAACAAAATAACGACAAAGGTGGGTAATGCCTGCCTTGCGTGATGTAGTGTTAAGAACAGTGGGCAATGTTGTCTCCTTTGAATTCAAGATCATCATATATAACTAAATTCTCTTTTTTCCAAATCAAATCTTTAATTTTTTCTTTAAATGAATCATACTCATTTATGCTAATTCCTTCCACACAAATATTTCTTTTGATTGTCACCATCTAATGACAATTTTAGACTCTACTTCAAAATCAAAAGTTACAGGAAGGTTTTCAACATCAAGTAATGGTTCTTCAGTTAAACTTGCCACAGTATATATAATAAATAAAAACAGCGCTAGCAAAAACTGTCACTGCAGATAAACAGAACAAGCCAAGTCGATGGCACAGGCGGCACTGATCTGGCAATGAATTGCGCTATATACGCCTAGGGACAGAAATGAATACTACACAAGCTCCGCCCACAGCTATACTATTCCGGTTACTTTTGGGTATCCCCTCGTAATCATAGATAATTTAGATGCTGACTATCTTGAAGTTGTCCATATCTGGGTAAGTTTAAAGATTATGATAAATACGTACGCATGATTATAAAATAGCAGACACTTTTACATACTTGGCATCAAACATTGCGCACTCATTGGGCCATTTATAATCTATAAATAAATATTTTTTTTATCTAGTTAGATTTTTCTCAAAATGCTCTAGTTTTTTCATCTGGGCTCTATATAATATTGGTTTTCTTAATTCTTTTATAACAAACATTAATATTCATTAAAAGATCATTAATTTTACTTTATAAATAAAAAGTTATTTTAACATAATCTGTCAAGAAGTTAAATCATCATATAAAACCACAACAGTTTTTGATAGAGAAGCCATGACAGGTGATTGTGGTCAGAAGGTTAATTTGAGATTGCTTAAGTAAAAATGTTGTATACAGGTAAAGCTGTGTCTCCTGCACTAATGGAGAAGAAAGCGGCCACTGAAAGGGCGTTACACATGAACCCACCACCACCAAGTCCAGTCACAGTGAAGACCAACCCAGATAGGTAAGGAGCACCAAATCTGAGGAATAGAAATGTATATTTATAATTTCCTCAATTGTGTATCTGAAACAGTAAATACTACACAAAAATAAATATGAATAAAACATAATACTGATATATATATATATAAACTAATACAGGATTACTTTAATAATAATAACAAGGTCACTTTTGTATGAGAACAACAAATATTTTCATTAGTAAAAACACTGGAATCCTCCCATGGCCACTGTTCCGTTATCTGGGCAACAAAGATTAATAGGTTATTTTCATGTAATTGTTGGAAAATAAATAAAAGTAAAAAAGAGATGTGTACGTTCAGTTGTTTTATGACACATCAACTCTTACTTAACCTTAAATATTAGTAAAATGTGAAACTTATCTGTATATTGAACTCATCACAGCTAATAAAGTTAGTTCCATTGTTCTCTGGACACAATACTGGACAAAACAGCTGCAGTGATACCAACAGAACATATTTTAAGCACAGAATGTCCCTCAGAATAATTAAATTAAATTCATAAATTTTTGTTTGTGCTGCCCCAATTTTGGAGAGGGTATAGATGGGTTAATAAAATTTTTAAAAACATTTAGCCTAACTATGTTACAAAATAATGGAAAAAATAAATACCCTTTTAAAAAGTCCCATGTTTGTCCTGACAATATTCACAAAATAATATATCACTATATATAAATAAAATACATTTTGTGTGTGTGTGTGTGTGTGTGTTATATTTACACTTTATTTTTACTAGTTTTTTATTTTATTTATTATGAAACTAAAAGAAACAGTTTTTGTTCTATGTTTTTGAACTTGTGTTTACAAGTTCTCATTGCGTTTAGAGCATTTAATATGTGCATATCCATTTTACCAATTGGATCTTTCAGCTGTTGCTATGTTTCTAGTGCTTACGTAGATAACAAAATCGTCTACAAATAGCAAATATCGGTCAGGGTTATTAGGGTAAATTAAAGGTTATGCTATTTATTGTAATAGCAAACAGGGTGACACTAAGAACACTCCCCTGTGGAACACCATTCTCTAAGTGGAAACGATCTGACATCGTAGCTCGAAGTCGCACCCTGAAATACATATTAGAAAGAAAATTATTAATGAAGGCAAGAATGCTGCCTTATATTCCCCATGATTTTAAGGTATTGAGAACTCCTTTTCTCCAGGCCATGTCATATGATTTCTCTAGGTCGAAGAAAACAGCCACAAGCGTACGACGCAAGAGAAAGCATTTTGGATTGTAGAGTGTAAAAAAACATTTTTCCTCGCCAAATGAGGTCGTTTAATTTGTACCTGCTTCAAACGTTGCAATAACTCTGCGTAGTATTGACCAGTGATAGTTTTACCCTTTTCAAGGTAATCAATGTATATAATTCCTCTTGCATCCCAAAAAACAGTAGCCATAACCTTGTTTGCCGATAAATTTGTTTTTGTCTTCTTTTGGAGTTGGTTCCCCTTGTCCAACCCACTGTTTAGACTGTTGTTTATTTTCAGGAGTGTAGTGGTGGACCCAAGTTTCATCAACAGTTATGAATCGATGCAAAAATTCGTTTGGATTATGCCTATACAGCGCCATATTGTAGGTAGAAATGTTTTTTCGAAGCAATTTTTGGTCGAGTGTTAGCAAATGCGGCACCCATCTTGCACACAGCTTTTCCATGCCCAAATGATTGTGTAAAATATTTCGCACATGTTCAGCTGACATCCTACAGGTCTCAGCTATATCATGCACTTTCAATCTGCGGTCCTCCAACACTATTTTATGGATTTTTTTCGATCATTTCTGGAGTTGTGATCTCAACGGGCTGTCCTGGGCGTGGCTCGTCAGAGGTGCTTACACGATCCATTTAAATTCAGAAACCCACTGCTTAATAGTTGAATATGATGGGGAGGTGGGTCCTAGTGTTGAATCCATCTCTTCTTTTATTTGTTTTGGTATAAAACCCTTCAAATAGAAGTATTTGATAACAGCACGATTTTCCAATTTTTCCATTTTCACGAAAACATCAGAGGTGTCTCGTTCAGTGTGTTCTCAAACGTAAACTAACGTGGCGATTGGGCTGAAACTGTACATATAAGCTAGTTAGGGATAGTACTGTACGACGCCACTCTAAAAGTAGACTTAGTGGCGCTGTCTCTTGGTCAGGCCGGAAACTTTTCACCCCACCCTTGTAAGTTCAGATACTTGCATTTTGTTACTAATATTTCTTGGAACAGCCAGATTATAAGTAGTTCAGCTATTCAATGTTACTTTATTGCTCAACTTGATATCTATGTGGCTAAGAATCAGTGTGCTGTCGCTTCTTATTCTAAAAATTACAGTGTCACGTTGTTTTCAAAAAAATAAAAAAACACTTAAAATAGTCAGAATTAAAAAAACATAAAATTGTTCAGAAAACTGTAAATTTAAAAAAAATAAATATCAAAAATAAATTGGTTTTTTTTTCAGTTTAACTCTCCTAAAATAGCTTTGAAATAGTGTTAATAAAAATTAAAACGTTATCTGAATGCAAATATCTCATTTCACGTTCAGGTAATGTTGGTTTTTTTAATGAGATTTAGACCTCCTTTGGTATGTCAAACTATTTAGCCTAAAAGTCTGGTCAGTCTGAATACAAAAATTTATTTGTTTCTCAATATAAATTACACCATGTAAATGAACAGTAATTATAACCTTACACACAAAATGTAACTAAGGAACACTCAAATAGCCCAGTGCTTAGAGCACTGTACTCAACAGTGCTTCACAAAAAGTACAGAGTTTGTTATAATGCATTCTCAAAAGTGCTGCGTTTGATGTTAAACATCATAATCCATTGAACATTAATGAACTCTTTAGCGCTTTTTGTTTCTTCACATTTTATTTGTGATCACAATTACAAAATTATTAAAATTATAAGAATAAACACAACACAAAACAACATCAACATCATCGTCCAGGTGAAATGAACATGCATGTGGTTCAGGAACTGGGATCATAAACATCAGTGTAGTCTTTGTAATCAAGTTGTTAATGTGTATACTATAAAATAGTCTTAATTTCAGATCTCGAGGCGGAGTACCTCCGAGACTTTTGGCACATTCCAAAGCAGCTGTTGCAGCTGCTATGAGATCGACACGATCTCATTCTAAATCTTCAAGGTCGAGTAGTGGTTCTGATTCTAGTGCATCGTCTAGTGATTCCAGTGAATCGAGCTGCTCATCATCCTCCTCCAGTAGAGCACAGTCTCCACCAGGTAATAATATAGAACAGCAACCTATCTAAATATAAAAAAGCTGCAAAAATAAAAGTCTAGGAAAATTTAGTCATGTATGCCTAGTCAGTGCCAGGCCTACTTTTGACTACTTTCACAGCAGACATGCCCTGTCTCCTGCAAATTTTTATAGTGGACCACATTTTTTTACTTAGAATTCTAACCCTTTATAGGTTAGTGGCTAAAAATTAAAACACCTCAAAATCCATCCAAATCACTTTTTTATGTGTGTAAAATTAGTAAAAAAGTTAGTTAATTAACATTGTTTTTATCCACAAAAGAGTTGTTCTTATATCTAGCCAGCAAGCGTTTGGGTGACTAAAAATTTAACAATGCTTGGTGTCTATATTTAAACACTTGTAAAATACAAACTAAATCAGTCGAAAATAAATTAAGAATAAAAATACAAAAATTAAAAATACATTTAGAATTTAAAATTGGACTCCAACATTGACCAATTGAGAAACATTTATTCCTTTCCCACCTTTGGATTATGCATTTCGTTAGGCTTCTGGTCTTCTCTTTTTTCTGAGGTGACTACAAATCAACTCATGAGTTGAGGGACTGGATAATTTGGTTATAGTTTTGTAGAGAATTTCATAAATGAATTGCACATTTTTGAGCTTTTGTCTTCCCACTTACTAACAGACAGTTCACATGAAGTTACAAAAGCCATCTCACCAGTCTTCAGCTGTTTGTCAGTGTGTAACTGGATAGTAGGAAAGTGTTTACAGTTACCCATTATATTTCCACAGCCAAAAGGTTTCAAAGACGTAGTACAGTAAATGAAGCTCAAAAAAATGCAAAACCTCGCAATTTTTTCATCCAGCATCGATTTGGATAAAAATTTGGAAATAGGCTCATTTCACCCTCTATTTCATTTTCTACATTGTGCCGTTGTACGCTTTTAATTTTTTAAGGGTGAAAACTACCCCTAATTGTAAAAAATTATAAAATAACATTTTAAACCTTAATATGGGGTAAAATTTGGTGTGGATTAACTAAATATGGATTGTTTTATAGTTTAGAATGCAATTTAATAATGTTTCAACCCTTAAAAATCAACCCTTATTGGAGCTTAATGTAAAAAAAAGTATTTATCTTAAAAAATGATTTCATCTTGCATCGATTTGCACCAAAATTTGAAATTAGCTTTGTCTTACCCTCTACTTCAAATTTAATATCATCTCATCAGCACTGTTTATTTTTTAAGGCTGAAAACTACCCCTAATTATAAAAAATATAATATTGCAAAACCTTAATATGGATAAAATTTGGTGTGGATTAGCTAAATATGGATCGTTTTATGGTTTAAAATGCAATTTCATAATGTTTCAACCCTTGAAATCAACCCTTGTTGGAGCTTAATGTAAAAAAAGTATTTATTTTAAAAAAATGATTTCATCTTGCATCGATTTGCACCAAAATTTAAAATTAGGTTCGTCTCACCCTCTACTTCAAATTTTATACCATGGGCACTGTTTATTTTTTAAGGGTGAAAACTACCCCTAATTATAAAAAATTATAAAATAACATTGCAAAACCCATTGAATTGGTAAAGTAATGGTTGTTTCATGCTTTAGGATATGGCATAATATTTCAACCCTTAAAAACCACCCTTAATAACATTGCAATTTTTATAAAGTACTTTAATAGATCTACATAGAAAAAAAATAGTTTCATAAAAAAAATTTATTAGTTTCAAATTACACTGCATATTCACATACATTTCCATACATAGACGACTAAATTTACAATGACTAAATACAGATACAAATACATATATGTTTTTTTTTAATGTCTGTCTCATTGATTCGATCTTCATCGTGGTCGATGTCATCTTCGTCTTCTTCGATTACTGGTGGACTATTATTACAGTCTTCGCCGGAGCACCCAGAACAAGCGGAATTACAATAGTCCAATTTTTCTGCACCCGCATGAAATGCCGCACCCTTTTTTGCATTGGCAAAAAATCATTTTCAAAAGTTCATCAGGAGCAGGTGGTTTTTTCATGCGCGCAGGGTGTAATAAACCTTCTTTTAAGTACCATCCCCAATCTGTTGCTCGGATATTTACATTTCCAAGCCACTGTTAGATTTGGTAGTAGCATCTTTTTGTATGCTCGTCTAAGGCATCAACAGTGGGCAGAAGAGAAGATAGTTTCACCGCACTGTTTTTTGTTATGGCTTTGATGAAGTATTCATATCACATCTGCTCGAGATAAGCTTTCAAATCTTTTATGTTACTTAATTTTTTGAGCTGTGTATCTTTGGCAACTCCGTACAACATTATTGCGCAGTATCTGCCAGCTTCTAAAATTTCTTCGGATTTAGCAGTACTATTGTAAAAAATCTCGGTGTGTTCTCTCACGTTGGATCTTTTTTCTACAATTTCAAAAAAAATTTTTTACCTTTGTTATAAAAAGCTGATACGGTATCGCATTCAGTAAATGTGTGAGAAAAAGCTATTAATTTTGCACTATCTGGGTAAACTATTTCAAAACTTCCAGATAAATATATCATGGAAGGAGAATTTTGTTTTCCAAGTTTGAGAAAATAAATTTCGTTCTCTAATTTTTCCACTTTTGCTCTTGCAGTCAAAATTACAAGTATATTGATGTCGTCTGCTACTATGATTTTCTGTAAAACTGACCTATCCTGAATAGCTAATTCAACAACTAGTCCATCAGCTTCACCTTTACTTTGACAACAGTGGATAGACTGTTTCTCTAATTCCTCCATAAGTTGTTTTATGAATTTACTTTTGTTTTCGTAGTTGGATAAAAATTTATCTTGACTTAAAGAAACTGGCATTTTTGATGTGAATTGATAAACTTTACAGCTAAATTTTTGTGAATGACGGTTTCTTTCTATTATTTTCATACTTTGCTCACTGTAACTATCGAAGATAACACTAGTATTAGGACCAAAATTTCTTTTAAGATATGATATATACTCTTGGAAAACACGTTGAAAAGTACAGTCTGATGGCCATGTAACCTGATACAATAGCATACCTCCATCGACGAAATAGTGAGAATTATTCTTGTCTATATTAGCTTCGGTTGCTTGAAATAATGACTACAAGGAAGCTTTTGCTGTTTTTCTTAGTCCTACGTCATCAAATAAAGATAGAGGGTACGGTGCCAGTTCAAATTTTAAGTGTAATTGTAATTCTTCGTCGCTTTTTTATAACACAAATTCTTTGGAATAGCAGAAGTGGATCTACAGGTACAGTTTGGTCATCAATTTTTAATTTGCTGTTAACACCATACAGTGAAATTACTTTATCTTTTTTAGATAGTTTGATTTCATTGAAATACTTTCCACTGATTGCTTGCATCGCTTGAATTCCAATATTTAAAGCATCGTGACAATTTATCTCCTCTGTACCAATTAATCCTGTTACAATATTACGTAAATTTTATGGCAAACGCATAACGGAAAAATTAAAAAAGCACTAGTGCCCAAAATTTTTCGCACGAGTTGCATACAAAATTTTATGCACTTGTGCGATGTGCCGAAAATGACGCTTTTGAGATTAAAAAAGCCGTTTTTGAGCAAAAGTGTGCAAAAAAGTACACTCGTGCGCAAAATGGCTTTTGCAACCCGATAACGATGTTTCTTCTTCTATATCTTTCAGTTTGAAAAGAGAAAGTGGTACATGTAACGTATAGCTGCCGAAAATACCGGATATGTAGATTATTATTATTACGCTCCAGACCGTGCTATTCAAATGTCTCGAAAAAAAATTTGTTGCTTTTTTAAACATAGCTCCTTCATTTTTAGTGATAGAAAGTTTTTTGAAAAACGATTTTGTAGGGATTTTCAAGAGCTATAAGACTATATAAATTAAATTCCTTAAAATCCCTTAGTTTTTAAATGGGGTGAGTTTGAAGGGCTCAAATAAGGTGGTGTTCGCTTGTAAATAGAGGTTTAAAACGGCTATATCTCGCCAAATATTAACTTTACAGAAAATATATGCACAGGAAAATTTAAGTCATTAAAAAAGCTACAATTAGTGCTCTGTCATTTTTTTCGTATACAGTAATTTCGGAGATATTTCAAAGAAAAGGGTGAAAAATACGAAAACACAAAAAATCGTATTTTCTTTAAACTCCAATTTTTCTAAAATTAGGCCTTTTAAAGTGGTCAAACTTCTTGGGTGTATTGAAAATTCATATATGAAGAGAATTGCAGAAGGGCAAGGATCAATTTTAATTAGGGGGGTAAATAGGGGGTTATTTTCACTGATTTTTTCGTAGAAAAAAGTAGGTACCAACCTTATTTTGATTATAAGTCACTTAATTTTTATGCTAGAGACTTTTTTTTTGTTTGAAAGGTCTAAGCAAATACTTTAAAAAAGATTTTATGAGTTTTCCTATAAAAATGCATTTTTCCTGCTATTTGAGCTTGAATCTTTCAAATTATGCATTTGGCGAAAAAAAGTTAACCTATAACATGCCGTATCTCTGTTCGTATTGGTCGCAGAAAAATAATAAAAAAAGGATTTTGTTTGTTTTTTTAAAAGCTACAATTATACTCTCTACAGGGTTTTTTGATAAAATGCATATTTTTCGAGTTATTCGAAAAAATCTTTTTAAAAACATCGATTTTCTCATCGAAAAACTGCTACTTTCAACCGCGAATAATTAGAAAAATATTAGTTTACGAAGAAAAAGTAAAGAACATTTTTTTCTTAGAATTACTTTTCCCATCGATTCCTATAGTTAAAATATAGTAAAAAATTTCCACTCTTTAGATGGGGTGGCAAAAATCCCCAAGGTTTTAGCGTATACCGGCATTATGTAGAAAATGATCCTTGGGCTATTCCCTACCTTCTGTGAAAATTTCATTTAATTCTATATTGGACAAAAAAATTGCGAGCCAAACTGCTTCATTTCCTGTACTAACAATAATTTTTTTTAACAGTGCTATTGTAGTAAAGAACCTGTCAAAAACAAACTACCTTAAATATTGAAAACTTTTACTAAGTCCTATAACTGCTAGATATAGTCTAACAGCAAATTATCTGGCCATAATTTCATATAAGCAGGTCTTTTTTTGTCAATTTTCCATGAACTACGAGCTCATTTTTTATGAACACGTATAAGGCAACATAAAAGTAATACTAATGAACCACCTAAAAAAAAAAAGGATAACTAATGAACAAACATATGCCGATATTAGTGAACTGAATTATGCTTGTCAGCTACCAATCTAAATCAAATAGCCTACATTATCCCTTTGCCGCTCCTATTTAAAGATTTAGGGGCTTGGAATTTTCATACGCTATAAATCATTCCATCGTCTGCATTAGCCCAAGTGTCGGACAATAGTCGGACGTTAAACCCAAAAAAAAAGAAAACCTATTTAAAGATGCTGCTGCTAGGACAAGATGGCTGCATTTTTTTAAGGAATATATAGCTATAGCAGAAAATATGCTCTCCTTTCGAAAAAAAAATCATAATGAAACTATAAGAGCATACAACTCTTTTTTTATTTGACTCATAATAGATTTATACAAGTGGTAAATTACTCACCTGATTTTGAACCTCCACATTTCGCTGCTGGTGGTATTTCACAAAACACCCCACGCAGTACACTGGAAGGTCACATTGTTTTCACTTTTATGTTGTCTGTTTACCCCTTCCTCATGGGGGCTTTTATCTTTTTTTCTGTATACATAGCACACACTTTTGTATGACCTGATACTTTTCTAGGGTGTGACGCATTTTAGGGTACCTGTAGGTAAACTTTTCTTCCTGTTGAGTTATTGCACGTCCAGTACAGGTGTCCACACCTTGATTAGTTTCTAAGGTATCCTCCACTCTCGGATCATCTTTATTGGAAATATCATCTTCATCTTCTTCCGATGAGAATACTGAAATATCACTATCAGTGCTTTCTTCCAAAATTTCTGTGTAACATTTTTATTTGAAATGCGCAATGTACTTGTCTCAACTCAACTGAGCCCTCAATAGGTTACTAGCTTTTGAATGTGACTTTCTGTGTGTCTCATAAAGTATTTTTTGTGTGTAATTCATATTTATACACATGCAGGCATGCATGCTAAGCAATTCAGTCTTGTCAGAAAACAAATATCTTCTTTTACCTTGTTACTACTTAATAGATTTACGGAGGCTGCAACACAAGCGTTTTAGAGCATTTTAGGCAGACAGGGGACATTAAATTTTGAGCGCTTTGGAGCGTTAGGGCCGGCAAAGGGTCGAGTAATAAGGTATTGGGGTAATAAGGTCATTGATAAAATTATAAGTCCGTTGTCTTTTATCCTAGCTAACCGATCGGTGCAGCAGTTGCAATGGCAATGGCAGCTCCCGGTTGTGTGGGGAGAGTGCAGCAGCTAGCTGCTAGACTATGCAGTCGAATAGTGGCAAGCGCCCTACTATCGGTCTGGGGTTGGGAATCCCTACTCGGCATTGAAGATGTTGCCAGTGTCAACAAAGGATCACTTCTCAGACAAATGACACTTTTACTAACCAGTGGTTTTACTATACAATTTATTTTTAATATATTGGGTAGTAATAGTTGTTCAAAAATATTTTGTTTTGTTATAGTTCGCCAGAAGAGAATTGTTATTGATGAAAAATTAGCGCTCGCTCAGGCTATGAAAGTAAAAGCAATGGATGCACTCAAAGTAAGTAATATATTTAGTACTAGACAATGAAGAGTTATTAGAACTTTATCAAAACAATTCTGTAATGAGAAAGTAAGATATGCTTCCTCATTATACAGTGTGAAAGTACGAGAGGGTCCCAGAAGTAACCAGAAATATTTTTAAAGTATGTTTAATTTATAATTTTCTGAACAAACTGCAATTAGTTTCCTCCATAGTACTCCATTAGTACATTTTTCTATTTGTTCGAAACATTTTTTATTTTTGTCTGAAGTAATGCTCATTTCTTGTTTTACCACTTTGACGTCAACAAAATGCCTTCCTTTCATGTGTTTTTTCAAAATATTTTTTCTTCTTGAAGTAATGCTCTGGTCTTTTCTTGTTTCACTTCTTCGCAAAATGTCATCCAAGCAAAATGCCTTGTGGAATGAAATGCGGTGAGTGAGAGTGGGTGTTTCAGAGTTGTCATACCGTTTCCTGGCAATCATTGGCGAATACTGTGAGCATTGTGAGATGGAGGTTGTCACCAATGAGTTACACTGTGGGGTTACAAAACACAACCTTCATCTCCAGTTATGATGGTATTATCAAACTGATCCTAGTTTCAGACTGATCTTTGTCAAAAATTGGGGAGTTTTGCACTATTTTTAAATCTTGCGATAAAATTTGCTAAACTGAGCTCCACATCATAACATAATAGTTTCGGCAACACATGTTGCTCACAATAATCAATCATCATAAAAAAATGATGCACAAAACTACTGTCACAAAAAAATTCACTGGACACAAACACAACCTTCCAGGCTGATGGTACTTAGCAGACTGACTTGCAGGAGTGTAAAGATCCTGGTAATTATTACAAGTACCAGGTTCCCCTGGTTTTTTTGGGTTCCCCGTTTTAATTATTATAATTACATTCATTATATAATTGAGGGAAAACATTGATCTTGGGGATTTTAATGGATATATCCATTTTCAGGGGCTGGCTGAGTTATTAATAGTTTAGATGCTTAAGTTTTATAAAAAATATGATTCTGGAGCTGTTACAAAAACTAGAAAATAAATTTTTTACTCTCTAAATAGGTTAATCAAATTTTGGTTATGTATGAAGATTTAAAAAAAAATTAAGCCAGTTTATCAGATTTAAAATTTAAATAAATATGGGTTGGAAGTAAACTGAAAATGAATACTAACTACAGTAGAACCCCGGTTATCTATCATTTATGGATTCGGGTAAAGTTCGGATTATAATAGAAGCCACAAAAATTATAATTTGGTGAGGTTTGTCTCACTTCTATATGTTTGTGTAGGATCAACCTATGTATGGGCATTCATGCCCTCTGAAGGTCCTTCTTATGTAAATAAAAATGTTTGTATGAAGGAAAAGTTGGTAATAAATAAATAAATTGCCATATTTAAGTCCGTCATAATTATTTTATTTACATTCAAGTTCTTGAAGTTTGCAAAAAATATTTAAAAAGTGTGCTACTGTACACTAATCTCTTACCAACCGCTAATTCTAACATTTAGAAGCAACAACATTATGCAAAAACGAAACAGTGACCAGTTCATACGTATTTACTATATATGCAAGCTGTCGCACAGGTAACCCAACTGGAGAAGCGAGTGTTGTTATTTACTTGTGTGTTTACATTTACATATTACAGTATATGATGTTTATCAAGTCCAGAGAAGACACCAGAACAAAACTGTTTTATGTGTGTACTATATCAGCATTAGTTGTAGACATTTTAACACATACAAAGTCTATCAGAAGAGTGCTTTATCATGACTGTTTTAACCCTTTTAAAGCCGCCTCGGTGGTCTAGTGGATAGCATACTAGACTTTCACCCCGAGGATCCGGGTTCGATTCCCGGCGAGGGCTTGGCATTTTCATGCGCTATAAATCATCCCACCGTCTGCATTAGCCGAAGTGTGCACAATAGTCGGACGTTAAACAAAAAAAAAAAAAAATATAACCCTTTTAAGGCCAGACAAGAAAATAATATTTTATTCTAAAATGGCGAGTGATCTTGTAGCACTTGTATGCCAAAAGGGCCAGGCTATAAATGCCAGTTTTGACATTTTTTTTCTTAAAAATTTATACTATTCTTATAAATAAAGAAAAAGAACATAAAAAATGTTTTACTATTTTTTTTTAATCATAGTATGTATATATGTAATTTAATTTGAAAAAAATATTCTGAAGTTAATTTAGTTATTTCCTAATACAATAATATATTTTGCACAAACTCTGAAAATTTCAAGAAGATTGCCTGATAGGTATATTGTCTAGACAACTTAAACAAAAGTTACATTTAGGCGTAATTTGTCCCCAAAGTTGCACAACCTTACCTAATAAGTAATTTTTTTTTTTTTTAAGGCGACATGCACATTTAGGCTATTATCGCCTCCCTAAATGTAAGTGTGAGTGTAAAGTGTTAAAAGTCGTAAGTGTAAGTGTGTGTGTTAGACTCGGGTACGGTGAGGTATGTCTAAATCCTCTCAATAGGTACAGCTAGTCTGCACCCCCCCTGCGGGGAATAAGTAACTAATTAATTACTAACCTGTATGTTGTATTCCAACTTTTAACCAAAAACATACTTGTCCAGTTTATACATAATTGTTACAACACATAAAATATACTCAACTAAAAGAACAAAATACTAACACGAATATTTACAATTTGGTAGAGTCAATCTTTCGTATACATCACACTATTTGTATGCATTTGTGCTTGTCAAAACACTCTGCATGAACTCCTTTGTTACACTTAAGGCAAAATGTTCTTGTTCTTTTTTTTTCTGCATACACAGCAATAAAAACAAAAGAATATATATACTTCTCTTTCTTATCATGAAGTTTATAGAGCCCAAATTTACCACTAGCTGGAACATCTCCACCCAAATTTTCAGGAATATTTTTTGTTGACAGCCAATCTTCAGCCAGACTTTCAACCATGGCAACTGTAAATGCATACCTAGATAATATTTTAGAATTGCAGTTTTGTTCATACAAAATATGTGCATTCAAGATCAATCCGTGGAAATATATTGAATGCAACTTTTTGCCAGTACTTAACAGTGCGACGCTCATCTAATAAGTATGAATACATTTGATCAGTAGAATGTAAAGCTCCCATGTTTTGATTATACTGGTCTATTATTTTTGGCCTCTCTTTTATTACTAGATGGTTAAGTCTTATTTGAGTTTTTTGTACAAATTCTAGAGCTTTAGAGCGGAGGCAGCTGAAGTGAAAAGCTGATGGGCTTAGCGATCCCACCATACCTCTAGCTCATTCTACTCTCACTCATTTACTAAACATACACACACACACTCTCTCTCTCACACAAACACATAAACACCCGCAGGGGGGTGCAGGCTAGCTGCACCTATTGAGAGGACCTAGATGAACCTCGCAGCACCCGAGTCTAACACACACTTACACTTACAATTTAAACACTTTACACTCACATGTACATTTAAGGATTTGCTGTTCTTGTTCCATTATGTCTGGGAGTGACAATATTGCTTGGTATCCTTTGGTGGGGCCAAGTATGTGGAACCTGATGTGTGCCTAGCACTGCCGAGGACCTTTGATAGTTTTATTTTCTTATTTAAGTAAATTTTGGTAAATTTTTTTACTTCCATTTTGCATGACGGCGATGATAACCTTAACGGTTTTTCGCCGGGAGAAAAAAAAAAGCTGGTTACCTGGTCATTGTAGTATAGTTGGGAACACTAGAGCCGATATAGTGGCAAAGGAAGTAACTCTGCTACTGCCAGCCACTCAACGTGTTATTCTATCGGATTTTCAAAGTTTGTTAAAACATTTATCTCTCGTGGATTGGGAGAATGAGTGGACACTTACGGATAACAACAAACTGAGAGTAATTAAAAATACTGTTCGTCCTTGAAGTCGTCAATACGTGCAAGTCGTAGGGAAGAGGTGGTGCTCACTTGTCTCCGTATTGGTCATTTCTTGCTAACGCATGGATTTCTGATGGGAGGCGGGGACCCACCTGAATGCGAGTTCTGTAGGGAAACCATCACAATAAAACATATTGCTCGATTGTGATGGTTTCTGAAATTTACGTGTTAGGTGTGGACTGAGTAATAGTGCAGGTGATGTTGTGAGATGGTTCCTCGGCCATTGACCGGGTCCTAGACTTCCTTCATCTGAATTTTTTAAATGAAATTTAATTTATATTTTTGTTATTATTTGTGGTAGGGCCCCTTTACAGCCCTGAAAAAATTGTTTATATTTGTTGTTTTGTTTTGTTATTTGTTTCTAATTGTTTTATTTTGTTATTTAGTTTTAGGTACGTTTATATTTATTTTAATTTTCTTGTTATTGTTTTAGGGCCAATTTACAGCCCTACAATAATTTGTGTGTATGTTGTTGTTTTTAGATATACTATTGTTAACTAGTTTTAATCATATATCTATAACTGTTATTTTGTTTTTTGTTTTTATAGTTCGTTGTTTGTTCTCTTATTAAATTAAAATTTTTGTTCATTTTATTCGTTCTTTTATATTTTATTCTGAGTATCGGCGATGATAACCATATCGTTTTTTTCGCCGGGGGAAAAAAATGCTTTGGAGTCCGTGGATATCATCACTAGTTGGGATTTTTGAGAAGCCTATAACCAATTGCTAACATTTCACCACTCCTTAGATATTTTTAAATTTACCTAACAATTGATCAGGAATGTCCGTCCTATTTTTTCTTATCATACCAGTCAAAAAAGTCAATTTTGAACATAAGTATTCTGCTAAAGGAATATTTGTAAAGAAATTATCCAAAAACAAATGGTATCCTTTATTTAAATAATTTCCCATTTCCAAAAGTTTGGTAACAACTGTGTGATCAAGGCCCTTTCCCTTAATTTCTTTTTGTTCTTCAGAGTTTTTAGCACCTCGATAACAATGAAATCCTAAGCAATAATTCGTTATTGCATTGTATAGTACCTACAACTTGATACCCCACTTATGGTCCCAATTAACAGGTTCTGATGTGGAATGTAATGGTGTCGAAATACCTTATTTACATATCTATTGTTGGCTGAAGGATCATAGTCAGATGTTCCACGTTTTGCCTGATTGTTATTATTGACAATATGAAAAAATCTCAAAATAATTTCAAACCTAGTTCTGGCAAATAATTTTGAAAACCAAGGTTTTGACTTTAGTAGACCAGTAGCTGTCTCCACCAAACCCATATTTATAATTACAGCTAGACACCCTTTCAACTCTGCTAAAATAACTTTTTTCTAAACACTGTCTGTTTTGTGAGACGAAATATATTCTTCTGTATATTGATTGGTTTCTTTGATCATAAGGTTTAAAAAATTTATGGTAAAAAATAAGAAAAATTAAACTATGGGTGGTGACTGAGGGGGTGGACAATGTTTTGGTCCCGGCAACTCATGGAAATCAAAACTGTGGATATAACCTGTATCATGAGCCTCTCTTCAACAGTTATACATGTCCTTGTAGGTTTATCTGGGTTATTACCAATATTTACACCTTTAGGGCTACTCACCGGTGTAGAGTCTGTAAGTGGAGTAATATTGTGCTCATTTTCTGAATCACTTTTCAAAAATTGATTGTTGTCAGTATGTTAAGTAAGTAAAATATTTCTGAAGGTTGAGGGGCTTTGGTTGTCACAATTGTTAGGGTCACAAGTTATATCTTCATCAGAATCATCAAAATCTAATACTTCTGGTTCATAATCACTTTCGGAACTTGATTCAATGTCACTCATTTGGAAAATTTCATTACCTTCATTGACAACATTTACATTTGATTCCTGAACAATGTATCTACACTTACAGGTGTTACACAACACCGTTTCTTGCTCATATTGAATAAGAACAAACACTAAAGCTAATAAAAACTATAAACTTGCAATGTCACACAAAGTACAAGGCTTTCTTCAAAGACGTAAACAATACAAAACACAACTAAGTATACAAATTATTCTACAACTCACAGCTGTCAAACAATACTGAAACTAATAAAAATTATACAAACAAAAATTAACACTATAAATAAAATAATATTACCACATGCGCTTATTCAAAGACGTAAATATGTGACTGACTGCAAAATGATTGTACAACTCAATAGCTGTCAAACCGAGCATTATTTTACCTCGTCGAAGTTACAAAGATTTTACTAAAATATAAAAAACTTTTTTTGCGTTTTAATTATTAAAAACATAATCTGTGATTTATTTTTCATTGCAAGTAAATTTTAATTAAATTAAATTAAGAATAACCTTGGTATTTCTTGAAAAAATAACACGCCAATATATCGGCTCTTGGCCGTTTTCAGAGTTATTTTCATAAGCCGATATATCACTCATGTATAACAAATAGCATTACGTAAGCTATGCTACCTTATGAATTTCATAAAAGTTATTACTCACCCAGCAGACAGTTGGTTATGCTAAGGTGACAGATATGCAGAAGTCGGATACACCAGGTTCTGCTGTACTTGCACTACTTAGTTTTTTTGATCATCTGTATAACAAATTGTAACTGATTTTTTCCAAAAAATTTTGCAGCAACTTTTTATTATGGTTCTTCATGGTGGTCAAAATTTCTGTTTAATATATAAAAGTTTATTTTAAAGAATCTGTATACAGTGGGGCCTCAACTTATGAATTTAATTCATTTCGAAGTCGTTTCGTAAATTAAGGCGCAATTTTCCATGTAAATTGTCTAATTCGTTCCACCCACCCACCATACAATGAAAAAAAATATACATTTACGTCAAATATAAAAGAAATATGCATTAATAAAACACAGATAAAACCTGAAATAAAAAAATGTGTTAATTAAAAATAATATGTACTACATTATGTATATGTAATACTAATACAAAATAATAATGTTGTAATAAAGTTTCTTACATCAAAAGATTTGGATACGTAACGAAGTTTATGGGAGGAGGCAGCAGTGAAGGTTATGGATATGGAGGAGGAGGAGGAGGAGCTGAGAGAGAGCGTATGTGTGCATACACAGTGTATTACAAAACAAAATTTAACACTAGGAATTGAAAAGAATTTTAACACTTTTAAATTTTTTTAATGAAATTTTTACACTTTTTAGAACTTAATTTTTAATTATCACTTTCTTTTGATTTTTTGGGTTCACTTTCATCTTCCCCAGTTTCTTCTGATGTACGTTTGGTGAAGTAATGTCCAGCAAAGATTGTTTTTGCTGACTTTTATGAATGCTTCTGAAATGCGTTAGACAAATGTCATCAAAACGTGCGGCTGCCCTATTTGTAAACACTCTGGTGTTTTTTTTCTCTTATAGTTTCGTTAGTTGAGACACGTTTCTTTAGTAAGGTCATTCATAAGTTCAGGTGTCACTGTATTGCATTTGTTTTTGAATTATTTTGAAAAGGTTTAAAACAGTGTTTCCCAACCTTTTTTAGGCCATGCCCCACTTTAAAATCTCTAAAATTTTATGCCCCCCATACATAATTTTTAACCTTTAAAAATTGTTTTGTTCCCTTAAGAAATATAAATGATAAGTTTTAGGAAGAAATCACTATGCAATTGTTATCAAAACATCGTAAGTAGAATTTCAAAACATATAATGAAAAAATGAAATTCAAAGTAATTTTAATATTGATTTTTCTATATTTATTTAGTGCGATCCTTGCGCTTGATGCTTGCTGTACAGAGATTTTATATTAGGTTCCAATTTACTTAGCTTTAATCTCAAGTCTCCACGTTGTGTTATATCAAGTCGATTTCTTTTTTTTATCAGTAAATCATTTACAGCACTAAATCCACATTCAGCTAAATATGAAGATGGAAACGGTAGTAAAAGTTTTCTTGCACATTTGGTTGCATTTGGGTATTTAATTTCAGTTGCTTCACAAAGCCATGCCATCGCTCCTTTTATATTAAATAAAGTTTTTACTGATTCATCATTTTGCAATTCTGCGAGTTCTTCTTGATACTGCATATTTGATATATCAGACAAATCCACTAATATTGGCTGTATCATCTATGTAGGGAAATCAATTTGTTTTAAATCAGAAAATCTTTCTTTTAAATCAGCGGATAGAATATTCAAATGATTGACAATAACAAGTACAGCAGTATCAGTTACTTCACATTTTTGGAACCAATGCAACTGTTCAAAGTTTTTGTTGTTAATATGTTTCTGATATAACTCTATATTGGTAATGAAACCAAATATCTTTGTTTTTGCATCAACAAGTGTTTTATTTGGTCCTTGAAGTTGCTTATTTAATATATTTAGTTTTTCAAAGATATCGGCTAAATAACTTACAAATGCTTTAACCAGCGATTGTTAACAGATACTTCATTTCAGGTTTGTCGCTTAAAAAATCACTAAGAGTATCAAACAGTTGCTTAAATCTTTTCAAGCAGTTTCCTTTGGATAGCAATCTTACTTCAGTATGAAGTAAAAGTCTCACATGGTCTTCATTTTGTTCTTCACAAAATAACTTGAAAAGATGCTCACATTTGGCACTAGCTTTAATAGCATTAACACACTTTATTACTGCATGTAGTGTTAGGATTTTTAAAAAAATATTAGTTTTTGGTTGCTAGTTTTAAATATGATGAGGTCACAGCCAAAGAATGAACACTATTGACAAAAAACATAGGCGAAATTACGAAACTGCTGACCTACTGCCTGTTGCAATAAGCAACACGGTATGTAGAACAGCAGTTGAAACAAAAGCATGGGGAAGACGTAGGGCGAGATAACTTAATTTAAAACAGGCGAGATATTTTTAGCTACCAAGTTTTCCTTATGAATAACACAATGTACAATAATCATTTCTGGATTCACATCTTTCATCAATTTTAAGCAGCCATTTTTCTTGCCCATCATGTTAGGCCATCATTTTTCTTGCCCATCATAAAATCTGCAGCACAAGATTTTATATTTTTCATTGGTATATCATTGACATCTAAGTAGTTTTTTAACTTATTATATATATATATATATATATATATATATATATATCTTTAGAGGTAGTGGTGCTTTCCAATCTTTACAGAACAACATTTCTTCAGCAAAATGCCCTTCATCAATATATCTTACATAAGTTATCAATACTGCCTCACTGTCTCTCAAAGTTGATTCATCCATTTGTACTGAGAAATTTCTTGTTTTCAGCTTTTCAACAAGTTGTTTCTCAATATCTTCACTCATTTCATCTATTCTTCTGCTACCAGTGTTGTTACTGAATGGCATAGCTTTTACACCTTTGTCATCTTTTCCAGAACCTTTTTAAGAAATGCTGATATTGAGGGTTTTATCAAATTCTTTTCTATAGTGTGATTTCTTCCAGTTTTAACGATTAATAAAGAAATTTGATAACTAGCCTCAGAAAGACGATTATTTGTTAAAAAACGAGTAGTAAATAGAGACTGTAATGTTGTTCTTTTTTCAAACTTTTCCTTTAAAGTTATTTTATTTTATTAATATCGTGCCTCGGCGATGATAACCTTAACGGTTTTTCGACGGAAAAAAAATCCTTTAAAGTTTTAAAGTAACTCAAATCTGAATTTATATGAGCACTATGTTTCGCCTTCAAATGCGCCTCAAGACGACCTCGTTTCATTGATTCGTTGGTCAAGCATTGCTGGCATAAAAGACAAAATTGTATCCACTAATCATGAACAGCGGGTATGAACCCAAATTTTAAATATTCCTCTGAATATGGACGAGTTTTTTTCTTGTTTGTTCCATTCATTTTATTATGGGCTAAAAAAAATCAATTAAAAAACAATATAATAAAATATGTGTTAAAATTAATTCAGTATGACAGAATAAACGTATATGCAAAGAAACATATTTATTTAAATGTATATAATATATTACCGATATTTTTTTTTTCAATTGATAAAAATTTCTGGAAAATTAAATGCTTCTAAAATTAAAATAAATGTAAATAAAATCAAATACTTACCAGTTATATCTATACAATATATATATAAATATATTTTTTAAATCAACGATTAATTGACAGACATTTATTTCAAATTAACACCAACTGAAATGTGAAACACTAAGAAGTTGAGTTGGGCCAATTAGGTACGAACAACAGCATTGTTTAGCGAGTTTTAAAACGTCCGGGGTTCCCCGCGACAGGCGGCACACTCTGCGGTGAATCCCCAATGAAGTTTACTTAACGATTCTAATTACCCAGTTGATATTTTATTAACGTCAAACGAAATTATGCCTAATAATTATTTACAGCATTTTTTTAAGAATTTGCCTTTTTTGTTAAATTTGTCACCAATACCTAGCATTGCATTTAAATAACCTAAAGCGAAAGGGTTAAAGTCGTGTTGAGTCCATTTTTAAATTGCGGGGGGCCGTTAATAGTTAAGGGGGTTAACTATCAAATTGCCCCCCTGTGGGATGTGGGCCCCACGTTGAGAAACACTGGTTTAAAGCTTTAAATAAGCTATTAAGTTTTGGAAAGATAAAACCTGTACATATTATTTTATTTGGGTGCACAACTTATTTCTTTTATATTTAAATTTGTGTTCTAGCTTTCTGGACAAAAACAGCAAATCAAATTAACTCTGAAAGGCAGTGGTGGTGTTGGTCCAGGTGTTGCGAGTATTATTCCAACAGGTGAGAGAGAATACGCATAAAAATAGTATATAAAAAGTTCTTACAGTGACATATGTTATCCGTTAGGCATCTTTAGACATATACAAAGTGTGCTTATATATTATTACAGTTGGTGTTAAAACTGGAAGGGAGGAGGTAAAAAAAGGAAGGATTGACAATATAAGGTCATGAACAACAGGTTGGGAAAACCCCTAACAGTAGGTTTGAGTGAGGGAATAGGATTGAAGTTAGTTCACTCCCCCTAAATTAAAATTAGAATTTTCACATATAGATCTATATTTTTCCAGAATGTTTAAATTATTTGGTTTTTATGGATTACATAAAAATAATCCATAAAATCTGTGCATATTATTTTATTTGGGTGCACAACTTATTTCTTTTATATTTAAATTTGTATTCTAGCTTTCTGGACAAAAACAGGAAATCAAATTAACTCTGAAAGGCAGTGGTGGTGTTGGTCCAGGTGTTACCTTTATAGTTATATTGTTCAAATTAAAGGAATGACCAGATTCAAATAAATGGTTCACAAAATTTTAGTCATTTTTTGATGAAAATGACCTTCTTTCAAAATTTACCGAAAACCTACATACGCAGACACTATAATACCATCTCATTGAAGAGACCCTTTTCCCATAAACATGCCGCCTTTCATATGATTCACAGTCTTCTTACTGTACATTTAACCCTGCAGTGCTTGTGTGATATCCCATAACATGGGTACTCACATGGGTGACATTTGTCATCCATAATATATTTTTTTTTTTTGGAGGAAGACTGATTTATTTATCTTAAATTTCTATGTTTGGAATAGGTATTAACATATTCAAGTAATGATTAGACCATTTGTAGTATTATTTTCTAGTTACAAATTTATTGTAAAAAAATAAAGAGCAAATTCATTTTTTTACAAAACTTTTCATAAAAATATATGTAAACTTAAGAGTCTTAAAACTTTTTTATTACAGGGTAACATAATTTTTTTTGGAAAATTTGAAAAGCAATTTTACTGAAATTACATGCTCCTGCTAAACGTAGTAAACCTCTATAAAAGATGTCTGGTCAAAAACCAAATGTTTTCTGTATAATAAATTTCTTCTATTTGAAATAGTCTGTTATATAATATCATAAAAACTCTAAGATTACTACTTTTTGACTTTCAGTAAGTTTTTAAAAAATGTAGAAATTGTTTTAAATATTGAAAATAATTTATTCTCGCATAACAATAGCTGTTTTTATAACCCTACAAAGTGATAACAATAATAATAATGAATAAATCAACCCTTTGCCATTTGATGTGTGTTGTTTTAGTAATTGTCCTATCAGGTCTGATGTTTGCAGTGCTGCCATATTGCATACAAAGCCCGACCAACTGTACGTCTGTTTTTGTTCTTTTCCATACATATATATATATATATATATATATATATATATATATATATATATATATATACACACACAAGGTAAAAAAGGTTCCAATTATGAGATAGTCCCCTAATATGAGATACCACATTATCTTCGTAGAGAGCCGGTGCCATCTAGCCGTAATATTTGGAACTACATATTCTAGTTCCTACTTCATTTTTTAGCATGGAACACCGCCATTTTGTTAACCATTTGGCCTGTGAGATACGTTTTGTTCAGTTTGGTTAGTGTAAACATTTTTCAGTAACAACTTCTACCTCCAGAATTCATAATTAAAGTAAGTACGTTTGTTATATTTATAGATGTATGTTAAAAAACACAAACTGTTATTTAGTTTACATATTTAGGTTTCATATTTTATTGTTTTATTCATTATTAAAAATTAGGTTTTTTTATGAAGTCTGGTGGTTCCTTATATGACATATAATGCGATGACATAATATGAGATACTTCATATTAGGAGACCTGTATCTCATATTAGGCACTTTATTATAACGAAAGTTATACTGTTTAAATGTGATTTCTTTTTATTGTATAACGTAACCACTTTGTCAAGTTCAGTAAACTAGAGGTTTTTGCAATATTTTACATTTTGCTTTGACAAAAAGGACCATGAAATGTTCTATTTTATGTCAGCATGGTTAAAAGTGGAATTCTTTGAATAAATAAATATATTATAGCCCCCTATATTTAAATAAAAAAACATTTTCTATACTTTTCTCTTATAGATGTCATCAGAGAAGAGAAAGAAGTGGAATAAGGCGTCAATGCTTTGAGCCATAAACTCTGTAAGAAACAAGGAGATGGGATATCTGAAAGCATTTAAAGTGTATGGTGTTCCTAAAGGTACATTAGAAAGATATGCCAAAGATAAACAGCCAGTTGAAGATTTACTTGTGGTTCCATTGGGAAGAAGTCCTGTTCTTTGGATGTACCTTAGAACAGGAGCTTGTTAAATATTGTTTAGTTATAGAAAATAACTATTTTGGATTAAGAACAAGTGATATAAAAGTTATGGCATTTCAGCTTGCCATAAGAAATGGACTTGTACATCCTTTTAGTACCGACAAGGGTTTAGCGGGAAATGGTTGAGGGCTTTTTTAAAAAGGCATCCTGAATTGTCTATGAGAACCCCCACAGGGTATCCTGTATGTAGAGTAAGAGGATTTAGTAAAAAGAATGTAGATGATTTTTTAATATTTTTGAAAAGGAAATGAAAATTAATTATTCTGCTCATCGTTTGTTTAATGTTGATGAGACTGATATTACAGTTGTTCAAGAAAAGCATAGCAAAGTAATAGGGCTTAAAGGGAAAAAACAGATTTGTTGACATTATTCTTACTGAAAATGTTGACGAAACTACAGGTGAAAACTAAAACAAGATGACTCGCAAGGCAGCAATTACACCGCACTAACGCATTGCCTGTGGACAACTGAACTATGTGAACGCCATGAGACAGAATCACACTGCAGGCGTCATCAATTCTAAAAGTAGATGATTAAAGAATAACATGAGATCACAAAAAGCTAACTCAAAGCGTATTGATTAGTCACGTCTTTTACCAAAAAGGCTGTGTAAATGTCGAACAATGCGATCTCTCGGAAGATTAAATTAACAGACTAACTACAGGGTGGGGCAGGGAAGTATCCAAACAAAACAAATACTTTTGAGATGGCGTTGACACTGTATCTAGTCCCTTCACTTTTAAACACCGGATGTCTATAGCATCAAATCATGAGGAGATTCTCTTTGGCGGGGTAAGTCATGTCCTGATTAGCATGAACTAGAATGAGGCTGTGAATTCACTTTTAAATCCCGGTGTAAATCGCTATTACGAATTTTCTAATCCTCGAAGGACTTTATTTTGAAACTTCTGAATAACCATCATGTTAGTTTCTTCGTACAGCCCCAGATTTGGATGCCATAGGTCCATACAGGCTACAGCACCTGTAGACATGGCTTGCCTGGAGTTCTTCTTTCTTTACATGAGCAACGCCACTTCAGCTTTGTATCAAGTGTCATGCCAACATATTTGTATCCCATGAACAATAAGTCTATTGTTGCGGTGCAGCGTGCGCTGCAAACTCGTTATCGGATTCCTACCCGCAATGCTGTTCCTGACCGCAAATCCATTTTGTTGTGGGTAGAGAACTTCCGTGCATGTGGTAGTGTAGTGCGAAAGAGAGTTGGGGCTCAGAGGACCGTCCGAACTCCAGAAAATATTGACCATGTCAGAAGATCGATCTTGCAGTCTCCTAAGCGTTCTGCTCGAAAGCACGCATCCAGCCTGGCGTTGTCTAATCGTACTGTTCGTCGTATTCTCCACAAGGAACTACACTTCCATCCATACAAGATGGTAATCGTTCAAGAACTCACACACGGGACTGGCAAGAACGAATACAGGCATGTGAAACTTTCATTGCTGACTTGCCAAATGATGCATGTGTTTTGTTCAGTTGCACTTCCACATTTCTGGAGTTGTAAATAAGCAGAATATGCGATATTGGAGTGGTGCAAACCCTAGGGTAGTTCACGAGAGGCCTCTACACAGTGACAAAGTGACGGTTTGGTGTGCAATCAGCAGTGAAGGCATAATTGGGCCTTATTTCTTCGAGGAGGACAATCGTTGTGTAAACATGCTCCAACAATTTCTTGAACCACAATTGCAACAAAATAATTTGGGACTAGTGTGGTTTCAGCAGGATGGTGCCACAGCCCATACTGCTAGAAATTCGATGGCTGTTTTGAGGGAAATGTTCCCCGGGCGATTGATCTCCCGGTATGGTGACATTCCATGGCCCGCGCTCGCCAGATTTAACTCCGTATGGGGCTACCTCAAGAGTGAAGTGTTTAAACATCGACCCAGGACCCTAGAAGCCTTGAAGCATGCAATTCGCCTTGAAGTTGGCCGCGTTCCACAAGAAATGCTTTGCAGAGTTATGCGGAACTTTAGAACCAGGCTACAGCAGTGCATTGACAATGAGGGACATCACTTGCGTGATGTGTTATTTAAAACAAAGTAAAATTGTTATTACAATTAACTTCCATCTGTACCCTTTTTCATGGCACAATAAAGTTTTGTTCAAACATTTTTGGTTATTGTTTAATTTACCTTTAAAATTAGGGATACTTCCCTGCCCCACCCTGTACAACCCCTCTTTTTTACTCAAGCCTTTTGTTCCTAACCTGCTGCTCACCGATCTTCGTACATTGTCAATCCTTAATTTCTCTATTGTCTCCCTCCAGTTTTAATATCAGCTGTGTTAGTAAATAAGCACACTTCATAGCTTTTTTATTGTCATAGCTTCTTAGCTTTTTAGCTCTATTATGTCCTAAGATGCCTCATAGTTAAACAGATGTCACTGAATAAAATAAAGAATTTTTGTGAAACTATTTAACTGTTGTAATTTTTTCTGGATATCATGGAGTTTCCCTAGGTGTGTGTGTGTGTGTGTGTGTGTGTGTGTGTGTGTGTGTGTGTGTGTTTGCAATAAATACAGATGGTCATACCAAAAACTTTGTTTCTTGTTCCCAGGTGAAAGAGTAAATTCATCCATTATAGCTGGCAAAAAAAGACAAGCAGAATCTCCTCCTGATTTATCTCCACCAAAGGTAAACAAATTAAGACAAGATTCAGTATTAATTTTTATAAAATATAACATCACATTTTATCATAATGGATTTAACTCTTCGTGAAGGATAAATCAAAAACAAAAAGACCAAACAATTATTTGAATAATATAAAAAATCAACAGTACTATTTAGTATCTTTGTTCCTCTGTTACAGTACTGCATGATCTTTTGCTTAATATTTGAAAAAATGAAGACGTGATCGTAGGTCCTGTTTTTCTGTTACCTTTCTCAGTGTCTTGATATACTTTTTTTTACATGTCTACATTTTTATAGTCACTGTTGGACATCTAATTTTGAGAACCATCTACATTAGATTTAATATGATCCGGTTTTGATAATTCATTTGTAGTCAAAGTGAACTGGAAGTCATCATCAGGATCACTTGGGTCATTAATTTCATTGAAGTTATAATAAAGGAAGTCTAGGTGTATTTATCTGTTGACTTCTTGCAATGTATAAATAATTTTTTATTAAGACATTATGATCTAACTTGGCTTATGTTTTCAGTACCTCTAAAGAGAAGTTTTTAATTTTTATTAAAGAAAACACTCTTATTCCTGAAATTGTCATTTCTAAGCAGTTCAGATGTTGGACTTACCTTTCACCTCATTTGTTCTAATACTGTTGTCTGTATCATAAATTCGCACATCTGATTTTGTTATATTTTAAAACTTCTTTACCTAGTTAGATGAAAAGTATTATCCATATTCAGATCACAAATCACAATACTTATCACATTTTTAATTTCACTTTGGGTTTTGTCAGGGTGGAATTTTGTAATAGATTTTAAATTAACTTCCCAATGAGCTAGAGGTTTGAAAATTTGTATACAGCTCTAAACTCGATGATAATACAATAATATTGCTTATTCATAAATATTGAATGGTGACATGGGCACTATTACTGAAATTGTTTGGCCATTATTTCGCCGTGATCAAATGTACGATAACGACATTCCGCGTGTTTTTCTCGCTATAGGTAGTAATGCTATAGTCGTTCAGTACAAGCTATGTTGGCCAGTTGGTCTAAGGCGTCTTGTTTGATTCCTGGTTGGGAGCGCGAATTCGAACCCAACACCTGACGAGGATTTTTATAGCGTTTTGGCAAGTTTAATAGAAACATAATTGGTTTTGTTGCGAAGCGTTTATTTTTTGCTTCTTCTGTCCGAATCTCCTCCTCACATACTCAACTTCAGTGATGTGACACCATCAATTTCTTTTTAATGAGCCTATTTCCTTATCCTTATTAAGCCGGCAGAGGCAGCTGAAGTGAGCAGCTGATGGACTTAGCCACCCCACCATACCTCTAGCTCATTCTACTCTCACTCATTTATTCCACATACACACAACACACACACACACACACACACACACACACACAGGGCGTGCAGACTAGCTGCACCTATTGAGAGAACCTAGACAAACCTCGCAGCACCCGAGTCTTAACACACACTTACACTTACAATTTAAACACCTTACACACACACACACACACACACACATACATTTAGGGATTTGCTGTTCTTGTTCCGTTATGTCTGGGAGTGGCAATACTGCTTGGTTTCCTTTGGCTGGGCCAAGTATGTGGAACCTGATGTGTGCCTAGCACTGCCGAGGACCACTGATGGGACAAGTGCTGGAACCAAGCAGCCTATAGGCGCCTGGCAAGCACATGGGTGTTGAATTATAGGTGTCTGAGCCTATGATTGGGTCTACCGAAACAAATGGTTGCATTCTGTGAGTACATAGAGGGTGGCTGCCAGTAGTACTTGGGTTTGGGGAACCGTAACCCATTCCTAAATATTCTGGAGTGCTAACAGACATGTATTTTGGCTCCAGGATATTGTAGGTCCCCTCCCCAATTTATTGGGGATCCTCGCTTTAGTTCGAGTATCCTGGGCTACTGGTGACGTTTGGGTGTACCCTGTACCATTTGATCGAAACATCTTCGTTCATGAATTGCTCGGTATTAAATTTATGGATCCTAATAAACAAAACGCCAAAACTTGTATAAAGAGACATCGTTCTGAGGACGTGTCTGAGGAATATAGAAAAGAAATTGAATGCCACGAGAGAAGTACCAAAGAAATTGTGTTACTAACTCCTAGATATCTCGTTTTTAGAAACGCGGCGGAAATGACATTATCTAAAAATATCAGATATCATTCAGAAATCAGTTCAGCTGAAAATGACAAAGGGAGTTTAAATCCAGAGTTACCAACTCCTAAATTTTTAGTTTTTAGTAATCAGGAGGAAGGAGCAGATCTCTCAAAGACATCGCCCTTTCTCATACAGGAAGCAATATCAGGTAGAGCAGGATCTGTAGCTTCTATCAAGAAGCTACAGAACGGAACTCTATTAGTAGAGACTAAAAACGAGAAACAGAGCCGCTCGTTACTTCAAATGACCTTTTTTGAACAGGTTAAGGTTTCTGTGGTGCCCCACAGGTCCTTGAACTCGTCAAAGGGGGTGATTACTTGTAGAGATCTCCTGCACATTAGTCTCGAAGAGATTAAAACAGAGCTAGCATCGGAGGCTATTACTGATGTGGCATGGATACTGCGTAATGACAATGGGCAGAAAGTACCTACTGCCTCGTTAATTCTGACCTTTGCGAAACCAACATTACCCGAATACATCTATGCCGGATACCAAAGGCTTTCAATGCGACCATATGTCCCAAACCTCGACGTTGTTTTAAATGTCTGAGCTTCAGTCATATGAGTTCCTCTTGCGCAAAGCCAGAGGTATACGGCCAGTATGGAACGAAAGGCCATGGTAGTGATGGTTGCAGGAATGATGCCAAGTGTCCAAACTGTGGGGGTGATCATCCTGCTCGATCGTTTAGCTGCCCAAAGTTTAAAGAAGAAAAGGCTATCATTGCTGTCATGGCCAAGGATAAACTTTCATTTTCTGATGCAAAAAAAAAGGTTTAAGGTTTCCCAGTCTGCAGTCAAGGCAAGTCATTTGCTGCTGTTGCATCCAGCAGTAAGCAGTCATCCTGTGCCAATTGTGCCGAGTTAACAAAAACTGTTAAAATATTAACCGATCAAGTAACTCAGCTGCTAGCTCTGTTTTCCTCTTGTTCTGCTCCTGCTTCTCCACCAGAGAAGACTGTTTCTACAGTTTCATCACATAGTCCTGATACAGCAAAAACTTTAACCACAACCGATGCAAGCCAGTCTACAAAAAAGGTGTTAAAAAACCTCTTCTGTCTAAGTCACAGGTACTTAAGGCCTGTTGACAAGAAGATCTCTCCTGGCCTGGAATATTTTTTAAAAAAGAAATTGAATACTACTCCTCCGTTAGTTGGTTTGAAAAATAAAAATTCTAACATTGCAGGAAACAAACCTGTTTAAAAAAAAAAAAAAAGTTTTAAAGGAGGTCCCCTACTAAAACTCCACAAATGAAATCAAAAAATTCATCTGACTCTGACATCAGTCACAGTAGTGATTCGTTTTGTAGAGTCCATAGCTGAATCTATCTAAACAAGTGGTTGCATTCTGTGAGTTTATAGAGGGCGGCTGCCAGTGGTACTTGGGTTTGGGGAACCGTAACTGTGTACCGGAACCCATTGCTAAAATATTCTGGAGTGCTGACAGACATGTATTTCGGCTCCAGGATATTTGGAGGCCCCCCCCCCAATTTATTGGGGATTCTCGCTTTAGTTCGAGTATCCTGGGCTACTGGTGACGTCTGGGTGCACCCTGTGCCACTTGCTCGAAACATCTTCGTTCATGAATCGCTCGGAAAACAAATTATGGAAACTACAAACAAAATCGCCAAAGGTCTGTTAAAGAGGCCTCGTTCGACTTTGTCAAACGGGTCTGTTGGTGCATTGGAGAAGGATGAAAATGTGGGAGTTAAGGAAATGAGTACTGAAGCACTTCAGTTACCAACTCCTAGATATTTAATTTTTAAAAACTCTGTGGAAAGTGCGGACTTATCTAAAGTATCACCCTTTTTGATTAATAAGGCAATTGTGAAAAGAGCAGGTCCTGTTGCTTCTATTAAGAAGCTGCAGAACGCGACCTTGGTAGTGCAGACGAACAGCGAAAAGAAGAGCTCATTACTCCTAAAGATGACAACATTTTTTGAAACGGTCAAGGTTTCTGTGCAACCCAACAGAACCTTAAATTCTGCTAAGGGAGTGGTGACTTGCAGAGATCTCCTCCATGTTGACCTAGAGGAGATTAAATCAGAGTTGACAAAGCAATCAGTTGTAGACATGTGCCGTATTTTTCGTAACGATATGGGGCAAAAAGTAGCTACTGCCTCATTGATTTTGACTTTTGGTAAACCTACCGTACCAGACCATATCTATGCCGGATACCAGCGCCTTTCGGTTAGGCCGTACGTTCAAACCTGAGACGGTGTTTCAAAATTCCAGGGTTTTGGACACAGCTCCACATGCCGGAAGGATCAGGTATGTGGTAATTGTAGTGGTAATGGTCATGATAGTGAGCAATATAAAAACGATCCAAAGTGTTGCAATTGTGGTGGAGACCATCCTGCTCGTTCCTTCGACTGCCCTAAGTTTAAGGACGAAAAAGCGATTCTTACTATCATGGCCAAAGATAAGGTATCTTTTTCGGAAGCACGGAAGGTTTTTAAAAGCTCAAAGTCAATAATTGAAGGCAAATTGTTTGCTGCTGCTATGTCGAGTAATAAAATATCGTGTGCTAATTGCGAAGAGCTAACTAAAATGGTAAAAGCATTATCGGAACAGGTAGCTCAATTGCTAACTCTGATTTCTGCGGGTTCCATTCCTGATTCTCTGTCTAAATCATCTGAAACGTCTTCCTCTGAAGTGTCTTCAAAAGGAAAGGATACTCACCTTTCGAAAGTCGCTATTAACACCCTTGTGACAAAGTATCCGATGCCTGTAATTCCGGAAGCAAATCCATCTTCTTCCAATCTAGGCATAAGAGCTAAGTCGCAAGCGTTAAAGTCTTCAACTAAAAACGTTCCTTCTGGACTAGTCCATTTTCTTAAAAATCGAACACATACCCACCAATGGTTGTGTCTAAAAAAAGAAAAATACAAACAAAGAAGGGAAAAAATCAAAGGAAGGAGTTGCTTCCAAGGTGCCTTCTTCCAAAACTACTATCTCTACAGAGTCGGACATCAATCACAGTAGTGATTCGATGTCCATTGATTCTGATAAATCAATGAATCATAAGTGTGAATCCAAAAAGAATCCAGTTGTATTTAAACCTAAGAATTCAATGTCTGCATGTTCCAAAAATAATGTGATACAATGGAATGTTAATGGGGTAAGAAGCCATATTGAAGATCTGAAGGTTCTTGTACGAGATATGTCGCCTTTAATACTGTGCCTTCAGGAGACTCACTTGCGTGAATCTCACATTTTTATTTTCAGGGGTTATTCTGTTTTCAGAGCAGATTTCATCGCTGAGGAAAGAGCCAGAGGTGGTGTAGCCATTCTGGTTCACAACTCAGTCGAGTCGGTTCTTGTGAATATAGTAACTCCTTTACAAGCCGTTGCCGTTCAAATAACCGTACCATTCAAACTTACAATCTGCAGCCTATACTTACCGCCTAATTACAGTTTCCAAAACCATGAAGTACGTGACTTAATATGCCAGTTGCATCCACCAATATTATTATTAGGCGATTTTAACGCTCATACTGCATGGAGTTCATCAAGCTGTAACTCTAGAGGAATACACGTTTAAAGGATAAGGTCCGAATTGGATTTATGTCTTCTTAATAACGGTTCCCTTACACATTTAGCGGCATCTACTGGCAATTGGACTGTTGTTGACTTGTCATTCTGCAGTCCAATTCTGAGAACGAAGTTTGAATGGTCGGTATTACCTGATCTTTACGGCAGTGATCATACTCCCATTAATATTTCATTTCGTAATTTCCCTCGTCCGGATCAGCGCCTGCCGCGTTGGATTCTGAAAAAAGCAAATTGGGAGGAATTTATGAAGAAATTTGTATCACCAGATGTAGAAACACTGTAGTGTCAAAATTCACTCAGAACATTTTACAAGCAGCAGAGGAAACTATTCCAAAAACTTCATTACGCCCTTCACGTCCACCTGTCCCTTGGTGGAACGAGGAGTGTAGGAAGGCGTTACGTCTACGTAGAAAAGCTCTGAGGAGATTCAACAGAAACCCGACAAGTGAAAACCTTGAGCAATATAAAATTCTTCGTGCAAAAGCTCGTAGAATATTCAAGCAAAGCAGAAAGGATTGTTGGACCCAATACATCGGAACAATATGTAGAACAAAACCTACACCTGTTGTGTGGAAGAAATTGCGTTCCATTTGTGGTCCGCCTCCATCTGTAGGACTAATGGGACTTCAACCGGCAAACGGATTATTGGTTTCTGACAGTTCCGATATTGTAAACCTTTTAGGGTCATCCTTTGCACGTTTTTCCTCTTCTGCAGCCTATAATACTGCCTTTTGTAAATTCAAAAGCGCATTAGAAAAAGTTCCTTTCACTGTCGGTACCTCTGATGATTCTCCTCTGAACAGTCTGTTTACTCTACATGAGCTAGAATCTGCACTGCTATCCACCAAGGACTCAGCTCCAGGTCCTGACAACCTTGTTTACGCCATGATTAAAAATCTTCCATCGTCGGGTAAGTTATTTCTTCTCGAAATATACAATCGTATGTACGAGGAGGATACATTTCCTGGCCATTGTTTGGAAGCTACTGTAATTTCCTTTCTTAAACAAGGAAATGAGAAAACTGATCCAAGTAGCTATCGTCCTATTTCTCTCACCAGCGTGCTATGCAAGCTGGTAGAAAAAATTGTAAATCGTCGCCTTGTTTGGTATTTAGAAACTAATAAATTACTATCCAAAGAACAGTGCGGTTTCATACACGGGCGATCTTCTATGGATCAGCTGGTTTTGTTAGAATGTGCAATACAAAATGCCTTTCTCTTGCGCCAAACACTTGTTGCAGTATTTTTTGATCTAGAGAAGGCATATAACATGGTCTGGAGAAGAGGAATACTGAACATTTTAAAATCATGGGGTATACAAGGCAGAATACTAGCTTTTATTACAAATTTCCTGTCTAATAGATACTTTAGGATACGTCTTAGAGCTACAGTTTCAGATCGATTTCCCTTAGAGAAATGGTGTTCCACAGGGAAGTGTACTTAGTGTTACCTCGTTTGCTATCGCAATCAATGGAATTACCGCTAATGTACAGTCCTCTGTCTGATGTTCGCTCTTCGTGGACGATTTTACTATTTATGTAAGCACCAGAATTATGGCAACAGCTGAAGGAACTCTTCAGCTGGTAATAAATAGGTTGCAGATATGGAGATCTACTGGCTTTAAATTCTCTGCTGCTAAAACTCAGTGCATTGCCTTCAGTCGCCGTCGACATATCCAAGCTCCGTTGTTATATCTTGATGGTATACAGCTCCGGACTTTTCCATCCGTTCGATTTTTGGGTCTAATATTTGACGAAAGGCTCTCCTGGAGCCCTCATGTGCGTGATTTAAAGTTACGATGTAACAAAATTCTCGATATGTTGAGGGTTCTTAGTAGTTCTCGATGGGGCGCTAATAGGACCAGTATGCTGATGTTTTATCGTGCTATAATTCGCTCGCAAATTGATTACGGTAACATTGTATATTCGTCTGCTAGACCATCAATTTTAAAGAAACCAGATCCCGTCCATAACTCTGCAATCTGTCTTGTGTCTGGTGCTTTCCATTGAAGTCCCGTCGTAAGTGTTCTCGCCGATGCTGGCAAACCATCACTCTCTTATCGGAGACAGCAGTTACAATTAAGTTACGTATGTAATATATTATGTAAACCATGGCATCGTGCTTATAAATCCATTTTCCGTAATCAGTGCACCAACATTATGAATCCCGATTGCACGCTACAGCCCCTGTTGGCACTAGAACAACCCGTGTTTTTGAAAACTTGCGTATTGAACTACCCCCAATGTTTGAAAGGTCCTTTTGTCATGTCCCTCCATGGATAATCAATATGCCGACCTTTCTTCTATGCATACCTGAAAGGCAACACTCCTAACATTGTGTGTCAACATGAGTTTTTTTGACTGATTAATTCATATCCATCTGCAAAATATATTTTCACAGATGGTTCTAAGATGAATAATAATGTTGGGTGTGCGTTTTATTCACTGGACGAAACGTATAAGTATGGATTACCCTCAATTTGTAGTGTCTTTACATTCGAACTCTTTGCCATCTTAAAGGCTCTGAACACTATTGAATTTGATAGTTTGCATAACGTAGTTTGCAGCGGATAATGCGTCAAAGGAAGCAACTTTTCTGCCGCCATGCACTCAACGTGTAATCTTGTCTGACTTTCTTTGTCATGTAAAACATTTAATTCTTCTACAGTGGGAAAATGAATGGGCAGCTACAAGCAGTAACAAATTGAGGGTAATTAAAAATACTGTTCGTCCTTGGGGGTCGTCAATACGTGTAAGTCGTAGAGAAGAGGTGGTGATCACCCGACTTCACATTGGTCACTCCATGTTAACACATGGATTTCTGATGGAACACGGGTTCCCACCTCAATGCGAGTTCTGTAGGGAAATCATCACAATAAAACATATATTGCTTGATTGTAATGGTTTCCATAATTTGCGTGTTATGTGGTTTGAGCAACTGTTTGCAGACGATGTTGGGGGATAGTGCCTCGGCCGTTGACTGGGTGCTAGACTTCCTTCATCGTCTAAATGTTTTAAATTAAATTTAATTTATATATTTGTTATTTCTTGTGTTATATTTTTTATTTATTTAATCTAAATAACTTTCTATCTGTTATGTTTATATATACTTTTACGAATTGTTATTAAATTTTATTCATTATTCATTGTTATTTAGTTCTTAAGTATTCGTAATTGTAATATAGCTATACCTGTTATTTAAATTTCTGTTCAGTTTATTTTTACTATTATAGTTTGTTGTTGTTGTTTTCTTCTTATTTAAGTAAAATTTTGTATATTTTTTTTTTATATACTTTCATTTTGCGTGACGGCGGTGATAACCTTAACGGTTTTTGCCGTAAAAAAATATCCTTATTAAATCTTTAATCAGATGATTACACACAATTTTTAAACTGTTAATAAAATTTTTGCGTGATCCTTGTTTTAAACACAAATCAATAGACACTTTAAAGTCTTTATAAATAAAGTAGTACGGTGGTTCCCGGTGTTAACGGTCTTAATTCGTTCCAGAACTAACACTTATCTGAGTAGATTGCTGTGTGAGTCAGCATTTACAATAGTCTTGTGGAAAACATTTTAATTTGTTACATAGAAAAAAATAATTGAGGTCTCACCATTAGGAGTAATAAGTCAAAAATGAAGAATTTTCTGTGATAGAAAATTCACAGAACAGGAGTCACACCTTATTTTAACTAAATTCATACAAGTAGTCAAAGTTTTTCTTTAGGATCCACTTAATTAATAGTCACAAAAAAATTGGAAACAAGATTTAAACAACAATTTGAAACTCACACACAGACACAATGTTTTGTTAAATATAAAAATCAAAAGTATATAACATGATTATTTATTTACTTATTTAACCAATTTAGAAATACAGAATTGTAGCAACATAAGTATAACAGTACAATTCGCTGCAGAGATGGTAAACCATCTGTACGCAGACTGGATATACAAAAAATTTGGATATTATAGCTTATAACTAAGAAACTTAACTAATAGTATATTTGAAAGAACATTTATTTAATTATTTTTATCAGTTTTAGCATGATTTATAATAATAATTTAAATTTTTTTATACAAATAGTTTATTTTTTATTTTTAAGTTAATGACTGCAGTTTTTAATAAAAAAAAATTAGGCTGTCTCTGTTTGTGAGTTCATTTAACTTGTTATTATAAAAACTTGAGTGTAATTGTATGATCTGCTCCCAGTTTCCTTTTGTACTTTTGGTAGCGACAAGGTACTGACTCTAGTATTATTATCTGTTCCAGTAAACTTATTTTTCAGATCTGTATAATGATAGTTTATACATTCTAGGACATACTTTTCCCTCATATTTAAAGGTATATTATATAACACACACACACACACACACACACACACACACACACACACACACACACACACACACACATATATATATATATATATATATATCATTCATTCATTAGAAGATGCCGCCAAATTCACAGCCTTATATCTCAGCTAATTGTAAAGATATATGTGTCATCCCATTTGAGTATATGTTCAAAATAACAGATTCAACGCATTTATTCCAATATGCTCTAATGTATAATACAATTTTTTGTTATGTAATTAATCAAATATTGCTCCCGGTGGCAAGATGTAAGGTTAGTATAAAACATTTGTTTGTCAAACATGGATTGTTGCCTCTGGATGTCTTTAAATATAATTGATGTCTAACTTTGCAGATATATACCATTAGACCTTGCCTCCAGTCTAAACCTTTTACCAAACTGAGCACTACTGAAGTCCTATATACATATATAGTTGAGGTGTTGAGGTTATGTTTTATGTTTCTAAAGTTTTATCACCTACAAATATACGGAAACTGTAAAGTTCTATTTCCCTATACATAAAACCAATTAATTTGTTCTTTCTTTGAGATTTATTGTTGTAATCATTAGATATGGCAAAACTTGTGGCTCTTATACTTTTGCATAGTTTTGTTTTGACAGTTCAAACATTAGGTTAGTTGTAGTTAATATTACAAAATCTATCTTTTCTTTCTCATCTACTTTTATATAAAAGTATATATATATAAAAGTAATACATATACATATGTATTAAATCACTAATTTGACTGTAGATCTAAGTTTTGCCTAAAGTCTATTTTCAGGCATGCCACTTTTTTAGGCTACTTAAATTTTGTAGTTTAGAGGGAAGACGACTTCCCTCTACTTCCAAAACAACAAAATTTTCCTTGTACTTCCAAAACAACAAAATGTTTTTCATTAGGTCTTGGGAATTTAATTTTTGATAAACTGATTTGCATAATAATAATACAAAAAATATGATTAAGATATTTTGGGCCAAATTTTGGTTCTGTAAGCTATTTAGCTATATATAATCACAATATAGTCTATTGCGATTAGCCTATATAGAAAAATACACACAGGTGCTGTATATAAAAGGTACAAATATACATTTAAAAAATTAAAATGTCTTTGGTAATACAGATTTAAACAACTAAGTTCAAGTTTTATCATAAGGTAATATTGTATGAGAAAAATTTAACGGACAAGTATTAAATATTGATTTCGATTTGCTCATCAAGTTTTTAATCTAAGGAGCAAAATATCACCTCAAGTGTTTTTTGTATAGAATTTTGATGTTGTGGTAGTAAAAAAAATAAAACCAACAAACATAGGAAAGAAATATTGCTGTCTTTTTGTTTTCGATGTCATTTAACTTTGGTGCGATAAGCTGTACAACCCATAATAGCCTGCCCCAAAAAGTGATATCACTCAAGTTATTTACTGTAGCAATAAACATGCTGTCTAGTGACCACTATTGCTACTTAAACTTATTTAATACTTATATTTACGCAAGCTACTTTGTTCGAAAAATGCCAGAAAGATTGGTGTGTTAGTATATTACAATTACCACCTAGACTAACATCTGTAGGGTGCTGTGAATGGTTTCATGACTATAATTTGTAACATGGTATGGCAAAAATATATTTATAACCAATAACGTGCCTGGAATTGATTTTTTTATCACCTACTGTTGCTTTTAATAAAGTACCTAAGATAGTGTGATTGTAACTGGAACAAAAGCAGTGTTAAGTACTTATCAATAAGTGTGTACTATTGTTATTACATCCTCAAAACAGAATAACATGTGAAAGTGCAACACTGTCATAAGTCATAAATGTCTTCCACCCTGTAAACAAAAAACAATAAGTGCAGAAAATGCACCTTGTTGGTGGTTAATGGTGCATTACAATTCAATGGGAAAACTCCATTTTTGCAGGAGATAGTAATCTTAAATGATTTTAAACTGCCTAGTTTTTGTAGGCTGTGTTCTCATAAAACCCAAGTATTGATAATTCAAAGTAAATATAATGATAGAATAGTAAATAACCACACATAACAGAAAAATTTTATTTTTAATGTCGAATGTCCTGATGTGTATGGGTACAGGAGCGAAAATTGTAAAACCTTGATACTTCATAATAAAGCAAACTAAAAAGAAATAATGTACTAATGGAGACTTTTGAAGTAGGCCTACTGGTACATCTACAGCTGCACAATCTCTGTTAAGCTATGCTATATCTAAGGTTTAAATGTAATTAAAAGGTTTGCAAATAAAAGGTTTTTTAAAAATTTACTGCCACTAAATTCCGTTGTATTCACTTACTGATACTTCAAATTAATTCTATAGTATTTGGTTAATACAAAATTAATGGTTCACCACCAATTTTTTATCCTAAAATTCTAAATTCATGTATATTTAAATAAATATGTAGGCTTACATTTATGTATATGTAAAGCTTATCTATAAAAATTCTTAACAATTTTTTGTCCGATTGAAGAAATAAACAATTGAAAAACCTGAACTATGGGGATGTGTGAAGCTTACTAACCTTATTTTATTGCCCACTGTGATCATATTTGGAGTACATGCCAGTTTACTGACTACAGACTACTTTCCAGAGTGATTGTTCACATAATAAATTGTTCATGTGTGCAATGTAAATGCTAATGTAACGTCTTAACGTAAAAAGTTCATTAAAAATTGCATAAAATCATAAATTAAAAAAATGTTCCACAGATTTATATTACTTAATTTTGTCATACAATATGAAATACAACAAAAATATAGTATAATCATCTAACGTATTGTAGGTATCATGATATGTGGTGATCCATTATAAATACCTAATTTTTAAGCATTAGTTTCATCAGACAAAACTGTACATAAGTATTTTACCAAGGTGAAAGTATCTGGTAAGGGTAGAGTGTGTCATACAATTTTTGTTGTCTTATATGCAAGTTATAAACTGAAGGTTAACATTCATATCTTCCTCAGAATGCCAGTAGAACAATATTTTAAAAATATATATATATATTTTAAAATTAAAGATTTTTATGCTGGTCATGGAATTACTTAATAAAATTATATTAATAAAATCAGCATGTGTCGTGCTAGCTCAATACTGAATAGATGAAAGTGGGCATAAATGGGTTTAATAAATACTGTGTAAGATATATTAGGTTACTTTATTTTACATTATTTATTGTTTTCTCTAAAATTATTTCTTTTAGTCATAAAAAGTTTAAGACTGAAGCACTGTAATAACCAGTTTTCAGCTATTTCTTGCTTTTACCAGATTTTAAAATCAAAAAATTTTAGAAATGCAAAACAAAAATGAAAATATTACTTCTTTATAACAATAAAATAAGCTTTTCTGTAGACAAAAATACTTCAAACTTTTCGTTAAAAATGTTTGTAAGATATGTTAAGAAGACTAATGTTTAGTCTAAGACTAATACTGCTCTTTTGTCTCAGGATTGACATACTTGATCCACGTTTAATCACCTGTTACGATCCTGTTTAGCAATGGTTCTTCTTCTTCATCATAACGAGTGAGGCCATTCATTGATTTTTGTGGTGCTTGGAAAGAATTTTGGGCACCCATCGAGCACAGTACTTCTTGAACCCTAACTTCTCTGTCACTATTTCATACAAAACAGTCCTTGAAATTTGGGGAAATTTATCAGAAAATTCAGGGATTGTGAATCGACAACTTTCACGAACTCTTTCATCAATTTTCTGGACAAGTTCATTACTGACCACTGACGGCCTGCCACTCCTGTCTTCATCATGGATGTTTGTTCGTCCACCTTTAAATGAAAACCCATTCACGAACAACACCTTCACTCATTACACTTGGTCCATACACGGCACAAAGTTACTGATGCCGAATATTGTTTTGCCGTAAGATATCGTATAACAGCTCTTACCTCACATTTGGCGGGTTTTTCTATTGCAGCATACATCTTTAAATACTATAAAAAACAAACTAGCACAGATGACGTTCAGTCGACCACGGCTGGACACCGACTGATCTGCCACGTACGCAGGCACTAAGATCGTAGCGCTATCCCCACTACTTTTCCCACAGTGACCAATCAGCGGTTACTTTCCGAACAGCCCTCGTATTATAAAAACTATACCTTACATAAATAAAAGTAAGAAGAAGGGTATATAATCTTTGACAATGTACAGGGTGATTCAAAACTATACGGCAATCTCTTGGAAGCTGATTATATAACTAATAATATAAAAAAGTACACATAAACATGTCTGAAGAAGCTTCATTTTCCCTCTATCTGCCATTTTGTTTTTTTAACCAATGATATATTTAGAATTGTTCGAATAAATAAAATTCAAACTTAGCAAGCTTCTTTCCCTGATAGCTCTAATTGGGAGAAATAATTAACTTCCAATGATTAATATAATACTAAAATAAATCGGTAATAGTAAATTCTAGTGTCAAGAGTTAAGATACCCTTTTTTGTAGCCCTATCACATGCTGTATATTTCAACTAGGGTGCAAGTAAAACAAGCAAAGCTGCGCAAATTAGTCTGTGGAGGCACAACATTCCTATGCAATTTATACTATATTTTTATCAGATAAAGTAGTATGCTAATTTTGAATTTAATTGATCAAACCGTTCTAGATATAAAATATTTTGTTAAAAAAGCAAAATGGCAGCTAATGAAAAAATGAAGCGTTTTGGATATATGGTTTTTTTTTTAGTTATAGGATCAGCTCCTGAGAAATTACAATATAGTTTTGAATCAACCTGTACTGTGTATTTTATACTGAATAACATCAATTTAAAATATATAAAATATCTAAAATAAATAAATACTTAATAAATGATTTTTTTATTACTTACAGGTTGGTGGGAAAACAACACCAAAGAAAACTGCTCCATCCAGAAGGGAGGAATTGTTAAAACAGTTAAAGGCTGTAGAAGACGCGATTGCACGCAAGCGATCAAAAATTCTTTAAGTACTTTTGAAAAAAAAAACAACTGAAAGATCTCAGAAGCTGCAAGAATAAATATTTTATAACCTTATATTTCTTGGTCAGTTTGTCTCTGTGTATTGTTCTTTTTCTTTTGGTAATTAATTAAAAATGTCTAAGTTTGTCTTCACAGTGATGTATAGTTTTAAGTTTTGTAAGTGAAGAAATTAAATGGTAGCTTATGTAGTTATTTAACTAAGTTAATTTTAACTTAATCACTAACCCGTCCTAGTAGTAGTAAGTAAATTAAAAAAAATATATGTATTTTGTTTTTTTTAATAATTTTTTCTTGATCTAAACAGTATGGTTACTTACGTTTTCAGACACCATTAAATAATTTCTGTTTGGTACTCATGTAAACATTCCTTAGGAATGTCAGTCATCTTGAGCTTTCTTCATTCACTCCCTTACTTGTTTTAGGGAGTTCCTTAGTTAACCCAAGGTTGCTGCTTAATCCCTGTTCTGCTGTCACCAATTCCTTGCTATGGAATTGGATGACCTTTTGAAGATCCGCCGGTGAACATACTCTTTGTAAAATTTGTATAGTAATATTCATTTACCTTAAATTCTGAAATATGGCTGCTTGTGTTTGGTGTAATAACGCCATGTATTACATAAACTAGTATTACATAAAACATCAAACAGATAACATATTGAACAAACAAACTACCCATCTACCTGTACCTACCTACCTACTTACCTGTACTTACCTACCTACCTGCCTTTTATTTAGCCATCTGAGGGTGCACGCTACTTCAGAGTGGGCATATGAAACTCCACAAGACCACTGTTAGCATTACATCAGGGTGATGCTTGACACTGTACCACTATGACTGTTCTGGCCTTTTCCTTTTCTCTAATAATCATAATAAACGTGTTCTCCCGCTTGCCAGATCTTATGTTGTCACACCGCATCACTCTTCTTCTGAAATCTGTGGAGGTAACTCCTATATTTTCCATGCCCTGTTAGGCCTGCATGATGTAATTTCTCAGTTGCTCATGTCTTCTGTTGTCCCACTTCCTGACGTCTGGAATTAGCTGTCTGGTTCAGTTCCCTGCACCTTCTTCAACTTCCCACTTTCTCTGTCACTACTGTAGTGTGGCTTCCTTCTACACCCCTTGCTTTTACATGCGCTGGCTCACTCTTCTTATCTCCTCGACCATGAGGTCTGTTGTTGGCACTTTTTAACACAACCCTTTTTTGTACTTTTCCAGCAGCTTTATATGTCTGCCTATTTTGGCAGCCTATATGAATGCCCCATACATAATAACAGAATGGACTGCTCCCATAATTACCTTTCTCTTGTCCATCCTTGGTCCTTTGGTATTGGCCATGACCTTTTCGATTGCTTTCACCATACTCTGTCTGCTGTGATGTGAACCGTACCATAACTGCTCGTATGTGATTTGCCATATTCATGTTTTTGCCGAAAGTGAACCAAGATAATTGACATGTTCCTTTGTGCCTACATCCACTCCTCCTCTCCCTTATGTGCCTTGACAGTTCTTGCAACCAGTAGCGTAGCCTCGGTGTTTTGAGGCACTAATTGTAGCCCTCTCTTCTTCAACCAGTGGCTGATCTCATCTACGCTTATCTGGATCTTCTCTTCTGTCAGTATATGCAACGGACCTTACTCCCTCCAGTAACCTGACTTCGAAGACTCTGTCGTAATAAATGCTCCATAATAGAGGGCCAATAACCGAGCCCTGCGGCACACCACAGTACAGTCATCTCCAGTCCACCATCAAGTTACAACTTCCTGTCTTCTAGATAACTTGTAATAATTCTAATCAATTACCTTGGTATCTTTCTTTCCTCCCTGTTCTTAACTATGCTCTTCCATGGAGCACTTTAAATGTAATGTGCTTTACATCCAGACTGACCAAGGCACAGTAGCCCCTGCTTCTGTAGTCTCCTCTGTACATAGGACAAGATTCTTAACTACCTTTATGGCATCAACTTTTGAGCATCCTCTGTGGAATCCAAACTGGCTTTTTGACAGTCCCCCTGCCTTGTTGATCTCCTCCTCTGATCTGGAGCACAAACACCCTCAAAAGGCTTAGCCATTCCGTTCAACAAACACAGTTGTCTCTACACGGTGATCACGTTGGGCTTTGGTATAAAGACCCAGACGCGCCTCCTTCCATTTCACTGGAAAGTAGCTTCTTGCTAGTGGCCGATTGAAAAATGTCATGTACCTTGTTGTGTGGTTTACTGCCACCCTCTTGATTACATGTACTGGTACTCCATCCGGTTCTGGAGCCTTTCCATTTCTTAGGCTTTGGTCTGCTCTCATTACATCTGTCTCCTGAATCGAGTACCAAGCAATCTTCTTCCTCTTGGAGAAAGCAGAGCCACTAATGCCACTCTTTCTGCAGCCGTTCCTATTACCCTTGGAGATACTCGCAGTTTCTCACACACTATACAGTATGCTGGTCCCCACTCGTCTATCCAGATGCTAATATAGGCCCCTTCCTCCACTTCTTCCTCTTTGCTTCTCTAATGGCTTTTTCAGTTTCCATCTTGCCTGATGGTATTCATATGCATGCTGCTCTTTGAAACTGTCTCCTCCTGTTTCCTTGGGTCAGCCACCTCTTGGCTCTGATGCAGTGCCTCTTATCCTACGCTATGTTATCATTCCACCAGTATACTGACTCTCAAAAGACGCACATTCAAAAATAGCATGTAGTGCTGTGTCCTCAGCCCCACAGTATACAAGGTGTGTTCAGAAAGTAACGAGAATTTTAATTTTTTGAACAAAATGTTTATTTATTCTTGTACATTGATGTTGTTGCCTTCAAAATAGTTCCCATTGGAGATTATGCACTTGTGCCAGCGCTTTTTCCAATCCTCGAAACACTTCTCAAACTCAATCTTTGAGATAGCCTTTAGTTCTTTCAGCGATGCGCTATTAATGTCATCTGCGGCTGTAAAACGTAGGCCCTTTAAGGTTCTCTTTATTTTTGGAAAAAGTTACACGGAGCCATGTCTGGCGAATATGGTGGCTGGGGCATCGTTACAGTACTGTTTTTGGCCAAAAATTCACAAACAAGCAATGAAGTGTGAGCTGGTGCATTATCGTTGTGCAAAACCATGAATTGTTTTTCCACAGATCCGGGTGTTTTTTCGGATTGCTTCACGCAAACGGCGTTGAACTTGTAGGTAGTACTCCTTATTGACTGTTTCATCTGGTGGCAGGAATTCACGATGCACTATGGCATTAATATCGAAGAACACAGTGAGCATAACCTTCACGTTCGACTACACTTGTCGAGCCTTTTTCGGCCTTGGCGAGCCAGAATGCCTCCACTGGGATGATTGAGCCTGAGTTTCAATGTTATATCCGTAAACTTATGTTTCGTCACCTGTTATAATACGTTTCAGTAATTCTGCATCGTTGTTGACTTCATTTAGTGATTCCTGAGCAACTTCCATTCGCCGCTGTTTTTTTAAATTCAACAATTTTGCTGCCACGCACAAAACATTGGAAACAATGTCATGACATGATCCAATCGATATGCCAACTTATCAGCGACCTCTCTAATTGTAATTCGGCGATTGTTCATAACCATTTCTTTCACTTTTTCCACGGTTATTGATGTGCTGGGGCGTCCAGAGCATTCGTCATCCTCAACGTCTTCACGGCCTTCTTGGGTTTGCTTACCACTAAACTCTTGCTTTATTCGTAGCAGACTTACCATAGGCCTTTGTTAACATTTCACATACTTTGTTACACTTTATTCCATTTTTTACGCAAAATTTGATACAAATTTGTTGATCCATTTCTTTTAACAAACGAAAATCATAAAAACTCGTCTAACTTTAGTGGCTATCACAGAAAAAATCAACAATGAAAACAGCTGAAAGTTTTATCATACTTCAAGGGCATGTATGCCAACATAATAAAAAAAATGTTTGACAATCGGACTCTCCAAGCCCGCCAAATTTAAAAATTCTCGTTACTTTCTCAACACAGCACGTATACAACTTGGTGTTTCTCTCAACTTGTATTTCACAGGTAGGCATTGAATTCTCCATGTCCAGTAAGTACTTGAGTCATGAAGAAATCGACCTCGCCTACTGCCCTTCCACATCATCTAACGTCAGGAATGAAACGCCACGTCCACCTCCCTTTACAAGTATTACTCTAACGATTTTGCCACTTCATGTAGGTGTTTTTCCCAATTTCTGCTCTATTCACACTTTTTAACGTAGACCTTTCACCGACCAGCAGGTCCAAGGGCAGCGTGCCATCAAGTACTGTGTCAACATCAGTAGACACAGTATGCACAAATCACTTTGAGCACCATTAATCTTGGCACCTTCTCTAGCATTCTCCTGGCTCTCGTGCTTTCCAAGGTGCATTCCCAGAAAGAACAACTGAGTAGGCTACAGACATAAGGATACTACGCTTATTACTTCCTGGGTAACTGGTGTTACACATGAGGCGGCTCAAACTCCCTACTGTAGCCAAAGTGCTCTTGCAAACCTGACGCTAGTGTCCAGTCATTTTCATGCTGTGTTCAAAGTATACCCCGTGGTACTTGACCGATTACCTGGAGCCTATTTTGCATCCGTTCACCGCGATGTCAAGCTTCTTGATGCACCTCCGAGAAGCACTCAATATCGCCACTTCGGTCTTGTCTGAGGCCATCTCAAGTCCATGTTCCTGCAGCCAGTCACTGACCTTGCTAATAAAGTAGTTCAGTGACTACTTTATGAGATAGCCTGCATCTCCTCCATCTTTTTAGCCAGGTCATCAACAAACCCGACAATCTTGATATCACCGTTGAAGTTCAACCTCAGTACGTCATCATAGAACATGTTCCACAATAGTAACCCTAGCACAGATTCATGTGAAATCCCACGGTTAAGCCCAATCGCTTCACCATTCTGCAGAATTATTTTCCTGTCTGCGAGGTATCCTACAACGATGCGCACCAAGTATCCAGAGACACTCCTGTCAACCAGTGAAATCTATACTCTATCACCCAGCACTATTATGGTTGTCCAACAAACATATAGCCATTATGTTAGGATTCCTATAGCTGTTAGTTGTTGTACTGTCCACAAAGTTCATGATGACCCACATTGCATTGACTGTGGAGAATCCCTCTCTAAAACTGTACTGACTATTCGATAGTCCAGTTCTGGTGTCAAATTCCTCTTTTAATCTTTTGGCCAGTACTCTTTCGAAAAATTTCTCAGACTCTGGCAGTACACCGTCTCTTTTATCCATTCATAACTTTTAAGTGCCAGCCTCCTCTGTACTTTCTCTAATATTTCCTTATAGCTATTATACCTTAGTGCCGTTGAAAAACGTTGAATACGCTACATTCATCAATACTGCTCTTTTTACTGCCAGGGCCACTGATATTAGTCATCAGCCTCTCGATGCTGCGCACTGCCGACATTGTCTTCTTAGCCCACCTGGACATGCTTAGGCATGGCCATACCTCTATCGAAGATGACACTCAAATACTAGATGCAGTGGACTGCTGAAATGTCGCGCCCTTTCCACTATGACTTCCAGGGGGCGCTAAGCACAACACTTTTGAGGTTCACCTGCACCAGCTTTTTCATGTCAGCGACCTCTACCGTAGTAACTATGGATCGCCATGCTAGTTACTGTATCTTCTCTCACCTTTCTGCACTCCTGCGTATACCGGAGATCTTCCAACATTCGTCATCATAAACTTTATGATCTTCTTTCTCACCATCTCTTTCCACAGTTGCTGTCTTCCTTTCATAAATTATATTCACTTCAATCGGCTCTGTCATCTTGTTGAAGATCGTATATCTCTCCTTTACAGTCTTTGGACATACTTATCCATCTTCACATCACGTTTCTCTGCAATTAATGCTTCACTCGACTTCTTCATCAGCCACAGTTGCCAATCTTGACCTCTAGTTCTGGAATATATCCTTCCACTTTTTCCTTATTGCCTCAGTAAAGGAGACTACCTTTTTTAAGTTTCCTGCCTTAAGTTTGTCAACCCATGGTACCTCACCAATCAGATCTTCTGTTTCTGTACCGACACTGCATCCTGCTTCTGTTTGCTCTGCCCCACTAACCATCTCAGCCTTTTTACATACTACTTCCGCTCTTGGAACCATCACACTTGCATCTGTCTACTTCGTTCCGTCGTAATTCTTGTAACAAATTCCACAGATTTCCTTGTCTTCATCCGAGTTGTCAGGTATTGCAATATCCCTACAGCTTCTTTACCTGTACCTACATACCATCCTCGGCTATTTAAACGAATGTTGGCTTCTATTTTTCTTTTCTGGATTATATCAGCCTTTTCTCAGTCACTCATGACAGGTTGATAGCATAAAATCGTTCTATTTGAGACATATTATAAGAATCGTCTAGAAAGTAAAAACGTTTTGGCATAACTAAATAAAAGAAGCTGTTAACATTAACCTTTATTTAAAAAGGTACAATACATACCTTCATAGCTGTCTAGGCACTTTTTGTATCAGGGGGATCAGTTTCTCAACACCAAAGTTAGACCCTTCTACTGTCAAAGATTTTAGCCAGGATGTCACGGCTTCTTTGAGGTCATAATTGTTTTCATAATCAGATTCAACATCAGACCAATCGCTAATCCCAAAACTTTCTTCAAATAATGATATGCGATGCACAATAGGAGGAAAAGGTGGTGTATATATTCAATCCAAATCTGAGTCATAATTATTGTCATTAGATTCAAATTGTAAAGAAAGAGAGAAACACCTGAAATTGTTACAGTATTACTCAAACCGGGACCATCAATTCATACATGTTTGTCTAAATCACTAAGAGAACAAATCGATTGATTTGAGTGTCGAGGTATACACTTTGTCATATCAGCATCCTGCTTGAGCTTCTGAATCTGTAGCCTGCCGAACGGATATGCTGAATGCATATCTTCATATGCATTATGATATTTTCAAACAGTTTATTAGGCTTACAAAACATTTGTGAAGAAACAAATGCTTTTACAATCAAATTCTACAAAGAAAAATTTTGTTGGTGCTATGTTGTGCTATATTGCTCTTGTGACCCTTGGATCAACATGGAAGAATGCTTGATTGAATGAGGAACCGAGGACCGGTATGGTTGTAGAGCGCCACACAGTAACATTCCTAAACTAAGGCAATGAAATCTAATATCAAAATGAGGCCACAGAATTTAATATTAAAACTTATGAATACCAAAGTGTTATTAAGGTTATGAAGTTTATACTACTTTTAAGGCTTTTTGCCTTTGTCCACTAGAAATGGGGTTGGTGAAATCTCATCCCCAATACCCCTCGAATTTTGTGCATTCAGGTACTATACATTACTGGTAGTGCAGGAGATTATATATATAAAGAAACTCGGATAACATTTAAGAGAATTTATTTTTAAAAAAAACTATTGAAATTTTAGTGAACAATATAAACAAAATGTTTAACCCTTTGCATTGTATTTTCCATGCCAAGGTTGCAGACAGCTCACATTTGTTTTGTCGTTATTTGTTCTCCCTGTTCAGATGGCCCAGTATAGCTAGCCGTGCTACTACCATTGACACCTCAGCAACCATACTTGTTGTTTCCTTCCCTGCTTGGAATTATTTTTAAATGACTTTCATGTTATTTGGACACTTATAATAAATGTACAAAGAACAAGTAAAGGTAAATTTTAAATTTATTTTTATTTATACTTACTAATACCAAGATATACATACATTTGGGAAATATAACTTTTATATGTATTTTTTTAACACGCGTAACTAAACAAGTTGTTTTAAATTAAGACTTTTCAATCATACTTAGACATAAACTATTTTACATTTTTCTTAGTTTGTATTTTTTTATACAGCTTTAGATGAAAAGCACATGAAGGCTATCATCGCCGTCCAGCAAAATATCCTACATTGAGGGGGGCTAAATCTAAACATTGTTAATACTATACTAAAAAATAAACACTATAGCCACTACAACTAGATAACATTATTTAAATATATAAACTTAATAAAGAAGGATTAACAGAAAAAAATTGAAAACAAAACAAATATTTAATTTAACTTTAAAATTTTTAATAAAATTAATATTTTAATTTCAAATTTAATATAAAAAAAATTAAAATATTTACACTGTTATGCTGTTCAACAATACCATAACTTTTGTATTTCAAAAACATTTATTCGACTTAAAAATTAAGAACTCTATCAATAACCAACAAATCATCTTTTAAAATTGCTTCCATAGAGGAACCCAATCCACACATTTGACCCATGCTTTTGAAACCATTACAATCCAGAAGAAAATGTTTGATTGTGATGATATCACCACAAAACTGACATGTAGGTGGGTCCCCACGCGCCATGAGAAATCCATGCGTCAACTTTGAATGTCCAATGCGAAGACGGGTAACAACCACCTCTTCCCTACGACTAACACGTATTGACGACCCCCAAGGACGAACAGTATTTTTACTCAATTTTTTATTGCCCACGGCTACCCATTCATTTTCCCAAAGCGAATGCAATAGATGTTTTGCTTGGCAAATAAAGTCTGAACAAATGACACGTTGTGTGCTTGGCGGCAGCAGAGTAGCTTCCTTTGCCGCAATTTCAGCTCTAGTGTTCCTAATTATCCCACTGTGACCAGGTACCCAGCAAAATGTTGTTTTTACACCTCGTAGTTTAAGCCTATAGATGGAGCACAAGATATCTTGAATCGTAGGGTTTATTGAATACATATCTTGTACAGCCTGCAGTACACTTTTAGAATCGGAACACACTAGATAATGCACAAAATTGGATTCAACGGTGGAGTTCAGAGCTTTAAGGATGGCGAATAATTCGGCAATAAAGACACTACAGACTGAGGGTAATCCATATTTCTTTGTTTGACCTGTTCTGTAAAATGCACAACCAACATTGTTCTCTAGTTTTGAACCATCAGTAAAAAATAATCCATTCTTAGTTTTTAATTTTTTTTTTAATGAATGGTATTTTTCAAAAGAGACCAATATGTACTCCAGGATGGTTAATACAAGTCTTGCAATAAAATTTACTACGTTTTCTCTGGTCTTTTCGTCATTAAGAGGAAATGGTAAATGAAGCTATCCATTCAACCTCTCTTCTTCTAAATTTAAAGGCTTCCTCATTTTCTCGTATTTTTTATATCTCCTACCAATTCTTTAAATCAGAATTTTATGAAATTTTCTTTGGCACACTTTCTTGTCTCCTTGGTTAATGTTGTACAGGATAAACAAATTTACAACAGCTATTGATTCAACCAAGTCAACATGTGTTGCTGCGTCATCAAATCTAAGGCATGCTAAAAGATTTTCATATCTTTTCTCAGACATTGTGGCTGTATATATTAGATGACTAAAGCAGTCTTTCTTGAATAGAGACGTTATCTTCTCATCATTGAATCTTCAAACAGATGTAGCCATCTACTAATCTGTAAACGAATAATCAGTGTAAACCAATAAGTGCATCTATTTCTTCCTTATCTGTTTCGTAGTTATTTTTTTAGTGTGCTACAACAAGCCCAATCTTACAGTTTCTATGTATGTGTTTGTAACTACGAGGGCTATTTTTTTTCAAGGTCCGATCGGTCACAAAATAAAAACCACAGTAAAAATCAAAAATTATTTATTTGTAACAAGTACTTACATAATTACGCTATTTTTCTACATAGTCGCCACTCAGATTTAGACATTTATCGTAGTGTGGTACCAACTTCCCAATACCCTTGTTTTAGAACGTAGCTGCCTGTCTTTTCAGCCATGTTTGTACGCTGGTTTGCAGCTCAATGTTTGTGCCAAAATGTTGTCCTCCTAACCAGCGTTTCATGTGAGCAAACAGGTGAAAATCGGATGGAGCCAAGTCCGGGCTGTATGGTGGATGACCAAACCCTTCCCATTGAAAAGACTGTAGGAGCGTCTTTGTTGAAGCTGCAGACAATGCCTGATGACAATATTCCTCTCGCTTATTCTGAATTGCCTTTCGTAGACGTTGAAGAGTCACGCTGTATGAGGCTGCTGTAATGGTTGTGCCACATTCCATGAGATCATTGGTTAACACTGACTTCCTTCCCTGACCGCCTGCATCATGAACATCTGTACGTCCTGTTTTAAAGTTTCTGCACCATTGTCGCACTTTGCTGTCACTCATTGAAGTTTCACCGTACACAGTACTTATTCGTCGATGAATTTCGGCTGCATTACACCCCTCAGCCTGAAGAAATCGAATTACCACATGAACTTCACACTTGGTGGGAGATGCTATTGTTGTAGACATGTTTACGTCCTACCTACGTGAACACAACTAGTCGGAAGTGATGCGCCGCGATTGACAGCCATACTAGAGACGCTGCGCAGCACATCTGCGCACAGGTTCATCCAATTTTTACGGGAGTTTTTATTTCGCGACCGATCAGACCTTGAAAAAAAAATAGCCCTCGTATTTTGTTTATAATAAGTGTGTGGTCAAACAACAGCTCCCATACTTCTCTTTTACTTGGTGCATTTCTGAAAGTCATTGCTCTACCTTGGATACTGGGCAATGTTCCAATAATATTCCTAGTTGGTGTTCTCACATTTGCTGGTCATGGCCGATTACACCATGCATTAGGAGTGCTTCATGTTTATTCACTCTCTCCAAGTGGATTCTTGGTTTTCTTGATACATATTTTCTACCATTGTTCCGCCCCTGTTTTCGATCCTAAATAGATTTTCTTCAAAGCGAGATTTAATTTTCTGGTTGTCCCCATGTTGCTCCTGATCTTGAATGATCCTAAAATCAGGATCATCATCTGAGTCATCAACAACACTTCTGATTCTGCCCCAATCATTATCATCATGAAGCAGTTCAAGTACTTTAACACAAAAGTCAGGATCTTTAGGATTCAAGTTTTTGACATTTTCGTCTTGGTCTACTTAGTTCATTCTGCTTTTAAAACAGAAAACTTTGTGCTCGCTAGGTCCCAAAGGTGTTGATTGAAAACCACAAAACTCGCCGAATGGCTGCAGCTTTGGTGTTTCTTGGCTGTTACAATACTGATGGAGAAGATTTTTTGAAGTCCATTGTGATTGGTTATGAGACATCGGTTCAATGAAACACACCCAAAACTAAAGAACTCATAACAATGGATGTATACAAATTCAACAACCATAAGGTAACTGTTTTTTGCGACCAAAAAGGTGTGTTTATGTTGAGTTCATGCTGTCGGAGACAATTATTGCAGATTCTTACTGTGAAACTTTTCAATGCTTATGGAGAGCAATTCAAAGCAAAAGAAGAGGCATCTGGAATTGTTCTGATCCATGACAATACCCGATCTCACATTGCGAGTGTAATCCAACAGCTCCTTGAGCAATTTCAATGGGACATTTTTGAATAACCACCAGGTAGTCCCAACCGAGTGACTTCCACCTTTTCCCTGAACTGAAGAAGTGGCTTAGAGGGCAGTGCTTCCAAACTGATGATTAGCTAAAAGAAACCATCAAAACTTACTTCAAATCATTGGCGGCAACATTTTATGAAGAGGGTATTGCAAAGCTTGTTCACAGATATGACAAATGTCTCAATCATCAAGGTGATTATGTAGAGAAGTAACCTTTATTATACATTGTTTTGGTAATAAATTCATTTTATGTTCACACTTTATAGCCTGTCGGAGGTTGAAAAAACAGCCTTTTAAAATGTAGGCCTTTTAACAACAGTGTCACTAGATCTAAATTGCTAACACAAGGCCAGCTATTAGTTTTTTTTTAATTTTAATTTTTTGTATAAGGTTTTTGGCAAAAAGCACATAAAGACTATCATCGCCATCCAGCAAAATATCCTACCTTGGGGGGGGGGGGAGAACTAAATCTAAACATTGTTAATACTATACTAAAAACTAAAACACTATAGCCAATAAAACTAGATAACATTATTTAAATATGTAAACTTAAAGCTTGTTTACAGATATGACAAATGTCTCAATCATCAAGGTGATTATGTAGAGAAGTAACCTTTATTATACATTGTTTTGGTAATAAATTCATTTTATGTTCACACTTTATAGCCTGTCGGAGGTTGAAAAAAAAAGCCTTTTAAAATGTAGGCCTTTTAACAACAGTGTCACTAGATCTAAATTGCTAACACAAGGCCAGCTATTAGTTTTTTTTTAATTTTAATTTTTTGTATAAGGTTTTTGGCAAAAACCACATAAAGACTATCATCGCCATCCAGCAAAATATCACACCTTGGGGGGAGAACTAAATCTAAACATTGTTAATACTATACTAAAAACTAAAACACTATAGCCAATAAAACTAGATAACATTATTTAAATATGTAAACTTAATAAAGACTGATTAACAGAAATAAAAATTTGAAAACAAATCTAATATTTAACAAAAAAAATATTTACGCTGTTCAACAATACCATAGCTAGAGTACTTCAAATACATTTATATGATGTAAAAAATTTAGAACTCGGTCAATGACGAACGAATCATCTTTTAAAATTGCTTCCATAGAGGAATCCAATCCACACATTTGCCGCATGCTTTTGAAACCATCACAATCCAGAAGTAAATGTTTGATTGTGAGGTCCCGCACGCCATGAGAAATCCATGCGTCAATATTGAATGTCCAATGCGGAGACAAACACACCCACAACAACCACCTCTTCCCTATTGATGGCCACACTAACCACGACTAACACATATTGATGGCCCCCAAGGATGATTAGTATTTTTAATTACCCTCAGTTTGTTATTGTGCATGGCTACCCATTCATTTTCCCAAAGCGAATGGAATAAATGTTTCGCTTTGCAAATAAAATCTGAACAAATAACACGTTGCGTGCTTGGCGGCAGCAGAGTAGCTTCCTTTGCCGCAATATCCGTTCTAGTGTTTCCAATTATCCCATTGTGACCAGGTACCCAGAAAAATGTTTTTACACCTCGTAGTTTAAGCCTAGATGGAGCACAAGATATCTGGAACCAGAGGGTTTATTGAATACATTGAATCTTGTTGAATCGGAACACACTAGATAATGCACAAAATCGGATTCAACGGTGGAGTTCAGAGCTTTAAGGATGGCAAATAATTCGGCAGTAAAAACACTACAAACTGAGGGTAATCCATATTTCTCTGTTTGGCCTGTGCTGTAAAATGCACAACCGACGTTCCCCAGTTTTGAACCATCAGTAAAAATAATTTCACTGAATGGGTAGGATTGAAGAACATGATGAAACACCTGGCGATACGTAATATCGGGGGTGTTATGTTTTGGAAAAGATAGCAGTGATGAATCAGGTTGGCGTATGAATACACCATGGAGGAATAAAACATTGAGACCTCTCAAACACTGGGGGCAGCTCAATACCCAAGTAGTCAAAAACACGGGAAGACCTAATGCTAAGCGGAGCAGTGGCATGCGAGCGAGATTCATATTGTTGGAGCAACTGATTATTAAAAACAATATTGTAAGCAGGGTTCCATGGCTTACATGATAAATTGCTTACATAACTTGCTTGCAACTGCTGTCTCCGTTGCAAGAGTGAAGGTTCACCAACCTCGGCAAGTATTCTCACAACGGGACTAGAGCAAAAAGCACCAGACGCAAGACGGATTGCAGAATGATGGACAGGATCTAGTTTCTTTAATGCGGTAGGTCGTGCTAATAAATAAACAATGCTGCCATAATCAATTTGAGAACGAATGACCGCACGATAAAACATAGCATATTTGCAAGTATTCTAGAGGTGACACAAACTAATATGGGTAGCTTTCTTATTAAGAAAGTTAACAGTGGACAAAAAAGGAAGCTTGACAAGACCTTATTAAGATTACTTACCCTAGAGTTTCTTTCAACCTTTTATTGTTGTAGAAGACAGTGGTTTTAAAAATTTTGTCACTCAGCTGAACCCTTCTTACATTCTTCCAGATAGCAAAACTATTTCAAACAGTTTGATCGCTGCTGTGTTTGAAGAATGTAAAAAAGGAGTAAATGAAAAACTAAAAGACACTGATAGTGTTCCTTTGACAACAGATTGTTGGTCATCTTGTTCACAAGAATCATCTTGCTTTAACGGCACATTTTATAACTGATCAATTTAACTTTGAGTCTGTGCTCCTCGACTTTTGTTTAATCGAAGGAGCACATACTAGTTTTGCTTTAGCCTGTGAAATAAAAGATATCACAGGTAGTTTAAATATATCTGACAAGGTTTTTAATAGTGATCTCAGACAATTGAGTCAATATTAGATGTGCCATTATGAATGAATTCAAGGGGCCACATTTTGGTTATTTTACCCGTAATTTAAAATCTGATTGTCCACCCTGGTCTTGCTTTAGAAAGTGTGCTAATAATTATCGGAAAAGTAGAAAATGTAGTAAAAACACTTTAAACATAGTAATTTTGGACAATGGAAAAGTAATGATCAAAAGGACAAAGGAGTAAATTTGCCAAAATAAACTAATATTGGATGTGCCTACACATTGGAATTCAACTTATTATATGACTACTGGAAGGATGGTTTATTTGCAGTAGTCAGTTAAATCTACTCTTGCTCTAATTGATAAAGAAAAACCAACACGGATTGTTAAAGAATGGAAGGTATGTGCTGATCTGTGCAAAGCACTGAAACCTTTTGCCAGTTTCAGTGCTTTTCAAAAATTAAAAATCCTGCGATAGATGATTCCTTTACGTAAATTGTAGATCACTCTCCATTAAACTCAACAAAAACAGCTCGAAGAATTGTTACATGTCAATTTCAGTCAGATGATGGACGGCCTAGGTGTAACTACGTTGACGGCACCCGAGTCTTAACACCACACTTACGATTTACACTTTACACTCACACGTACATTTAGGGACTTGCTGTTCTTGTTCCCTTAGGTCTGGGAGTGGTAATACTGCTTGGTTTCCTTTGGCGGGGCCAAGTATGTGGAACCTGATGTGTGCCTAGCACTGCCGAGGACCTCTGATGGGACAGGTTCTGGGACCGAGCAGCCTATAGGAGCCTGGCAAACACATGAATGTTGATTTATGGGTGTCGGAGCCCATAGATGAGTCTATCGAAACAAGTGGTTGCATTCTGTGAGTTCATAGAGGGCGGCTGCCAGTGGTACTTGGGTTTTGGGGAACCGTAACGTTGTACCGGAACCCATTCCTAAGATTCTGGAGTACTTCGGCTCCAGGATATTGGAGGCCCTCCCCCCCCCCAATTTATTGGGGATTCTCGCTTTAGTTCGAGTATCCTGGGCTACTGGTGACGTTTGGGTACACCCTGTACCATTTGTTCGAGATATCAACATTCGTGGAATCGCTCGGTAACGAAATTATGGAAACTAAATCAAAACAAAACGTCAAAAATTCGTTAAAGAGGCCTCGTTCGACTACGTCGAACAGGTCTGTTGATAATAATGGGAGTTGTGAAAATCTGGAGAACATGGAGATGAGTGCTGTAGCTCGTCAGTTACCATCGCCAAGATTTTTAATATTTAAAAATTCTGAGGAAGGTTCGACCTGTCTAAAGTATCGCCCTTCCTCATTAATAAAGCTATAGTGGGAAGAGCAGGTCCTGTTGCTTTATTAAAAGCTACAGAACGGGACGCTGTTATTGCAGACAAGTAGCGACGAAGCAGAGCTTGTCTCTCTTAAAAATGACCAACCTTTTTGATAAAATAAATGTTACCGTGGAACCCCTCAGACCATTGAACTCCGCAAAAGGAGTGGTAACCTGCAGGAATCTCCTCCATTTAGACCTGGAGGAGATAAAGTCAGAATTAGCAAATCAAGTCAGTAACAGACGTGTGCCGTGGTAAACCAACTGTCCCAGACCAAATCTATGCCGGATACCAGCGCCTTTCGGTAACACCGTACGTTCCAAACCCGAGACGGTGTTTTAAATGCCATTGTTTTGGACACGTTAGCTCCACAAGCCGGAAGGATCAGGTATGCGGTAATTGTAGTGGTAATGATCATGATAGTGAGCAATGCAAAGATAACCCAAATTGTTCCAATTGTTGTAGAGACCATCCCGCTCGTTCTTTCGACTGCCCTAAGTTTAAGGACGAGATAGCCATTCTTATTAACATGGCCAAAGATAAGGTATCTTTTTCGGAAGCAAGGAAGGTTTTCAAAAGCACAAAATCAATAATTGAAGGTAAATCGTCTGCTGCTACCACCTCTACCAATAAAGCATCGTGTGCTAATTGCGAAGAGCTAACTAAAACGGTAAACGCATCATCGGAACAGGTAGCTCAATTGCTAGCTCTGATTTCTGCGGATTCCACTCCTGATTCGCTGTCTAAATCGTCTGAAACGTCTTCCTCTGAAGTGTCTTCAAAAGGAAAGGATACTTACCTTTCAAAAGTCGCTACTAAAACCCTTGTGACAAAGACTCCGAGGTCTGTAATTCCGGAAGCTAATCGCCCTTCTTCCAATCTACGCGTAAGAACTAAGTAGCAAGTGTTAAAGTCTTCGTCTAAAAACGTTCCTTCTGGACTTTAGTCCATTTTCTTAAAAAATCTAACACATACCCACCAGTGGTTGTGTTTAAAAAAAAAAAAATACAAACAAACAAACAAAGAAGGAAAAAAATCAAAAGAAGGAGTTGGTTCCAAGGTGCCTCTTTCCAAAACTACTATCTCTACAGAGTCGGACATCAATCACAGTAGTGATTCGATGTCCATTGATTCTGATAAATCAATGAATCATAAACGTGAATCCAGTTATATATTAAACCTAAGCATTCAATGTCTGCATGTTTAAAAAATAAAGTGATACAATGGAATGCTAATGGGTTAAGAAAACATATTGAAGATCTGCAGGTTCTTGTACGACATATGACGCCTGTAATAATGTGCCTTCAGGAGACTCACTTGCGTGAATCTCACATTTTCAGTTTCAGGGGTTATTCTGTCTTCGGAGCAGATTTCATCGCTGAGGAAAGAGCCGGAGGTGGTGTCGCCATTTAGGCTCATAAATCTATCGAGTCGGGTTTTGTTAATGTAGTGTAACACCTCTACAAGCCGTTGCCGTTCAAATAACCGTACCATTCAAAGTTACAATCTGCAGCCTATATTTTCGTCTAGTTACAATTTCCAAAACCATGAAGTACGTGACTTAATATGCCAGTTGCCACCGCCGATATTATTATTAGGCGATTTTAACGCTCATCATTCTGCATGGGATTCATCAACCTGGAACTCTAGAGGAATACGCATTGAGAGGATAAGGTCCGAATTGAATTTATGTCTTCTTAATAACGGTTCCCATACGCATTTAGCGGCATCTACTGGCAATTGGACCGTTGTTGACTTGTCATTCTGCAGTCCAATTCTGACAACGAAGTTTGAATGGTCGGTATTATCTGATCTTTACGGCAGTGATCATACTCCCATTAATATTTCATTTCGTAATTTCCCTCGTCCGGATCAGCGCCTGCCGCTCTGGATTCTGAAAACATGGTCCGACTCCATCTGTAGGACTGATGGGACTTCAACAGGCGAACGGATTATTGGTTTCTGACGGTTCCATGGTAACCTTTTAGGGTCATCCTTTGCAAGTTTTTCCTCTTCTGCAGCCTATTACACTGTCTTTTGTAAATACAAAAGCGCATTAGAAAAATTGCCTTTCACTGTCTGTACTTCTGATGATTCTCCTCCGAACAGTCTGTTTACTCTATGTGAGCTAGAATCTTCACTGCTGTCCACCAAGGATTCAGCTCCAGGTCGTGACAACCTTATTTACTCCATGATTAAAAATTCCCCTTCTCCAAGCCAATGGGCGTTTACGTAACGTAAACCTCAGTCAGTGCTTTAACAGTTTTAGTCAGTTCATCGCAATTTCTACATGAGGTCTTGCTACTAGACGCGATCGACGCAAAAGACTTACCCTCAATTAGTCTGGAACTTTTGAATATTTTTTTAGCTTCTGAAAATGAAACTTTATCCCTTGCCATGGTAGTCAAAACTGCTTTCCCGTCCTTATACTTGGGACAGCTGAAGGAACGAGCCGGATGATCGCCACCACAATTGGAACACTTTGGGTCATCCGTGCAATTGTCACTACCATGGCCATTCGAACCACAATTACCACATATTTCGGGCTTTCTGCATGTAGAACTCACGTGTCCAAACCCCTGACACTTAAAGCATCTTCTCGGGTGTGGAACGTAAGCTCGAACAGAAAGCCTTTGATATCCGGCAAATATATATTCCGGGATTGTGGGTTTACCAAAAGTCAGAATGAGGGAAGCAGTTGGTACTTTTTTTCCATTTCATTTCGCAGAATGCGATAAACATCCATAACTGACTCTGATGCCAACTCAGACTTTATCTCCTCAAGGTCTAGGTGGAGGAAATCTCTGCACGTTACCACTCCTTTAGCAAAATTCAAGGTTCTGTGGGGCTCCACAGAAACCTTGATCCGATCAAAAAAGGAAGACATCTTTAGGAGCGACAAGCTCTGCTTGTCGCTACTAGTCTGAACTAACAGCGTACCATTTTGTAGCTTCCTAATAGACGCTACAGGACCTACTCTTCCAACGATAGCCTTGTTTATGAGGAAAGGAGACACTTTCGATAGGTCGGACCCTTCCTCAGAATTTTGTGAAAACTAAAAATCTAGGAGAAGGGAGCTGAACAACTGCAGCACCCATCTCCTTTTCTTCGATGTCCATACTCCCACTGCTACTCTCAGACCTGTTCGACGTAGTCGAACGAGGCCTCTTCAACACATTTTTGGCGTTTTGTTTTTTTTGTTCCATGGTTTGTTTTGCCGAGCGATTCATGAATGCTGATAACTCGAACAAATGGTACAGGGTGCACCCAAACGTCACCAGCAGCCCAGTATACTCGAACTAAAGCGAAAATCCCCAATAAAAAAAAAAAAAAAAAAAAAATGGGGGGACCTCCAGATATCCTGGAGCCGAAATACATGGTCTGTCAGCACTCCAGAATATTTTAGGAATGGGTTCCGGTACATAGTTACGGTTCCCCAAACCCAAGTACCACTGGCAGCCGCTCTCTACCTACTCACAGAATGCAACCATTTGTTTCGATAGACCCAGCTATGGGCTCCGACACCCATAACTCAACATTCATGCGCTTGCCAAGCGCCTATAGGCTGCTCGGTTCCAGAACCTGTCCCATCAGAGGTCCTCGGCAGTGCTAGGCACACATCAGGTTCCACATACTTGGCCCCGCCAAAGGAAACCAAGCAGAATCGCCACTCCCAGACGTAACGGAACAAGCAATCCCTAAATGTACGTGTGAGTGTGAAGTGTTTACATCGTAAGTGTAGTGCTGTAAGTGTAAGTGTCTGCTAGACTCGGGTGCCTCGAGGTTCGTCTAGGTCCTCGAAGGGGGGGTAATAAGGACACTGTTAAAAGGGGAGGATAAAGAAAGAGGGGCAGCCAAGTCGTACAGACCAGTCTGTCTGTTGCCGGTTTTGAATAAAGTGTTTGAAAGGGTTATTGTGGCGAGGTTAGATGGGGTTTTTTATGGGGGGATTTCAGGAGATCAATTTGGTTTCATGAGGGGTAAGTCGACAGAGGGGGCTATAATAAAGTTAAGGGAGGTTGTTAAGGAGACTGAGACGAAGTACGTTATGGGGATTTTCGTGGACATGACTGGGGCTTTTGATAGGGTGTGGTGGCCGGGGGTTTTAATGGAATTAAGGGATAGGGGTGTAAGTGGTGATGCGTTCAGGGTTATACGGGATTATTGAAGAGGCCGGTGGGTTGAGTAAGGGAAGGGACGTGGGGTGTGAGGAAAGTGGTGAATAGATGGTGTCCTCAAAGTTCTGTGCTGGGTCCTCATTTGTGGAAGGTCGTGATGGATGAGTGTGTAAGGCGTGTGAATGAAAGTGGATGTAGAATGATTGCGTATGCGGATGATGGTGTGGTGTTGGTGAGTGGAAATGCGAGGGAGGAGTTGAAGAGGAAGGGGTGTGAGGTGATGCATGTGTTGGAAGAATGGTGTGTGAGTTCGAAAATGAGGATGTCTGAGGATAAAACTGTGTGTATGATTTTGAAAGGGAATATGAGTAGAATGCCTGTGATTGTGTGGGGTGGGGGTAAGCTCAAAACGGTGAATGAGGTGAAGTACCTTGGGGTGACGTTCACCAAAAGGATAGGGAACCTGCTGGGTATTGGTCAGTATGTAAGGGAGAGAGGAGAGAGTGAGTGGGAGAGAATGATGAGTGTGTTAAGAATGTTTGGAGGAGTGAGTGTGCCGTTTGAGAGGGTTAAAAGAATATATGAGGGGGTGTATGTGTCGATAGTAACGTATGGATGTGGGGGATGGGGGGATAGGATGAATGCGATAGATAGGGCTAAATTATTGTCCGGGCAGAGAGAGGAGGGTATTAGTGCGTATGATAAGGGGATATATGACACTATCTGTGGATGCTGCGTGTGTGATTGCTGGTGTGGTCCCGTTGGATGTGGAAGTTGAGAGAAGGTATGTTATGTGTAAGGTTAGGATGAATGGGCGTTGTGAGTGGAATGGTAGAGTGTTTGAGAAGGATGGATGTAAGAGGGCTGTGAGACAGTATGTGTGGGATGAGTGGCAGAGTAGATGGGGGAATTCAGAGAAGGGTAGGGAGATTTATAGGTGGTGGAATATTTTTTTTTTTTTTTTTTTTTTTTTTTTTTTTTTTTTTTTTTTTTTTTTTTTTCGGCGAAAAACCGTTTAGGTTATCATCGCCGTCACGAAGGATTAAAGTATTTAAAAAAAAATTTAATTAACCAAAATTTAACTTAAGAAAAAAGCAACAAAAACAACAAAACAACAACAAACTATAACAGTAAAAATAAATTAAAAATTTAGATAACAGATATAGATATATTACACTTAAGAACTAAATAACAATAAATAATGAATAAAATTTAATAACAATTCGTAAAATAATGCAAAACATAACAGAAATAAAGTTTTTAAATAAAATAAATAAATAAAATAACACAAGAAATTACAAATACAATAAATTAAATTTTATTTAAAACATTCAGACGATGAAGGAAGTCTAGAACCCGGTCAACGGCCGAGGCACTATCTCCCAACATCGTCTGCAAACAGTTGCTCAGACCACACATAAAACGCACATTTTGGAAACCATCACAATCGAGTAATATATGTCTTATTGTGATGGTTTTCCTACTGAACTCGCATTTAGGTGGGTCCCCGCGTTCCATCAGAAATCCATGCGTTAACATGGAGTGACCGATGCGAAGGCGGGTGATCACCACTCTCTCTGCGACTTGCACGTATTGACGACCCCAAGGACGAACTGTACTTTTGATTACCCTCAATTTATTACAGCTTGTAGCTGCCCATTCATTTTCCCACTGTAGATGAATTAAATGTTTTACGTGACAAAGGAAGTCAGACACGATTACACGTTGAGTGCATGGCGGAAGAAAAGTTGCTTCCTTTGCCGCATTATCCGCTATAGTGTTTCCAGATATTCCACAGTGGCCAGGAATCCAGATAAATGATACTCTTGCACCTCGTAGTTCAAGTCTATGGACAGAACACAGAACATCTTGAACCAGAGGGTTTACCGAATACATATCCTGCATTGCCTGGAGTGCACTTTTTGAATCGGAACAAACTACGTAATGCAAACTATCGAATTCAAAAGTGATTAGAGCCTTTAAGATGGCAAAGAGTTCGGCTGTAAAGACACTGCAAGTTGAGGGTAATCCATACTTATACGTTTCGTCCAATGAGTAAAATGCACACCCAACATTGTTATTCATCTTAGAGCCATCTGTGAAAATAAATTTAGGTGGTGGAATAGTGTGAGAGAGAGGATGGATGCGGGATGGGTTGAACCGGGTTTTTATGTAACTCAGGGTTTAAGTGGGCATGGGGATTTTAGGCCAAAATTGAAGGGTTTTAGGTTGGCCGACAGTGAGCTGTGTGAATGTGGGATGAGTGAAACAGTGGAGCATGTGGTATTTGAATGTGTTAGATGGATGGATGAAAGGAGTGAGTGTGAGAGTTTGCTAGCGGGGGTAGAGGTTAGTTTTGACAGGGAAGGGTTAAAAAGTAGGAAGGGATTTGGGGTTTTTGAGGGTTTTATAAAGAAGGTGTTGGAGGCAAATATGTAGGGTAGGGGGGACAGTGATAGGGAAGGGGGTTAAGTATGAGTGTGGTTGTATTGGTATATGGGTTTTATTTATATAGTTATGTGTTATTTATTTTATTAGTGTTATGGTTTATTATTGTTGTTGGATTTTATTGTTGATTGTTGATATTAATTATTGTTATTGTATTTATAGAGTTTATTTATTTATAGAGATTATTTATTTAAGTGTAGGGTAGTGTTATGGTGGCTGGTGTTGGCGTTGGTTGGGGGGGACTGGCTGCTGTGGTGTTAGTGTTTGTGATATTAGTGATAGTACGGCTGTGATATAGGTTAAGGTTAGTAATTTATTCGGGTGAATGTGAGAGAGTAAATGGGTAGGTAGTGTTTTGGTGTAGGGAGGTGCCCATGGTCTACACCTGAACTGAGTAAGGTTATTGGGGCCAAGGGACGAAGAGGTAGTGATGGGGGGGCGAAGTCGAGGGGAGAATAGAGGAGTGAGTGGAGCGGGTAGGGGTTGTATGAGTTTAGGGGTTGTATGAGGAGAGTGAGTGTAGTAGGTTTAGGGTAAGGGAGTAAGTGTGTGCGTTGGTACGGAAGACCGGGCGAGCTGGTGTGTCTGTAGGGCTCCTTGCAGACAGGAAGGTAAGCCGAAACCGTAGCTGTGAAGCCATGTGGGCTGATCAGCGGGCCAGTGACCAGTCTAGGCCTTAAGGTATTTTGCCATACTGGTACCACGGGTTCGTGCTCAAGCCCCCCGGGGGACCCCAGGGGTCATCCCCGGGTGAACGGAGATTGGTGTTGGATTCGTGGGGGCATTGGTGGTGTTGGATAGTGGATGTCTGTCTTCTTCTTTTGAGTGGGGATGGTGGTAAACCCTCGTGGTAGAGACACCACCCCCTTTAGCAATTATTTGCATTTAAAATAGTAGTAACTGTCCCTATCTACTGGGACTTGAGTTATAGATTGCGTACCAAGTGGACGTGTGTTTTTGGCTCTCTATTAAGTTAGCAATTATAAGTGGTAAAAAGAGCGATTTTTGGAAGTCTGGCTATACTGACGTGTGAGGGAAGAGGCTGCGAGCGTGTTGGTGTTAGCCGATTTTCGGTGCGAGCAGAGTGTCGCGAGTTATTGCACTTTTTATATGCAATTTTATGTGCTGAATAAATGCAGTATTAAAGTCGTGTGCAGGCAAGACTTACTTGTATTTGTTTAGGACAGTTAATTGAGGAGATTTGTGTAATTGTGTTTAGAGGAATAATTTTTTATTTGAAGATTTAGTTTTAGTTTTTGTTTTGGTTTTAGTTTTTGTTTTAGTGTTGGGTTGTTTTTGTAGGTTGTTCTTGGTTGCTGGTTTTGACCTGAGGAGATAAGAGAAGGTTGGCTGCAAGGCCTTTTTACATTGTCAAGTTATATAGCGTATAGTAATTAGGGATATATTTTTGGGAATAGCAGGGGATCGGGGATACATAGAGGGAAGAGGGTTTTGGATTTAAGTGTTTTTTTTTTTTTAATACAGTTTTTGGCGAAAAGCACATTGGTGGATGGGTGGAAATTAAAACTAAACATTATTAATACTATACTAAACTAATACTAAAACTAAAACTATAACACTACACAAACTAAATCTAGATAATATTAAAAAAAAAATTATATATACATATTTGCACTGTTATGCTGTTCAACAATACCATAGTTAGAGTAACTCAAATACTTTTATACGTCGTAAACAATTCAGAACACGGTCAATGACCGTTGAATCATCTTTTAAAATTGCTTCTATAGAGGAATCCAATCCACACATTTGACGCATGCTTTTGAAACCATCACAATCCACAAGTAAATGTTTGATTGTGATGATATCACCACAAAACTGACATGTAGGTGGCTCCCCACGCGCCATGAGAAATCCATGCGTTAACTTTGAATGTCCAATGCGAAGACGGGTAACAACCACCTCTTCTCTACGACTAACACGTATTGATGACCCCCAAGGACGAACAGTACTCTTAATTACCCTCAATTTGTTATTGCCCAAGGCTACCCATTCATTTTCCCAAAGCGAATGTAGAAGAGGTTTTGCTTCGCGAATAAAATCTGAACAAATAATAACACATTGCGTACTTGGCGGCAGCAGAGTAGCTTCCTTTGTCGCAATATCCGCTCTAGTGTTCCCAATTATCCCACTGTGACCAGGTACCCAGCAAAATGTTGCTTTTACACCTCGTAGTTCAAGCCTATAGATGGAGCACAAGATATCTTGAACCAGAGGGTTTATTGAATACATGTCTTGTATAGCCTGCAGTGCACTTTTAGAATCGGATAATGCACAAAATCGGATTCAACGGTGGAGTTCAGAGCTTTAAGGATGGCGAATAATTCGGCAGTAAAGACACTACAAACTGAGGGTAATCTATATTTCTTGGTTTGGCCTGTTCTGTAAAATGCACAACCGACGTTGTTCTCCAGTTTTGAACCATCAGTAAAAATAATTTCACTGAATGGGTAGGATTGCAGAACATGATGAAACTCCTGGCGATACACAATATCGGGGGTGTTATGTTTTGGAAAAGATAGCAATGATGACTCAAAGGTTGGCATAGGGATACACACGGAGAGCACTTCGATACCCAAGTTGTCAAAAACACAGGAAGACCTAATGCCAAGCGGAGCAGTAGCATGCGGACGAGATTCATATTGTCGGAGCAACTAATTATTGAAAACAATATTGTAAGCAGGGTGCCATGGCTTACATGATAAATTGCTTACGTAACTTACTTGCAATTGCTGTCTCCGTTGCGAGAGTGAAGGTTCACCAACTTCCGCCAGCATACTCACAACGGGACTAGAACGAAAAGCACCAGACGCAAGACGGATTGCAGAATGATGGACAGGATCTAGTATCTTTAATGCGGAAGGTCGCGCTGGTGAATAAACAATGCTGCCATAATCAATTCGAGAACGAATGAGCTAGAGGTATAAGGGATTATTTAAGTAGCAGGTGGGTAGAGATAAGGGAAGGGATGTAGGGTGTGGGTAAGGTAGTTAATAGAGGGTGTCCTCAGGGTTCTGTGCTGGGTCCTCAGGTTTGGAAGGTCGTGATGGAAGAGTGTGTAAGGCGAGTGAATGAGAGTGGATGTAGAATGATTGCGTATGCGGATGGTGGTGTGGTGTTGGTGAGTGGGAATGCAAGAGAGGAGTTGAGGAGGAAGGTGTGTGAGGTAATGAGTGTGTTCGAAGGATGGTGTGTGAGTGCAAAAATGAGTATGTCTGAGAGCAAAACTGTGGGTATGATGTTGAAAGGGAGTATGAGTAGGATGCCTGTGTTTGTGTGGGGTGGGGGTAGGCTCAGAATGGTGAATGAGGTGAGGTACCTTGGAGTGAAATTCACGAAAGGTATAGGTAATCTTCTGGGAATTTATAAAGCACGTAAGGGAGAGAGGAGAGAGTGGGTGGGAGAGAATGATGCGAGTGTTAAGAATGTTTGGAGGTTTGACTTTTTTTTTTTTTTTTTAACGTCCGACTATTTTGCACACTTGGGCTAATGCAGACGATGGGATGATGTATAGCGTATGAAAATGCCAAGCCCTCGCCGGGAATCGAACCCGGGTCCTCGGGGTGAAAGCCTAGTACCCCCACATCCATACGTCAGTATTGCTATAAGGGCGTGTATGTAGCAATAATGACGTATGGATGTGGTGTGGGGGGATAGGATGAATGCGATAGACAGGGCTAAATTGTTGTCCGGGCAAAGAAGGGTGTTGCTGCGTATGGTAAGCGGTTACAGGACTATATCGATGGATGCTGCGTGTGTGATTGCTGGTGTGGTTCCGTTAGATCTGGAAGTGGAGAGGAGGTATGTGTTGTGTAAGGTCAGAATGAACGGGCGTTGTGAATGGAATGGAAGAGTGTTTGTGAAGGAGGGATGTAAGAGGGCAGTGAGAGAGTAGAACAGTATGACAGAAGAGTGAACAAGTCTTGGACACGTCTCACACGTGAAGATAAAAAAGCTATTCGTAACGAACTCAATGATTTTAAGAGCTACGAGATGGTGGTACGTCGAGACAGTAGGCACCTAACGAAGTAAGCTGTTGTTAAATGTAATAGTAAGAGCTTTATATTTAGAAAATAATTAATGATAACGATGTATGTGTATTTTGACTAGTTTTAAACCTAAGTAGATTCGGTTTTGTAATAAAGTGTTGTAAATTCTCAATTATTCCAAAATTATAAATACATTGGTGGTAGTTTCCTTATATCTTTTTAACGTTTACTACCTTCCCGCACTCGTTTTATCTCCTAGAACGTTAACACCCAATATCTACTATGCAATTTTTGTGCTTTCATTGTAATTGTAGTACCAACTGGTCTGTAGCTGCTTAAAAGTTATGAATCACTCTTATGTCATTTCAATACTTTGTTACAGATAACCTCTTTAAATATGTATAGAATCATTTAAATAAATGAGAATCATTTAAATAAAAATTATATAAATTTAATAGGTTAAGAAGCAATTAAACTATTTCCAAATACAGATGCCCAACATACATTTTTACATTGTAACCTGGGTTGGAAAATCGAAGAGTCTAATCAGAAGAGTAGATCAGAATAACATTAAATGTTTTTGATTTTCTTAAAATTTTAAAAATAATGTTTTAAGAAATTTTACACTCAGTACTAGTCTTTGGATGTACATTACATATTTAGTAATTAATTAATATTTTTTGTTTTTTCAGATTGTATTGGTCTTAGAGTTCTATTGTAAAGGAACTCATTCATGTATTCAAGGCCATTCATGTGACCTTGATGATATATTCCATACTTGGAACATTAAACAAACAATTATATACCAGTATTTTAAAAGCTTTATTCTCTCATCATTGCCTACTAAGTAATGCTAGTTTAATTTTCCTAATTTTACAACTTAATTTTGTTATCGATATCTGTTAAGCGATTTATTTTCATAGTAGAATTTCATGATGAATTTGTATTTTTGAAATCTATATTTACTGCAGACGTACGTTTATATTTTATATATTCAATAACGTCATCCCATGGCCTAAAGGAACTAATGTTATCAATGAATTCACCTGCGAAGGTTATATAAGTATGGCATTTCCAACGCTATTTCCCTATGGATCGGCTGAATTGAACGATAATAGGCGTAATAAAAAACTTACAGTTAAAGAATATTTTCAATATTTAATAGAATATAAAGATCAGCGTTTTGCTAAAGACCCAAGGTTCCGATTTTTTGCTTTAAATACAGTTCAGCGACATGATGCTATTCAAAAAGAAACTATTTTTGCAAAAAAGTCGCATTTTAATGGAACCATAGCAGAGCTTAAATCTAAAATAGTAGAAAATCCTCAAATAATAACCAGTTTGAGTTTTTGGTGTGGGCAAATTTCTGGCACAAAGTCATACTGGTATCAGCGTAAATCAGAACTTGTGCTATGCTCAAGCAGTGTAAAATGCCTACTGTATTTTAAGTGCTGCTGATTTGTGGTGGCCAGATTTGTCTCGGCTCTTGAATTGGAATTGTGAAGAAGAAGAATTATTAAGTGAATATCAAATAGCAGAAAAGAATTATTAAGTCAACAACTTATAAACTATAATCCAGTGATCGTTGAAAACTATTTTACGTACCGTGCAACTTTTTTTATCAAAAACATTTTATGTTCAAAATTTGAAATTTCTGACTACTGGTTTCGTTTCGAATTTCAGCACAGAGGTTCATGCCATTTACATGGCCTTCTGTGGATATCTGGAGCACCAAACCCTGTAAGTTTTGACTCGGCCTCTGAACAAGAAGTTTTAAATGCTAAAATTTTCTATGATAATTTAGTAAGTGCAATCAATCCTCTGCCAACAATTCCTCCAGCACCTGTCCACCCTTCAAGAATTCGATCCAGTGATGCAGCTCTTCATGACGACCGATCTCTATCTGAACTGTTGAACAGAGTTCAACGACATACCAGGTGCACAAGAGGTTACTGCCTTAAACTAGTTGGAACAGAATATGTTTGCAGGTTTAATTATCCCAAAGACATTCAAGATGAATCATCTCTACAAAAAAATGATAAAGGTAGGATGTATACACCGGCTAGAAATGATGAATTGTTAAACAATTATAATCCGTTCATTTCACAAACATGGAGAGCTAACACTGATGTAAGTGTTATTACTTCAGAATATATGTTAGTGAAGTATTTAGCCAAATATGCATCCAAGCAGAACCTGCATCAAAAAGTTTATCAGAAATGTTCCGTGAAATCGTTGATTCTCAAAATGATGTTGATCAATCTAATCGTGCGTACACGAGTTTAATGATGAAGATAACAGGCGAAAGAGACATCGGTGCATGTGAAACCTGCCACCTACTTCTAGGAATTCCATTATTTCATTGCACACGAACATATCAAGTGTTGTTGGTTATCAGACAGGACGAATATGTTGCAGTGAACCAAACTGGACATAGTGATGATACTTCTTTCATTGCATTTTATCATACCAGAGCAGTTTAATGAGATTTCGTTATTCGAGTTTGCTAAAAATTATTCGAAGCGTGCTAATAATAAAGTTAGTAAAAATAGAAAAGAAAAAGTAGTGCAGGTTTGTCCAAAGATAGATAATTAGATTAGATTAGGTAAGATTAAGATTAAGATAATATAATGTGTACTGCTTTTCTCATACATAACGTTTATGTTCCAAGTGGAATTTTTTTGTAGTTTTGTTAAATAATTTTCATAATTTGTTTTTCATTGTGGTGTTAATAATTACTGCTTTTTTACGATAAAATGTTTGTAAATAATTTCGCCTTGAATTTTTGCAGATTGGTCTATAATATTACTTTAGTAATTTTTCCTCTGTATTTTCCGCAACATAATTCAATTTTGTTAATTAAACTTAATGTTCGGACTTTTTAAAATTTGACAGTAAATACTAACATGTTCAGTAAATTTTGAAAAAAGTATTTGTTATATTTGGAGCACCCGTATTAATAGTAGACCTAAGTATGAAAATATCAATCAAATGAGTAAACAAATGTCCTAATATCAGAGAGTATAAAATTTTAAGCAAAGAGAAATCTTATGAAATACTGGTAAAACTGAATGTAGGTACTCTTGTGAAATTTAGTAATTTTTGTATTGAAACGCTTCAAATTATGCCCAATATTAATAAGCAAAAAAGATGTGCGGAAACAACGTGCGTTATAGAATAGTGAAAATAAAATTGGCAACCATATTATGAAAATGTCTACCGCGGGAAAAATAAGAAACGTGCTGCACTGGTGTGTAGGTGTGCAGGTGTTGCACGTGTACTTGTGTGTGTGTGTGTGTACTTGACTTGACATTAATGAAAGTAACCGAGTCGTTAAACGTAAGATAAATGAAGAAATTATCAGAAAGCAAAGCAGAATAGGAATATCTATGGATGCCTTGATTTGTAAGAAAATAAAAAACGCTACCCTAATTCCAACTTAAACTGACAAAAAGGGCAATTCGCTTAGTTCGCAATGAACGGCAGCCATTGTTTATAGCGATGTTTCCAGAACAAAAACCATCTGGATAGTAAATTATTTATTATGAACTGCATATTAAGCTAGTAAAGCAAATTTATCTTACAAAATGAAAACAATAAATAAATATTATTTTTATTAAATATTTAGCAATTTCATATAAATATAAAGTTAATGTTTTGTTATTACTTTTTTTCATTTTATTGTATTTGTTTAGGGCAAGTCACTTTCTTTATATCGGTTTAGCGGTTTTGTTGATTATTAGATTTGTACTTTTAGCTCATATTTATTTTTATTTTTTGTTAAATAAATAGTCTGCATGCGGGTGCAGACTAGCTGCACCTATTGAGAGGATTTAGACGTCCTTCGCCGTACTTGAGTCTAAGCGAAGCAGTAGACAAAGAAATTCAAAGGATGTTACAGTGTGTCGTTATAGAGAATGTAAACAGTCTGTTTATGAATGCCATTGTACTACAAGTTAAGAAAGATGGAACAGTAAGAATTTGTTTAGATGCACGTATCATAACAATCGCAACTTACCTGCTTATGAAGAAAGCTAGCCTACTCAAACATCATGGAGTAAATTCGTGAAAATAAAATAGTCAGTAGTTTAGTCTTAACCAATATTTTTTGGAAGGTGTAAATAGCGGAGTAATTTTACGGAGTTTTTACTGGTTTTTTTTTTTTTTTTTTTTTTTTGCTAAGAGACTACGTTATTAAAATTTGTTACAATTAACCAATTTCCAGTATCAAAGAATCACCCCGAGATACATTATTCATAATTGTTTTTAGTATTGTAATAAGAATGAATTACTGTGTTCAGTATAATGATCTGCCTTCCCTAGCTTCGTCAATTCTACTTTCGTTGACGCGTTTCGGAGAACCTCTATCTTCAAAAACTTTTACTATACTCCGATTACAAGTAAAGTAAATCATCCGATTAGGCCAGTGATTAATTATAGGACAGCACCAGCCTCTGACCTGGCAAAATATATAGAAAAACGATTAAAAGGTATGGAGTTTTTGAAGTATTAATACACGATGAAGAATTCAATAGAAGTAGTAAACCGACTGCAGAAAAGAATAATTACCGAAAGTTGTAGGATATTTTCGTTTGATATTGAGAAATTATACCCTTCTATACCGATGTGTCTTATAAGTTATCACATTACTGAAAATGTTTAAGCTTCTTGGGCAAAACCACGAGGAATAATGATAGTTGTGTATTATGCGATTTTTCCTATTAATTGTGTAATGTTCCTAGAGCCTACTGGGCTTAAATGTAACTAGTATAACCTACCAAGCACAATTTTGTAACTAGTATAGTATTGTATTCAGCTCAAACTTGTGTTTTTCTATTTATATTTGTAATTTTTTTTAAACTACATTAAAAAATTTCTCTCTTTTCACACGGCCTGAAAATTTCTAAAATAAGGCAAAATTGTCTTCCACAGAAACATATTGCTGTCCTATAATGTTTGTTAATTTTATTTTTAAAATGTTAAAGAATAAAAAAGCTTTATTTTTTAGAAAGAATTAATTACAGTTTCTAAAAATACCTAGCTATCCATAAATGCAGAATATCACTCTTTTAACACATTACCTCATACAAAAAAACGCATGTATGCGTAATCATTTCATTTGTCTTCATAAATATTTTCAAATTATTATTTCAACTTCTGTTCACTAGCAAAACTAATATTACGAGGGTTGATCAAATATAAACGAGACTGACTTTCTAAAAACTTTTCCGTTGGACATTGAACTCTAAAGGGTGGGGTTTCAGGTAGCCTGGGAGGTTTGGGACGGGCGTAGACGGGCAACATTTCCGTTCGGACCCTTCAGTATAAAACTATACAATGAGTGAGAGTGAAGTGCACGTTTCCGTGGAGCAGAGAATTATTATTAAGTTTTTGGCCAAGGAGGGGGTCAATCCGACTGAAATATTTCGTAGATTGACGGCTCAATACGGGGACAGGACCCTGTCAAGAGCTCGCGTTTTTGCTTGGCACAAGGAATTCGCCGAAGGACGGGAAGCAGTAGAAAACCTCAGCCATGATCGTCGCCCGACCACTTCCGTCACGGACGAAAACATTGATGCTGTTCGGAAGCTCCTGGACGAAGACAGACGTATATCGCTGCGATTTATTGCAGATTAACTCCAGTTGAGCTATGGTAGCGTTCAAAAAATCGTTACAACAAACCTGGAACTCAGCAAAGTATCTGCAAGGTGGGTTCCACGAATTTTGACCGATGTTCACAAACGGAATCGTTTGGAGATTTGCCAGCGACTATTGACCTAATTTGAACGAGATGGTGAGGCATTATTAAACCGGATTGTCACCTGTGACGAAACATGGGTTCACCATTACACTCCCGAGTCGAAACAGGCAAGTATGGAGTGGCGGAAGAGGGGAGAGAGGGCGCCTCTGAAGGCCAAATCACGATCGTCGGCCGGGAAGGTAATGGCCACTGTATTTTTCGACAATCAAGTACGATTTTCACGTCGATTTCCTCCATCAACGACGCACAATAAATGCACAATATTATTGCGATGTTTTAGAGGCCGCAAAACAGTCTTTTCGTAGGAAAAGGAAATCTAAACCGGCGAGAAACGTCATTCTTCTTCACGATAATGCCCGACCACATTCGGCGAACGCTACGAGGCTTAAACTCGATCAAATTGGCTGGGAACCAATGGAACATCCCCCATACAGTCCAGACTTATCACCCTGCGACTATCACTTGTTTGGGCCACTCAAAGAGGCGCTTGGAGGCCAGCGTTTCGAAGACGATTCTGCGGTGGAGACCTTCGTGCTCCAATGGCTCAATGAACGCCCGAGAACTTTTTACGAAGATGGAATTAAAAAACTTCCAATCCAGTGGGAAAAATGTGTTACTCGTGCGGGAGACTATGTAGAAAAATAAGTTGTATCAAGAATAATTTGTAAGTAAGCAATACATTTTTTAAAAAATCAGTCTCGTTTATATTTGATCAACCCTCGTATTTTAGGCAGTTGAAGTATTGTAAGACATTTCTTACATTTTGCAGGAATTTTTATAATTTACAAACAATTTATATTTTTGAAAATAATCGTTTGTAATACTTAGATCATGGCAATGTCAATTTCATTTGAGGGTTGTTCTGTAAGTTCATAACTGCACCGGTAAAGGGTAGGAGTGTGTACATTAGGTGTAAGTTGAAATGGGCAGGAGTTAGGCGGGAGAGGTTAAAAAGTATTTTTTTTGAAAATCCCCTCCAGGTAGTTGTCAATTACCTGCCATTAAAATTTTGGTCAAAGTATGCTTTTTAAATTTGAAGTTAAACCTTCTGGTCAGTTCTTTGAGTGTATCAAGTGAGTGAAGTTCAATCTAGTTTAGTGTCCAGAATTCCATACTACTAGCACAATGAAGAATTTTGGGGTAAACTGGGTTGTGAGGGTGGTGGGCAAGGTATATCAGAGATTGATGGAGAAGGGGAGGGTTTATGTGGGGTTGAGGAGCTGTAAGGTGAACGAGTATGAGGGGATAGTGAGGTGTGCGAAGTGCCGGGGGATTGGGCATATTGGTGCTAGGTGCTCTGGGAAGTTGACTTGTGAGAAGTGTGCGAAGGAGGGGCATCACAGTAGTCAGTGCAGTGTGCATGTGAAGGATGTTGTGTGTGTGAGAGAGGGGTTCAAAGAGGTTAACCACTCGGTGAAATTTTCAGGGTGTAGGATTATGTTGCTCGAGAAGAGGAGGAGGGAATTGAACATCGCCTATGAGTAAGGGACAGTTAAGAGTGTTGCAGGAGAATATAGACAGGTCTAGGAGTGTGTGCGGAATTGAGAGAGATTGTGGTGAGAGGGAGGGTGGATGTATTGGCAGTACAGAAGCCATATGACTTTAAAGGGAAGGTTAAGGTGTTTGGTATGAATGCTCGTGTTGTGTATGGGGAGGGGTGTAAGAGGCCCTGGGCGGCAGTGATTGTTTTGAATGCGGGGATAGGGGTTGTGAATGTGACGAGTATGACAGAGGGGAATTGTATGTGTGTAGATTTGATGTTGCCTGGGGGAAAGAGAGTGTATGTTGTATCTGTGTATAGGCAATACAGTGAGGGGATTGAATACTATTTGAATTGGTTGTAGAGGTTGAGGGTGAAACTAAGGGGGGGTACGTTCTTGTGTGCATGGACGCCAACGCCAGTTCGAGATTGTAGGAGGGGGTGAGAGGACGAATGAGAGAGGGTGGTTGTTGGAATAGTTGATTCAGCAAGATAGGTAGAGGGTAGTGAAAGTGGCGAGTTGTGGGCCAACCTATGAGAGAGGGGATAGTGCGAGTTTTATAGATGTGAGTATGGAGGTGAGAGGGCAAGGAATGAGTGTGTGTGAGTGGGAAGTGAAGAGTGATTGGATTACGGGGTCACACAATGCTATTTGGATGAGGGTTGTGAGTGATGGGGGTGTTAGAGAGAGAATGGGGAGTAATAAGGGTTGTGGTTTTGGGTTAGGGAGGATGTTAAGTTTAAAAAGGGCAAATTGGGGGTTGTATTTAAAAAGTTGAAATGGTTGTATGTGGATTTGAATGGGTTGAAAATTGAGTGTAAGAGGGATGTGATTGTGTTGGAGCGTGAGTTGAGTGAGAGATTTTTTTTTAATACAGCTTATGGCGAAAAGCACATGAAGGCTATCATCGCCGTCCAGCAAATTATCCTACTTTGGTGCGTGGGGGAAAACTAAATCTAAACATAATTAATACTATACTAAAACTATAACACTATATAAACTAAAACTACATAACAAAAAAAAAACAAAAACGAGTGAGATTCTCACTATACTACTAAAACTAAACGAGTGAGCGCAAAATGATTAAGTTTTTTGTGATTTGGTTTTGGCAACTATATGGAGCTATTTATATATTTCTTTTATAACAGCCCTATATATATATATTTAATTTCTAATGCTTAGCAATTCTTCCTATTCTACTGTCTATTTTTACTAATTCTGCTGACTAGACTTTTGTAGCAAAGTCTAATAATTGGACGACAATTATTATTTAATAGAGCTTTTGGCGAAAATCACATGAAGGCTATCACCGCCGTCAAGCAAAATATCCTACATTGGTGGGTGGGGGAAACTAAATCTAAACATTATACTATACTAAAACTATATCACTATACAAACTAAAACTAAATAATATATATATATATATATATATATATATATATATATATATATATATATATTTACACTGTTATGCTGTTCAACAATACCATAGCTAGAGTAATTCAAATACCTTTATACGACGTAAAAAATTTAGAACTCCGTCAATGACCGTTGAATCATCTTTTAAAATTGCTTCCATAGAGGAATCCAATCCACACATTAGACGCATGCTTTTGAAATCATCACAATCCAGAAGTAAATGTTTGATTGTGATGATATCACCACAAAACTGACATGTAGGTGGTTCCGCACGCGCCATGAAAAATCCATGCGTCAACATTGAATGTCCAATGCGAAGACGGGTAACAACCACCTCTTCTCTACGACTAACACGTATTGATGACCCCCTAGGACGAACAGTATTCTTAATTACCCTCAATTTGTTATTGCCCAAGGCTACCCATTCATTTTCCCAAAGCGAATGCAGAAGATGTTTCGATTGGCAAATAAAATCTGACAAAAAACACGTTGCGTGCTTGGCGGCAGCAGAGTAGCTTCCTTTGCCGCAATATCCGCTCTAGTGTTCCCAATTATCCCACTGTGACCAGGTACGCAGCAAAATGTTGTTTTTACACCTCGTAGTTAAAGCCTATGGATGGATGCTTAAAACAATATTGTAATCATGGTGCCATGGCTTACATGATAAATTGCTTACGTAACTTACTTGCAACTGCTGTCTCCGTTGGGAGAGTGAAGGTTCACCAACTTCCGCCAGCATACTCACAACGGGACTAGAACGAAAAGCACCAGACGCAAGACGGATTGCAGAATGATGGACAGGATCTAGTATCTTTAATGCGGAAGGTCACGCTGATGAATAAACAATGCTGCCATAATCAATTCGAGAACGAATGACCGCACGATAAAATATAAGCATACACGTCCTATCAGCGCCCCATCGAGAGCCACTAAGTACCTTCAACATATCAAGAATTTTGTTACACCGGGCTTTTAAATCGCGTAGGTGAAGGTTCCACGATAGTCTTTCGTCGAATATTAGACCCAGAAATCTAACAGATGGAGTAGTCCGAAGCTTTATGCCATCAAGGTATATCGAAGGTGACTGAATATGTCGACGGCGACTGAAGGCAATGCATTGAGTTTTGGCAGCAGAAAATTTAAAGCCTGTAGACCTCGTTCACGACGGCAATATATTTATTACCAATTAAAGGGATCTTTCAGCTGTTACTATGTTTCTAGTGCTCACGTATATAGCAAAATCGTCTACAAATAGCGAACATCGGACAGGGGACTGTACATTAGAGGTTATGCTATTTATTGCAACTGCAAACAGGGTTACAGTAAGTACACTCCCTTGTGGAACACTATTCTCTAAGTGAAAACGATCCGACATCGTAGCTCCAAGTCGCACCCTGAAATGCCTATCAGAAAGAAAGTTATTAATGAAGGCAAGAATTCTGCCATGTATTACCCATGATTTTAAGTTATTGAGAATTCCTCTTCTCCACGCCATGTCATATGCTTTCTCTAGGTCAAAGAAAACAGCCACAAGCGTACGACGCAAGAGAAAAGCATTTTGGATTGCAGACTCTAATAAAACTAATTGATCCATACTTTTCGTAGAGCAAGGAAAAGCATGTTCTACGAATATTTGATTGTATATGGCAAGAAGTGAAAGCCTGCCTGATGTTGGAAGATTTTTAATCATGGAGTATACAAGGTTATCGGGACCTGGTGCTGAATCTGTGGTGGATGACAGTGCAGATTCCAGCTCCTGCAAAGTAAACGAACTATCAAAAGGACAATCTAAAGATGAACCAACGGTGAACGGCATTGCTTCTGCTGCAATTTTGTATTTACAGAAGGCATTGTTATAGGCAGTGTTAGCAGAATATCTTGCAAAAGAAGACCCCAAAATATTCGCGACATCGTAACAATTTGAAATTAAATTTCCATTGTTTTGTTTAAGACCCATTAAGTGAGTGGATGGTAGCCAACAGATGTAGGCAGCTGACATTGTTCGTGAGCAGCTGATGGGCTTTGGCTGATCCCACCATACCTCTAGCTCATTCTACTCTCACTCATTTACTCCACATACACACACACACACACAACACCCACAAACACACTCCCTCACACAAACATTTACAGACCCGCAGGGGGGTGCAGACTAGCTGCATCTAGTGAGAGGACCTAGACGAACCTCGCGGCACCCGAGTCTAACACACACTTACACTTACAGCACTACACTTACGATTTAAACACTTTACACTCACACGTACATTTTAGGGATTTGCTGTTCTTGTTCCGTTATGTCTGGGAGTGGCGATTCTGCTTGGTTTCCTTTGGCGGGGCCAAGTATGTGGAACCTGATGTGTGCCTAGCACTGCCGAGGACCTCTGATGGGACAGGTTCTGGAACCGAGCAGCCTATAGGCGCTTGGCAAGCGCATGAATGTTGAGTTATGGGTGTCGGAGCCCATAGCTGGGTCTATCGAAACAAATGGTTGCATTCTGTGAGTACATAGAGAGCGGCTGCCAGTGGTACTTGGGTTTGGGGAACCGTAACGATGTACCGGAACCCATTCCTAAAATATTCTGGAGTGCTGACAGACCATGTATTTCGGCTCCAGGATATCTGGAGGTCCCCCCATTTTTTTTTTTTTTTTTTTTTTTATTGGGGGTTCTCGCTTTAGTTCGAGTATCCTGGGCTGCTGGTGGTCGTTTGGGTGCACCCTGTGCCAGTTGTTCGAAAGTCTTCATTCATGAATCGCTCGGCAAACTAACTATGGAAAACAACAAACAAAACGCCAAAATGAGTTTAAAGAGGCATCGTTTGACCTTGTCAAACGAGTCTGTAGAAAGTGATGTTAGTGCAGCAATAGGAAAAGAGACTACACCAAATGTTCAAGGAGATGGTAACTTTACGTTACCTTCTCCGAGATTCTTAATTGTAAAAAATGCAACGGAAGGAGCGGATTTGTCCAAAGTCTCGCCGTTTTTAATTAATAAAGCCATTGTTGGTAGGGCAGGCCCCGTAGTTTCTATCAAGAAACTACAAAACGGGACTTTACTTGTACAAACAAACAGCGACAAACAGACCCAGTCGCTGCTTAAAATGACATCCTTCTTTGAGAATGTCAGGGTATCTGTGGAACCCCACAGAACCTTGAATTTTGCAAGGGGTGTCATAACATGCAGAGATCTTGTTTACGTTGATACCCAAGAAATAAAGACAGAATTGGCTTCGGAAGGAGTAATCGATGTAAATCGAATAATGCGAGTAGATAAGGGACAAAAAATTCCCACAGCCTCCTTAATTCTTACATTTGGAAAACCCACTGTACCCGAGTATATCTATGCCGGATACCAAAGGCTGTCGGTCAGACCTTATGTTCCGAACCCAAGGCGTTGTTTTAGATGTCAAGGTTTCGGCCATATGAGTTCCTCGTGTTCGAAGCCCGAGGTTTGCGGCAATTGCGGTACTGCGGGTCATAGTGGTGAAGGTTGTCAGGCTAGCCCACATTGTGTGAACTGTGGAGGTGAGCATCCTGCCCGATCTCCAAACTGCCCCAAGTTTCAAGAAGAAAAGTCAATTTTATCGATAATGGCCAAAGATAAGATTTCTTTCTCCGAAGCCAAGAGAGTTCACAAAAGCTCTATGTCTGTTCTCAATGGAAAATCTTTTGCAGCTGTCACATCTAATCCAAAAATATCATCTTGTATGAATTGTGATGAGCTAACCAAAACTGTCAAAGTTTTGACGGATCAAGTAGCTCAATTGTTAAGTCTGTTATCCTCCAATGTCACACCTATTTCGGTTCCTGTTGCTAAGAAAGGTCCTTCATTGATTTCTCCTACTAAAGTTACTTCTGGGTCTAGTTCATGTAAAGAGTCTAAATCTCCAGTGACGAAGCCTCTAATGACAACGTCGCAAGTACTAAGAAACCTCCCGTCGCCCGTTGATAAGAAAACCACTCCGGGTCTAGAGTATTTCTTAAAAAAAAAATCAAACACTTGTCCACCGACAGTTGGACCTAAAAATAAAAATTCTGCCACAGTAAACAAACCTGTAAAGAAAACGGAAAAACTTCTAAAGGAGGTTCCACTACCAAACCTCTTGCAAACAAAACCAAAAAATCATCAGAGTCTGACATTAGTCACAGTTGTGACTCTGTGTCTGTTGATCACAGTAGTGATTCGATGTCGGTAGACTCTGATAAATCAAAAGTAGTAAATGACAAAAACGAACAGAACCCGCTGCTATATTAATTTATTTTATTTCAATGTCTGCATTTCCAATTAATAGCAATGTGATACAGTGGAATATTAATGGGATAAGAAGCCACATGGAAGATCTCAAAGTTCTTGTGCGAGATTCATCTCCTCTAATAATGTGCCTCCAAGAGACGCACTTGCATGAATCCCACACCTTCAATTTTAGGGGTTATTCTATTTTCAGAACAGATTTCGTCACTGAGGAAAGAGCCAGAGGTGGCGTAGCCATATTGGTTCACAACTCTGTCCAGTCCATATCTGTCAATATAATAACTCCTTTACAAGCTGTTGCCGTTCAGATTACCGTTCCATTCAAAGTTACCGTCTGTTGCCTTTACTTGCCGCCTAGTTACAATTTCCAACATCATGAAGTATATGATTTAATATCTCAGTTGCCACAACCGATTTTATTGACAGGTGATTTTAACGCTCACCATACTTCATGGGGTTCCTTATCCTGTAACTCAAGGGGAATACGAATCGAAGGACTACGGTCAAACTTAGATTTGTGCCTTCTAAATGACGGTTCTCCAACTCATTTATCAGCATCTACTGGCGGATGGACAGTTGTCGATTTGTCATTTTGTAGTCCAGTTTTGGCAACAAAGTTTGAATGGTCGGTGTTACCAGATCTGTATGGCAGTGATCATACTCCCATTAATATTTCATTTTGTACTTTCGCTCATGTGCAACGACGCCTGCCGCGTTGGATCCTTAAAAAGGCAAATTGGGAAGAATTTGCAAAAAGATTTGTACCTGCAGACATTGAAGTGAACTGCATTAACACAGTGGTTAAGAAATTCACAAATACGATTTTACACGCAGCCGAGGATGTTATCCCTAAATCATCCGCATACCCACCACGTCCATCTGTTCCTTGGTGGAACGAGGACTGTAAGGAGGCTTTGCGTCTACGCCGAAAAGCACTACGGAGATTCAACAAAAGCCCGACAGATGAAAATCTTGAGCGGTACAAAATTCTTAGAGCTAAAGCTCGAAGAATTTTTAGACAAAGTAGAAAGGAATCTTGGTCGCAATATATCGGAACAATATGCAGAACAACGCCAACATCTGTCGTCTGGAAGAAACTGCGCTCTATATCTGGCCGTGTTCCATCCACGGAGTTGATGGGTCTTAAACGGCCGAATGGAGAGTTAGTTTCTCAGTGTTCCGATATTGTAAATTTATTAGGATCATCTTTTGCTAGCTATTCCTGTTCTACGGCGTATAACGCTGCCTTTCGTAAATACAAAAGTGCAGTGGAACCATTGCCGTTCACCATCGGTACTTCTGACGACTCTCCTCTTAATAGGCTGTTTACTCTGCATGAGCTGGAATCTGCACTGTCTTCAACGAAGGACACAGCTCCCGGTCCTGACAACCTCGTATATTCCATGATCAAAAACCTTCCAACGTCAGGTAGGCTTGCCCTCCTCGAGATATACAATCGTATATTCGATGAACATACTTTCCCTGACGCTTGGTTGGAAGCAATAGTAATTCCTATTCTTAAGCCAGGTAAAGATAAAACTGATGCAAGTAGCTATCGTCCGATTTCTCTTACTAGCGTTCTTTGCAAGCTGGTAGAAAAAATGGTAAATCGTCGCCTTGTTTGGTATTTGAAACCAACAATTTACTTTGCAAAGACCAGTGCGGCTTTAGGCAAGGACGATGTTCTGTGGATCAATTAGTATCTTTGGAATCTGCAATACAAAATGCGTTTCTCTTGCGTCAAACACTAGTAGCTGTTTTTTTCGACCTAGAGAAGGCATACGACATGGCTTGGAGAAGGGAATTTTGAACACATTAAAATCATGGGGTATACAGGGCAGGATTCTGCATTTTATCAAAAACTTCCTCAGTAATAGGTATTTTAGGGTGCGTCTTGGTAGTACGCTATCAGATCGTTTCTACTTAGAGAATGGTGTTCCACAGGGGTGTACTTAGTGTTACTCTGTTTGCTATTGCAATCAATAGCATAACGTCTAACGTACGGTCCCCTGTCAGATGTTCTCTCTTTGTAGACGATTTTGCTATTTACGTAAGCACCAGAAACATGGCAACAGCTGAAAGAACCCTTCAGCTGGTAATAAATAGGTTGCAGACCTGGACGAGAACTACTGGCTTTAAATTCTCCGCTGCTAAAACTCAGTGTATTGCTTTCAGTCGCCGTAGACAGATCCAGGCTCCGTCGTTATATCTTGATGGTATACAGCTTCGGACTTCTCCATCCGTTCGATTCTTGGGTCTAATACTCGACGAAAGGCTCTCGTGGAGCCCTCACGTGCGTGATTTAAAATTAAGATGTAATAAAATCCTCGATATGTTGAGGGTTCTTAGTGGGTCTCGATGGGGTGCTGATAGGACCTGTATGCTGATGTTTTACCGTGCCGTAATTCGTTCGCGAATTGATTATGGCAGCATTGTTTATTCATCTGCTAGACCATCGATTTTAAAGAAACTAGATCCCGTCCATAACTCTGCAATCCGCCTTGTTTCTGGTGCTTTCCGTTCAAGTCCCGTCGTGAGTATTCTCGCCGATGCTGGGGAACCTTCACTCTCTCGACGGAGACAGAAACTACAGTTAACTTATTTAAGCAATTTATCATCTAAACCATGGCACCCTGCTTTTAATACAGTTTTCAAAAATCAATTGGTGCGACAGTATGAAACTCGACCGAATGCTACTGCTCCTCTTGGTATTAGAACTTCCCGTATTTTTGATGACTTACGTATTGAACTACCCCCAATGTTTGAAAGGTCCTTTTGTCTTGTCCCTCCGTGGAAAATCAATATGCCGACCTTTGATTTCTCCTTGTGTGCATACCAGAAAGACAACACTCCTAACATTGTGTATCAACGTGAGTTTTTCGACTGACTAGTTCATATCCATCTGCTAAATTTATTTTCACAGATGGCTCTAAGATGAATAACAATGTTGGGTGTGCATTTTACTCACTGGACGAAACGTATAAGTATGGATTACCCTCAACTTGTAGTGTCTTTACAGCCGAACTCTTTGCCATCTTAAAGGCTCTGAACACTATTGAATTCGATAGTTTGCATTTCGTAGTTTGTTCTGATTCAAAAAGTGCCCTCCAGGCAATCCGGGATATGTATTCGGTAAACCCTCTGGTTCAAGATATTCTGTGCTCTGTCCATAGACTTGAACTACGAGGTGCAAGAGTATCATTTATCTGGATTCCTGGTCACTGTGGAATATTTGGAAACACTGTAGCGGATAATGCGGCAAAGGAAGCAACTTTTCTGCCGCCATGCACTGCACGTGTAATAGTGTCTGACTTTCTTTGTCACGTAAAACATTTAATTCTTCTACAGTGGGAAAATGAATGGGCAGCTACAAGCAGTAACAAATTGAGGGTAATTAAAAATACTGTTCGTCCTTGGGGGTCGTCAATACGTGCAAGTCGTAGAGAAGAGGTGGTGATCACCCGCCTTCGCATCGGTCACTCCATGTTAACGCATGGATTTCTGATGGAACACGGGGACCCACCTAAATGCGAGTTCTGTAGGGAAACCATCACAATAAGACATATATTGCTCGATTGTGATGGTTTCCAAAATGTGCGTTTTATGTGTGGTCTGAGCAACTGTTTGCAGACGATGTTGGGAGATAGTGCCTCGGCCGTTGACCGGGTTCTAGACTTCCTTCATCGTCTGAATGTTTTAAATAAAATTTAATTTTTGTATTTGTAATTTCTTGTGTTATTTTATTTATTTATTTTATTTAAAAACTTTATTTCTGTTATGTTTTGCATACTTTTACGAATTGTTATTAAATTTTATTCATTATTTATTGTTATTTAGTTCTTAAGTGTAATATATCTATAATTGTTATCTAAATTTTTAATTTATTTTTACTGTTATAGTTTGTTGTTGTTGTTTTTGTTGTTGTTTTTTTTTCTTAAGTACAATTTCGTTTAATTTTCTTTGTATATACTTTCATTCTTCGTGACGGCGTGATAACGGAACGATTTTTCGCCGATAACCAGGTGATACACGATAACGAGCCCCAGGAGGTGTGATGACCATTAAAATCACCTGTAAGTAAAATTGGTGGTGGCATCTGGGATATTAAATCATACAATTCATTATTAGAAAAATCGGAACTCGGCGGCAAGTAAAGGCAGCAGATGGTAAGTTTGAATGGGACGGTTGTCTGTATCGCAACAACTTGTAAAGGCGTCATTACATTAACAGGGTCGGATTCGATTAGAGGTATGAGCTAGAATGGTTACGCCAACTTTCGCTCTTTCCTCCGTGATGAAATCTTTCCTGAAAATGGAATAACCCCTAAAACTAAATGAGCGAGATTCGTGTAGATGCGTCTCTTGAAGACACATTACTGAAGGTATCGCTCACAGGAACTTTTGATGATAACCTTAACGGTTTTTTCGTCGGAAAAAAAATCAAATCTTCAATATGGCTTCGTAGCCCATTTATATTCCATTGTATCATGTTATGGTTGATTGAATTTGCAGGCATTGATATATAAATAAATGACTAACATATTATAGGGTTTACCTTGGATTTGTCATTTATATTATTGTTGGATTTATCGGAGTCCAAGGACATCGAATCACTACTGTAATAGCTGATGTCTGACTCCGAAGAGTGTTTATAGTTTAAAGGAAGCACTTTCGAAGATGCTCCCTTAGAATTTTTAATTTTATTACTTTTAATTCTTTTAATCTTGGTGTTTTCCTCACCAACAACAGCTGGGCACGTATTTGGTTTTTTTCAAAAAGTACTTCAGATCAACAGGGACTTTTTTACTATTTCCTTTCCTACCTTGTGGCTTGGTACACAATCCCTGGTCGGAAGAAGTTGGATTTAACTTCGGAGGTACAGATTTTACTGTCTTAGGCACAAGTAATTTTGTAGTTGGTTTTCCATTGCGGATGGGTTTCACTTCTTTAGTAGCGCAATAAGACGATTGAATACCAGACAATTTTGATATGTTGGCTATAGGAATGGTACTCGTAGAAATTATAGTTAATAGCTGAGCTACTTGTTCGGATAATGCTTTGACGGTTTTGGCTAGTTCTTCACAATTTGAGCATGTTTTGTTGCTGCTAGAGGCGACCGAAGCAAACGATTTGCCCTCAACGATTCTGGAACTTTTGAACGCTTTCTTAGCTTCAGAAAATGGCACTTTATCCCGTGCCATAATAGTTAAAATTGCTTTCTCGTCCTTAAACTTTTGACAATTGAAGGAACGAGCCTGATGGTCCCCACCACAATTGGGACACTTTGGGTCATCTGTGCAACTCTCACTACCATGGCCACTGCAACCACAATTCCCACATACCTCAGGCTTCCTGCATGTAGAACTCACGTGTCCAAAGCCCTGACACTTAAAGCATCGCCTTGGGTTTGGCACGTAAGGACGAACAGCAAGCCGTTGGTATCCAGCAAAAATGTAGTCCGGGATACTAGGTTTGCCAAAAGTCAGAATTAGTGAAGAAGTAGGTACCTTACGGCCGTTCTCGTTTCGCATTATGCGAAAAACATCAACAACCGACTTACTACCTAGCTCAGACTTAATTTCTTCTATGTCTACGTGGAGTAGATCTTTGCAAGTAACCACACCTTTTGCAGAGTTCAAGGTTCTGTGCGGCTCCATAGAAACCTTGATTTTTTCAAAAAGGAAGTCATACTTAGAAGCGACAGACTTTGCTTGTCGCTACTGGTCTGTACTAGTAGCGTCCCGTTTTTTAACTTCATTATAGAAGGTACGGGACCTGCTCTACCCACAATTGCTTTGTTTATGAGGAAGGGCGACACCTTAGACAGGTCGGAACCTTCCTCAGAGTTTTTAAATATCAAGAATCTAGGGGATGGGAGCTGAAGAGGTACAGCACCCATCTCCTTCTCCTCCAGATTGTCACAACTCCCACTAGTATCAACAGACCTACCCGACATAGTCGAATGAGGCCTCTTTAACGAAGTTTTGGCGTTTATTTTAAGTTTATTGTCCATAGTTTAGTTGCCGAGCGATTCCACGAATGTTGATATCTCAAAGAAATGGTACAGGGTGCACCCAAACGTCACCAGCAGCCCAAGATACTCGAACTAAAGCGAGAATCCCCAATAAATTGGGGAGGGGCCTCCAAAATCCTGGAGCCGAAATGTATGTCTGTCAAGCACTCCAGAATCATTAGGTATGGGTTCCAGTACGAAGTTACGGTTCCCCAAATCCAAGTACCACTGGCATCCGCCCTCTATGTACTCACAGAATGCAACCATTTGTTTCGATAGACTTAGCTATGGGCTCCGACACCAATAACTCAACATTCATGTGCTTGCCAAGCGCCTATAGGCTGCTCGGTTCCAGAACCTGTCCCATCAGAGGTCCTCGGCAGTGCTAAGCACACATACTTGGCCCCGCCAAAGGAAACCAGGCAGAATCGCCACTCCCAGACATAACGGAACAAGAACAGCAAATCCCTAAATGTACCTGTGAGTGTGAAGTGTGTACATCGTAAGTGTAGTGCTGTAAGTGTATAAAATTTATCATTGAAATTTTTGCTGCTTGCAGACTTCAAACACATGGAAACTGCACCTGGCCCGAAATAAAATGTCCTTAACCATTCCTAAGGACAACATACACCTTTACTATCACTTACCCATTTCCTCATACATCATTACACACCACTCAATCCTGACAACAGTGAAAATACCCATTAAGCATCAATTGACGACGTAGCAGCTCTTTCAGTACCTTCCAGTACCCTTATATTGGAGGGGAACCACACCTGCACACTCCGACATTCGTTGCTACGGATGGGACAACTATCAGTACTATACCTGGAAAGCAACTAGATGATTGTTAACCAGGAAGCACGGGATGTCATAGGATATCAAGAGGTTTTTTACCTCTACACAGGATATCAGAGACGATATCTGAAGGGTGTGGGGTACAATTAATAAAAGGGGGAGATCTGCATGCTATAGCACAATAATGCATTTTTCACTGCACTTCCAGCAACAAGAGCCCTATTATCACGGAAATAACTGGGGATTTTTTTGCCATCACAAATTCTTCATCCAACACCCACACAGTTTGCCACAGCACGAAACCCACTCCTATATCACCGCATGAAGTTCCTGGAACAATCAAAATAAAAATCCCTTGTCATTGTTCCTTACAAGAAGGTCATACTATCCTGGTTGACAAACAGTTCCCACATGAGAGGAAGACATCCTTTAACCTCAATATAAACCACACTGTTCCTATTTCCTATACTCTACAAACATCCCCAGTAATCAAAACCGTTCCTATCACAAGACCACCCTAAGTTTCTGAAAGTCTCACATATCCTGAATCATAACTGGATTCCACCCCTGCTTTGTTTATTCATAACCACATAGAAGAGGATGCCCTATATTCAAGTCGATCTACCAAAAACATGCTAGATGTGGAAGACTGTTTTCCCTCCTGCCACTATTTTTTATCACAAGGATTTCGGGATTAACATTGGTAATATATACCTAGTTATTAAGATATGTGTACTAAACCAAACCTTAGCACTTTTCCTACCCCGCAAAGACTATCCACCAATGTAAATCCCACTGGTTGTTTTGTTGTTGGGGACAACGTCCTAAGAAGACCCGGTATTGTTAGGAATAAAAAAATTTTAATTTTAATTATTAGTTTTAAATACTGTAAACATGTCACAGCCACACAATGAAAACTAATGACAAAGACCCAGAAAAATTATGAAACTGCTGATATACTGCCTGTTGCAATAAACAACAAGTTGTAGAACAACAGTTTAGATAAAAGCTTGGGGAAGAAATATGTCGTAGTCAGTCGATTCCAGGGGAGACTAAGGGCCATAGGATAACCAGCATCAGAAAGTGCTCCAAGAGGACATTCCAGTCAGGTGGTGCTGGGGAACAACGAATCGGCAGTATAAGTAAGTAAACAGTTTTTACGTATGAAAATCCCCTTTTCTCTTTTTTATTTAAATAAATTGGGACATGGATTTTCAGAAAAGATCTTGGGACATATTTCAGGGGAAACATTTTGATACAATAATACAATAAATAGTATTCATTCTTGGGGTTGTGATCAACTGAACTTGAAGCTGTGCCAACATAAGAATAATGTAATATAATTAAATGTATTTATTAAAAAGCTTTTATGAACCACCGATAGTTGATTCTTTAGAGGACCCAGGTTAGGAGAGATCCCAAACTCCTAACACTACATCTAACCTATAAGTAATTAGTTCAAATAATTTCTATAAAAAGGATGCTTGTGTAGCATAGTAATTGGTTTTAAGTATCAAGCCGTTTCCATACTTCTTACACACACAGTATATAAAATAAGTTTTATTTACATATTATTATATAAGTAGTACACTTATAAATAAACATATTCATTTATATTTATATTTATTTATAGTTTTATTATAAATTAATTAATTTTAAAATTCACAGCCGGCGGAGGCAGCTGACGTGAGCAGCTGATGGGCTTAGCGACCCCACCATACCTCTAGCTCATTCTACTCTCACTCATTTACTCAACATACACACAACACACAACATCCACAAACACACTCCCTCACACAAACACATACACACCCGCAGGGGGGTGCAGACTAGCTGCACCTACTGAGAGGACCTAGACGAACCTCGCGGCACCCTAGTCTAGCAGACACTTACACTTACAGCACTACACTTACGATGTAAACACTTCACACTCACACGTACATTTAGGGATTTGCTGTGCTTGTTCCGTTACGTCTGGGAGTGGCGATTCTGCTTGGTTTCCTTTGGCGGGGCCAAGTATGTGGAACCTGATGTGTGCCTAGCACTGCCGAGGACCTCTGATGGGACAGGTTCTGGAACCGAGCAGCCTATAGGCGCTTGGCAAGCGCATGAATGTTGAGTTATGGGTGTCGGAGCCCATAGCTGGGTCTATCGAAACAAATGGTTGCATTCTGTGAGTACATAGAGAGCGGCTGCCAGTGGTACTTGGGTTTGGGGAACCGTAACGATGTACCGGAACCCATTCCTAAAATATTCTGGAGTGCTGACAGACCATGTATTTCGGCTCCAGGATATCTGGAGGTCCCCCCATTTTTTTTTTTTTTTTTTTTTTTTTTTTTTATTGGGGGTTCTCGCTTTAGTCCGAGTATCCTGGGCTGCTGGTGGCCGTTTGGGTGCACCCTGTGCCAGTTGTTCGAAAGTCTTCATTCATGAATCGCTCGGCAAAACAAAGCATGGAACAAAAAAAACAAAACGCCAAAAATGTGTTAAAGAGGCCTCGTTCGACTACGTCAGGACAGGTCTGAGAGTAACAGTGGGAGTATTGACATGGAAGAAAAGGAGATGGGTGCTGCAGTTGTTCAGCTCCCTTCTCCTAGATTTTTAGTTTTTAGAAATTCTGAGGAAGGGTCCGACCTATCGAAAGTGTCTCCTTTCCTCATAAACAAGGCTATCGTTGGAAGAGTAGGTCCTGTAGCGTCTATTAGGAAGCTACAAAATGGTACGCTGTTAGTTCAGACTAGTAGCGACAAGCAGAGCTTGTCACTCCTAAAGATGTCTTCCTTTTTTGATCGGGTCAAGGTTTCTGTGGAGCCCCACAGAACCTTGAATTTTGCTAAAGGAGTGGTAACATGCAGAGATCTCCTCCACCTAGACCTTGAGGAGATAAAGTCTGAGTTGGCATCAGAGTCAGTTACGGATGTCTATCGCATTCTGCGTAATGAAAATGGAAAAAAAAGTACCAACTGCTTCCCTCATTCTGACTTTTGGTAAACCCACAATCCCGGAATATATATTTGCCGGATATCAAAGGCTTTCTGTTCGAGCTTACGTTCCTAATCCGAGAAGATGCTTTAAGTGTCAGGGGTTTGGACACGTGAGTTCTACATGCAGAAAGCCCGAAATATGTGGTAATTGTGGTTCGAATGGCCATGGTGGTGACAATTGCACGGATGACCCAAAGTGTTCCAATTGTGGTGGCGATCATCCGGCTCGTTCCTTCAGCTGCCCCAAGTATAAGGACGAGAAAGCAGTTTTGACTATCATGGCAAGGGATAAAGTTTCATTTTCAGAAGCTAGAAAAATATTCAAAAGTTCCAGAATAATTGAGGGTAAGTCGTTTGCGTCGGTCGCGTCTAGTAGCAAGACCTCATGTAGAAATTGCGATGAACTGACTAAAACTGTTAAAGCACTGACTGAGCAAGTAGCTCAGCTGTTATCCGTAATTTCAACTGTTACCACTCCTGCTTCCAGTACATCTGATCAATCTATGTCTATCTCGTCTAAAGAAAATCAGTCGAAAATCTCTAAAAATGAAGCTCCAAAGTCACTTGTGACTAAATCTTCAAAACCTACTCTTCCTGAAGCAGTTCCATCTGCTTCAAAAATGATGGTCCGAACTAAGTCACAAGTGGTAAAACCGACAGTAAAGTCTGTTTCTCCTGGACTTGCTTACTTTTAAAAAAATCAAATACATACCCACCAGTAGTTGGGTCTAAGGATGCGGATAAAAATTAGTTAAAAATACCTCTAAGCAAGTTAAAAACTAAAACTAAAACTGAAGCCGTATCAAAAGCGACTTCTGCCAAAACAAATGTATCTACAGAGTCCGACATGAATCACAGTAGTGATTCGATGTCGGTAGACTCTGATAAATCAAAAGTTGTACATGACAAAAACGAACAGAACCCGCTGCTATATTAATTTATTTTACTTCAATGTCTGCATTTCCAATTAATAACAATGTGGTACAGTGGAATATTAATGGGATAAGAAGCCATATGGAAGATCTCAAAGTTCTTGTGCGAGATTCATCGCCTTTAATACTTTGTCTCCAAGAGACGCACTTGCATGAATCCCACACCTTCAATTTTAGGGGTTATTCTATTTTCAGAGCAGATTTCGTCACTGAGGAAAGAGCCAGAGGTGGTGTAGCCATATTGGTTCACAACTCTGTCCAGTCCATATCTGTCAATATAATAACTCCTTTACAAGCTGTTGCCGTTCAGATTACCGTTCCATTCAAAGTTACCGTCTGTTGCCTTTACTTGCCGCCTAGTTACAATTTCCAACATCATGAAGTATATGATTTAATATCTCAGTTGCCACAACCGATTTTATTGACAGGTGATTTTAACGCTCACCATACTTCATGGGGTTCCTTATCCTGTAACTCAAGGGGATTACGAATCGAAAGAATACGGTCAAACTTAGATTTGTGTCTTCTAAATGACGGTTCCCCGACTCATTTATCAGCATCTACTGGCGGATGGACAGTTGTCGATTTGTCATTTTGTAGTCCAGTTTTGGCAACAAAGTTTGAATGGTCGGTGTTACCAGATCTGTATGGTAGTGACCATAATCCCATTAATATTTCATTTTGTACTTTACCTCATGTGCAACGACGCCTGCCGCGTTGGATCCTTAAAAGGCAAATTGGGAAGAATTTGCAAAAGATTTGTACCTCCAGACATTGAAGTAAACTGCATTAACACAGTGGTTAAGAAACTCACCAGTACGATTTTAAATGTAGCCGAGGATGTTATCCTAAAACATCCGCAAACCCACCTCGTCCATCTGTTCCTTGGTGGAACGAGGACTGTAAGGAGGCTTTGCGTCTACGCCGAAAAGCACTACGGAGATTCAACAAAAGCCCGACAGATGAAAATCTTGAGCGGTACAAAATTCTTAGAGCTAAAGCTCGAAGAATTTTTAGACAAAGTAGAAAGGAATCTTGGTCGCAATATATCGGAACAATATGCAGAACAACGCCAACATCTGTCGTCTGGAAGAAACTGCGCTCTATATCTGGCCGTGTTCCATCCACGGAGTTGATGGGTCTTAAACGGCCGAATGGAGAGTTAGTTTCTCAGTGTTCCGATATTGTAAATTTATTAGGATCATCTTTTGCTAGCTATTCCTGTTCTACGGCGTATAACGCTGCCTTTTGTAAATATAAAAGCGCAATGGAACCATTGCCGTTCACCATCGGTACTTGTGACGACTCTCCACTTAATAGTCTGTTTACTGCATGAGCTGGAATCTGCACTGTCTTCAACGAAGGACACAGCTCCCGGTCCTGACAACCTCGTATATTCCATGATCAAAAACCTTCCAACGTCAGGTAGGCTTGCCCTCCTCGAGATATACAATCGTATATTCGATGAACATACTTTCCCTGACGCTTGGTTGGAAGCAATAGTAATTCCTATTCTTAAGCCAGGTAAAGATAAAACTGATGCAAGTAGCTATCGTCCGATTTCTCTTACTAGCGTTCTTTCCAAGCTGGTAGAAAAATGGTAAATCGTCGCCTTGTTTGGTATTTGAAACCAACAATTTACTTTGCAAAGACCAGTGCGGCTTTAGGCAAGGACGATGTTCTGTGGATCAATTGGTATCTTTGGAATCTGCAATACAAAATGCGTTTCTCTTGCGTCAAACACTAGTAGCTGTTTTTTCGACCTAGAGAAGGCATACGACATGGCTTGGAGAAGGGGAATTTTGAACACATTAAAATCATGGGGTATACAGGGCAGGATTCTACATTTTATCAAAAACTTCCTCAGTAATAGGTATTTTAGGGTGCGTCTTGGTAGTACGCTATCAGATCGTTTCTACTTAGAGAATGGTGTTCCACAGGGAGTGTACTTAGTGTTACTCTGTTTGCTATTGCAATCAATAGCATAACGTCTAACGTACGGTCTCCTGTCAGATGTTCTCTCTTTGTAGACGATTTTGCTATTTACGTAAGCACCAGAAACATGGCAACAGCTGAAAGAACCCTTCAGCTGGTAATAAATAGGTTGCAGACCTGGACGAGAACTACTGGCTTTAAATTCTCTGCTGCTAAAACTCAGTGTATTGCTTTCAGTCGCCGTCGACAGATCCAGGCTCCGTCGTTATATCTTGATGGTATACAGCTTCGGACTTCTCCATCCGTTCGATTCTTGGGTCTAATACTCGACGAAAGGCTCTCGTGGAGCCCTCACGTGCGTGATTTAAAATTAAGATGTAATAAAATCCTCGATATGTTGAGGGTTCTTAGTGGGTCTCGATGGGGTGCTGATAGGACCTGTATGCTGATGTTTTACCGTGCCGTAATTCGTTCGCGAATTGATTATGGCAGAATTGTTTATTCATCTGCTAGACCATCGATTTTAAAGAAACTAGATCCCGTCCATAACTCTGCAATCCGCCTTGTTTCTGGTGCTTTCCGTTCAAGTCCCGTCGTGAGTATTCTCGCCGATGCTGGGGAACCTTCCCTCTCTCGACGGAGACAGAAACTACAGTTAACTTATATAAGCAATCTATCATCTAAACCATGGCACCCTGCTTTTAATACAGTTTTCAAAAATCAATTTTTGCGACAGTATGAAACTCGACCGAATGCTACTGCTCCTCTTGGTATTAGAACTTCCCGTATTTTTGATGACTTACGTATTGAACTACCCCCAATATTTGAAAGGTCCTTTTGTTTTGTCCCTCCGTGGAAAATCAATATGCCGACCTTTGATTTCTCCTTGTGTGCATACCAGAAAGACAACACTCCTAACATTGTGTATCAACGTGAGTTTTTTCGACTGACTAGTTCATATCCATCTGCTAAATTTATTTTCACAGATGGCTCTAAGATGAATAACAATGTTGGGTGTGCATTTTACTCACTGGATGAAACGTATAAGTATGGATTACCCTCAACTTGTAGTGTCTTTACAGCCGAACTCTTTGCCATCTTAAAGGCTCTGAACACTATTGAATTCGATAGTTTGCATTTCGTAGTTTGTTCTGATTCAAAAAGTGCCCTCCAGGCAATCCGGGATATGTATTCGGTAAACCCTCTGGTTCAAGATATTCTGTGCTCTGTCCATAGACTTGAACTACGAGGTGCAAGAGTATCATTTATCTGGATTCCTGGTCACTGTGGAATATTTGGGAACACTGTAGCGGATAATGCGGCAAAGGAAGCAACTTTTCTGCCGCCATGCACTGCACGTGTAATAGTGTCTGACTTTCTTTGTCACGTAAAACATTTAATTCTTCTACAGTGGGAAAATGAATGGGCAGCTACAAGCAATAACAAATTGAGGGTAATTAAAAATACTGTTCGTCCTTGGGGTCGTCAATACGTGCAAGTCGTAGAGAAGAGGTGGTGATCACCCGCCTTCGCATCGGTCACTCCATGTTAACACATGGATTTCTGATGGAACGCAGGGACCCACCTAAATGCGAGTTCTGTAGGGAAACCATCACAATAAGACATATATTGCTCGATTGTGATGGTTTCCAAAATGTGCGTTTTATGTGTGGTCTGAGCAACTGTTTGCAGACGATGTTGGGAGATAGTGCCTCGGCCGTTGACCGGGTTCTAGACTTCTTTCATCGTCTGAATGTTTTAAATAAAATTTAATATATATAGTTGTTATTTCTTGTGTTATAGTATTTATTTATTTTATCTAAAAACTTTATTTCTGTTATGTTTATGCATAGTTTTACGAATTGTTATTAAATTTTATTCATTATTTATTGTTATTTAGTTCTTAAGTGTAATATGTCTATACCTGTTATCTAAATTTTTAATGTATTTTTACTGTTATAGTTTGTTGTTGTTGTTTTGTTGTTTTTGTTGCTTTTTTTTTTGTTTTAGTAAAATTTTGTTTAATTTTTATATATATATACTCTCATTTTTTTTCGTGACGGCGATGATAACCTGAACGGTTTTTCGCCGGGAAAAAAAAAAAAAAAAAAAAAAAAAAAAAAATTTAAAATTCACAAATAGATAACTTATCAAAGACAGTATATACTGGATTTTGGTGAGAAGAATGTACATTAGAAATGAGAAAATAAGACAGCACTATACAAATTAATATGATTATAGTTTAAATACAACTTTGGAAACTAATCCTTTTTTAAGTTTAAATATGGCTTCTTGATAATTATCTAGACTAAAAACTCCCACTCCTAGTTTGTCGTAATCCAGATATCTAAAACAAAAATTAATTTTGATTTATTCAGTCTTTACCAGTAAATATTAATATATATAGGTAGATTTAAACTTTAAATAATTTAAAACATTTTTTAAATTTTGGATTTGTTTACCAAACCATTTACATACGCCAATCATAAACCAATCATAATCAATCATAAACCAAATATGCTTATAAAGACCTCTTTACAAAAAACACAATCTGATCATGTGATCCTCTGTCTGCACAGGTTTACATCATCGATGTCCAACTGGACGCAACATTACTTTAAAGTAGGAAGGAAGAATGGATAGCTCTAAGCTGGCACAGCAACAAGTTTGTATAATGTTCTTGCAACATTAAAGAAGGGAGGATAAATAGATAGTTCTAAGACTGGCACAGCAGCAAGTTTGTATAATGTTCTTGCAACATTAAAGTAAGAAGGAAAAATAGATAGTTCTAAGACTGGCACAGCAGCAAGTTTTTTAATGTTCTTGCAACATTAAAGTAAGAAGGAAAAATAGATAGTTCTAAGACTGGCACAGCAGCAAGTTTTATAATGTTCTTGCAACATTAAAGTAAGAAGGAAAAATAGATAGTTCTAAGACTGGCACAGCAGCAAGTTTGTATAATGTTCTTGCAACATTAAAGAAGGGAGGATAAATAGATAGTTCTAAGACTGGCACAGCAGCAAGTTTGTATAATGTTCTTGCAACATTAAAGAAGGGAGGATAAATAGATAGTTCTAAGACTGGCACAGCAGCAAGTTTGTATAATGTTCTTGCAACATTAAAGTAAGAAGGAAAAATAGATAGTTCTAAGACTGGCACAGCAGCAAGTTTGTATAATGTTCTTGCAACATTAAAGTAAGAAGGAAAAATAGATAGTTCTAAGACTGGCACAGCAGCAAGTTTTTTAATGTTCTTGCAACATTAAAGTAAGAAGGAAAAATAGATAGTTCTAAGACTGGCACAGCAGCAAGTTTGTATAATGTTCTTGTAACATTAAAGTAAGAAGGAAAAATAGATAGTTCTAAGACTGGCACAGCAGCAAGTTTGTATAATGTTCTTGCAACATTAAAGTAAGAAGGAAAAATAGATAGTTCTAAGACTGGCACAGCAGCAAGTTTTATAATGTTCTTGCAACATTAAAGTAAGAAGGAAAAATAGATAGTTCTAAGACTGGCACAGCAGCAAGTTTTATAATGTTCTTGCAACATTAAAGTAAGAAGGAAAAATAGATAGTTCTAAGACTGGCACAGCAGCAAGTTTGTATAATGTTCTTGCAACATTAAAGTAAGAAGGAAAAATAGATAGTTCTAAGACTGGCACAGCAGCAAGTTTGTATAATGTTCTTGCAACATTAAAGTAAGAAGGAAAAATAGATAGTTCTAAGACTGGCACAGCAGCAAGTTTGTATAATGTTCTTGCAACATTAAAGTAAGAAGGAAAAATAGATAGTTCTAAGACTGGCACAGCAGCAAGTTTGTATAATGTTCTTGCAACATTAAAGTAAGAAGGAAAAATAGATAGTTCTAAGACTGGCACAGCAGCAAGTTTTATAATGTTCTTGCAACATTAAAGTAAGAAGGAAAAATAGATAGTTCTAAGACTGGCACAGCAGCAAGTTTGTATAATGTTCTTGCAACATTAAAGTAAGAAGGAAAAATAGATAGTTCTAAGACTGGCACAGCAGCAAGTTTTATAATGTTCTTGCAACATTAAAGTAAGAAGGAAAAATATATAGTTCTAAGACTGGCACAGCAGCAAGTTTTATAATGTTCTTGCAACATTAAAGTAAGAAGGAAAAATAGATAGTTCTAAGACTGGCACAGCAGCAAGTTTGTGCAATGTTCTTGCAACATTAAAGTAAGAAGGAAAAATAGATAGTTCTAAGACTGGCACAGCAGCAAGTTTGTATAATGTTCTTGCAACATTAAAGTAAGAAGGAAAAATAGATAGTTCTAAGACTGGCACAGCAGCAATTTTTATAATGTTCTTGCAACATTAAAGTAAGAAGGAAAAATAGATAGTTCTAAGACTGGCACAGCAGCAATTTTGTATAATGTTCTTGCAACATTACTTTAACCCTTCGCTGGGCGCGCCTATGTGTATCACACAACCGGGCAATGCCTAATTCCGCTTTTGTATCCATGTACACTAATTTTAAGTGGACACATTGCATTATTTTTTATTATACTTTCTTTCTAATTGATTTATTTAATTTTCAGTTTTTTAATAGTTATATTTATTTAAAAAGATTTAATATTTGAAACATAGACAATAGTTAATGAATAAAAACACTTGTCTGAAAAAGGATTTCATTTTATACAAGAAACATATTACGGAATTCTTAGTGGTCACACTTATCAAAAAACTAAATTTATAAACAAAAATTAAAAAATTAATATTAAAAAATTTAATTTGAATCAACGTCCATTGCTTCGGCTTTGTGCAAACAGCGGTCATCTGGCTATGAGTCTTCTTGTTACATTCTTTGCAGACAATTTTGGTTCTGTTGTTTTTGTGTTGTTCGCAAATATGACAAATAGGTCTACGTGTTGGTACTTGAGCCTGTTAATTTTCCAATAACTTATATTTGCCCCAAAAAAAACAGATCTTTTGAAAAGATGATCTTTTGGAAGAGTTAGGATTGTCACTAGCTTTCAAGTGTCCACTCATGAAGAAACTGAGTGCCAATTTTTTCAAAAAAAGTTTCGTCTTCACTCACTGTAATCCAGATGGTTGAATTTGTAAATTATATTTTCATTTATTTCGGCAATGTCTAAATGCCGATAAAAAAGGGCCATTGTCCAACATTTCGTGCTTCTGGATGTCGAGTAACTGGCACACATTTGATCGACAGTATCAACGACACATTCTGTAGCGTTATAATCCAAATTTACAGTAGACTTTTTGGCATCTTCGTCAATAGAATAGAAACACGGTAAAAAATACTAAACTAAAAAACTCAAGCACAAAAAAGAAGGGTAAAAGTGACTATGTATGCACAAATGTAGTGAGAATAACACTACAAAAGCAGGTACATGATTGGGCGCATCGCGGCAGCTTGGCCGCAGATGTAACTATCTCGCATTCATGCCTTATTTCCAGATGGACTGAAGATAAGGTGGTATTATTTTTATACAGTTCGTTTCCCTGAAGGTGATCTTGACAAATACCAAAGCCCTAAAACATTTCTCCATCGATACCTACCGTACGATGCGAAAATAAAAGATTGTGGCCAATTGGCCGCTAGCGCGCCTACTTAAGGGTTAAAGTAGGAAGGAAGAATGGATAGTTCTGAGACTGGCACAGCAGTAAGTTTGCACAATGTTCTTGCAGCATTACTTTAAAGTAAGAAGGAAAATAGTGCTGACAGGCTGCAAATTGTACTGACTTATAATAAAATATTAATAACTTACCTATTTGTCATCGTTTCAATGAGATTTAGAGCTTTTGGAACTGTGAAGTGATTTGTGTTCACGCCAACAAACGTTAACTCTTTTCGAAAAAATTCATATGGCGCAATGCTGAAATTGATTTTTAAATCATTAGTAAATTAAATTTTTATTTTTCTTAGTTCCTTGCAAAGATTTGTAAACAACAACAAAATAAAAAATAGAGGTCTGTTTTGCTGACATTAAGGAAGCAAATTTTCACAAGATCAAAATCACTAAATAAAAATGTAGCATCCAATCCATTAGAAACAATTAATGGGATTTTATTTGTTAGACATAAAATCAAAGCTCTTACCGAAATAGCTCAATATCATTATGCCATGATTGAATCAGACACAAATTACCTACGACTTTTAACACTTCACATCAATGTGCTTTTCGCCTTAAAAAAAATTGTGAACTCGAATGCTAACACATACAGACACAAATAAATATTGATTTCTATTCTAAAAAATTTCTAACAGTCAAGGAATCGCAGATCTTTTCAAGGTTTCCTGTCTTACCATTGTGGAAAATAACTGCAACTATTTATTCAATTGAAATAAATAGCAATTGTTGTTTGCAAAATAACAATTGAAATTCTTTAGTCTAAAATAACGTTTATCAGGGATAACTTTTTCTAAACTTTTAAATTGGGAAAATTTTTTATTCGTGCATTAAACATGGAAAAGGCCAGTTGACATACTAGTAAAAAACTGTAAAATAAATTCTTTGCTGTTTACTGAAAGACACAATAGCTTCTTTGTGCCTTTAAATATGTTTAAAATTTCTTATACCGCAATGTTATTATATTTAACAATGTACTTTAAATCTTCAAATTATTTGAGAAAATGAACACAAAAGTCAATGTGGATTATTTAATTTTTTTAACAATATTCTCTTTTTTTACAGAAAAAAAGCATCAGAACAATTAAAAGTGCTAAATACACACTGCTATTATTTGAAAAAGAGCCAAAAATTGTCAAATTTTGTTTATAAACTTGTCTTTGTATTTTAATTGATGCCAGATTTAACGGCGATAACAATAGTGAGACCATATTTAAAAAAATGAAGAATTTAAAAAAAACAAAAATTTAAAAAAAGAGTTCAAGTCAGTTAGCTATGCTGAGATTATTATAAATATATAGTTTAAAGGTGATTACCAAGTCTTCAAATAAAATATGTGAGAGGACTAGCAAGCCGAATTAAAAATGAAATAAGCATACCAGATTACATCTGCTGTAAATCACTTTGAAAAATTGTTTTATCATTTGATCTTCTAATACAAAGAAGACAGGTTTTATGAGTGCCTACTAATTGGGAATAGAATTGAAGTTAAAGTATTCCCCCCCCCAACAAAATAACTAATAAAACCTCTATTATACAGACACTTGTTTAAAATTTTTTGTCATTATATTAGAAGTGACCAAAAATTTGTTTTAAGAAATGGCGCACTTTCAAAGAAAAACCATGGTTATCTACAAATGATAATTCTTTTCTTTTTGACAAATTCTTCCCTCCTTCTAAAAAAAAGAATAAAAAAATGAAACAAAGAGATTAGCTTTTTGATAATAAAAAAAAAAAAATGATTATCCAGAATTTAACTGAATGTCAAGGAAAAAGTATTAAAGAACCCTCAAAATTCTGTGGACGAAGAATTACAGAAAACTACAGCTGAGTCAACCCAACTGTATTTTCCAGATCTAGACGATAGTAAACTTTGATTTGGAGGAAGAAGATAACGCGGTCAATCAGCAAGAGATCAATGAAGAAAGCGACCAAACTGTTCATTCAAATTTCGAAGGGAATATGTTAGCGGAAATTACAATTTCTGACGAACCTGTGAATTTTGGAAAAAACCAGATATTTTTGTACAAGGTAGATTGTACAAGGTTTTTAGATTATCAGCCAAAAAACGTTAAGATATTAAAATTATTTGGAAACTAAACATTTCAAAAACTCTCAACTTTTATTAGTTAAATGTAAATCTAAATTACTAGATATAATCAATGAGGAAGAAATTCGAGAGATTATAAAAAACTACCACTTAAGCAAAACCAATCACCGTGGCATACAAGAAACGTATGAACAAATTAAAAGGAAATATTATTGGCCTAATATAAACGGACAAATTCAAAACTTTATTAATTCTTGTGAAATATGTTTAAAGACAAAGTACGATAGAGTACCTTTAAAGCTCGAGATGAATCTCACGCCTACACCAGTAAGACCACAGCATTTTGTTTTTTTTTCCGGCGAAAAACCGTTAAGGTTTTGCATCGCCATCATGCAAAATGAAAGTATAAAAAAATTTTAACAAAATTTACTGAAATAAGAAAATAAAACTAGAACAAACTATAATAGTAAAATAAATTAAACAAAAATTTAAATAACAGGTATAACCATATTACAATAACGAATACTTAAGAACTAAATAACAATGATTAATGAATAAAATTTAATAAAAATTCGTAAAAGTATATTTCACCGAAACAGAAATAAAGTTATTTAGATAAAATAAGTAAATAAAATAACACCAGAAATAACAAATATATACATTAAATTTTATTTAAAACATTCAGACGATGAAGGAAGTTTAGAACTCGGTCAACGGCCGAGGCACTATCTCCCAACATCGTCTGCAAACAGTTGCTCAGACCATACATAACACGCACATTATCGAAACCACCACAATCGAGCAATATATGCTTTATTGTGATGGTTTCCCTACAGAAATCGCATTCAGGTGGGTCCCCGCGTTCCATCAGAAATCCATGCGTTAACATGGAGTGACCAATGCGAAGACGGGTGATCACCACCTCTTCTCTACGACTTACTCGTATTGACGACCCCCAAGGACGAACAGTATTTTTAATTACCCTCAATTTGTTACTGCTTGTAGCTGCCCATTCATTTTCCCACTGTAGAAGAATTAAATGTTTTACGTGACAAAGAAAGTCAGACAAGATTACACGTTGAGTGCATGGCGGCAGTAAAATGCACACCCAACATTGTTATTCATCTTAGAACCATCTGTGAAAATAAATTTAGCAGATGGATTTGAACTAGTCAGTCGAGAAAACTCACGTTGATACACAATATTTGGAGTGTTGTCTTTTAGGTATGCACACAAGGAGAAATCAAAGGTCGGCATATTGATTATCCATGGAGGGACAAGACAAAAGGACCTTTCAAACATTCGGGGTAGTTCAATACGCAAGTCTTCAAAAACACGGGTTGTTCTAATGCCAACAGGGGCTGTAGCGTGCGGTCGGGATTCATAATGTTAATGCAACTGATTATGGAAAACGATATTATAAGCAGGATGCCATGGATTACATAATATATTACATACGTAACTTAATTGTAACTGCTGTCTCCGACGAGAGAGTGATGGTTCGCCAGCACACTCACGACGGGACTTGAACGGAAAGCACCAGAAACAAGATGGATTGCAGAGTTATGAACGGGATCCAGTTTCTTTAAAATCGATGGTCTAGCAGATGAATTTACAATGCTGCCATAATCAATTCGCAAACGAATTACAGCACGATAAAACATCAACATACTGGTCCTATCAGCGCCCCATCGAGAACTACTAAGAACCCTCAACATATCGAGAATTTTGTTACATCGTAACTTTAAATCACGCACGTGAGGGCTCCAGGAGAGCCTTTCGTCAAATATTAGACGCAAAAATCGAATTGATGGAAAAGTCCGGAGCTGTATACCATCAAGATGGTTATCCCTGGAAGTTTTGTTTAGGGGTGGAAGAGTTATATAGGCAATAAGTGTAGACTTTACTAGATTTAGTAATTGCTAGTAGTTTTTAGCATTTTATTATTATTAGGTAAGCATTTTATTATTATTATTAGGTAAGCATTTTCATTAGTTATATAGACAATAATTGTAGACTGTTAGATTTAGTGATGACAATGTAGTTTTTAGCATGGTAAGCATTTTTATTGTATGTGGAGAGGGAGGAGCATAAGCTCAGTGTTAGTTGAGGTTTCACTCAGTTCGCATCTCAATGAATATGAGACGAACCTAAATAATAATTATAAGTTTTTAAGTGTATATTAAATTCTTATTGTAATGAATAAAAAGTTGTTTTTTTTTTTAAAAAAAAAGCGACATCCTTGAAATCATAAGTTATATATTATTATTATTATTATTACAGTCTTAAATTATTGCTTCAATAAGTTATCTCACATGTAGAGAATAAAAACAAACCAAATCAGGGAAAATAAAACTTTCAAACTAGATAACATTGTTCAAACTATATAAACAATAAACATAACTAAATAACAATAAAATTTAAATTGTACTAATTTAAGTCTAGAATATGAAGAACAAAAAACAAAATGTTTAAATCTAAAATATTACCTAACTTTTGACTCTATTGCGTTGGCGCCAAAAATACACATTTTTCCACCAGCCCACAGCCAGGTGATTGCCTCTTGAATAGTTTTGCTATCACCTGTACAATCTATGCACACATCTACACCCCATGTTTTGTCCTTAGCTTTCAATGCTGAAGCTTCTTCGGGACTCATACACTTGAAGCCCAGTTCTAGAATCATACATGTAAAAATTTCTTTGAAATAAGACATTTCATATGAAGTTATTTTAATCTATTTAAGAAGGAAAATTCTATTGTATATGAAGCTAAGTTGCCATTATCCTTTCTGTAGTTTTAGCCATCACTGATTTTTTTCTGCTGAAAAACCATGAAGGTTATCATCGCCATGGAACTGACGTTTTTAGGGTTTTCCCATTCTCAAATCCAATTCCACTACACAGGAATGAGCCAAAGGAGTGTAGCCATTCTAACATTAAACATGCAGGGTATATTGGTAACAGGGGGGGGGGAGTTGTCCGTACTGCACCAGCAATGAGGCATAGGCAATTGTTATGACATCACTAATTAAGGCTTTGCAAAAAGCACATGAAGGCTATCATTGCCGTGCAGCAACATTTCTTACATGGAGGGGAAACTATTAATATAAATACTGTTAAAGCTATACTAAAACTAACCAGTTTAGTAATCCAGAATTGTAGCAACATTAATATAACACTACAATCTGCTGCTGAGATGGTAATGACCTTGTTGAATTAATATTTCAGTTAAGAGGTCAGCGAAATCGGCCTGTAATTCGCCATTTCATTTCAGGATTTTTGTTTCTTTTCTTAATAAGAATAATTGACGCCTTCCTCCATTAGTATGCCAGCATGTCACTCTTCCCACTCCATATGAAATAAAAATGTTCAGCAGGAATTTTCTTGCATTTTACCTAAGATGTATGAGGAATTTTGCTTGTATGTTAACTGCAGTTCTTTCTGATTGTTCAGTTTGTTAATGGCTATATTTATTTTTGTTAGACTTAAGTCATCCATAAATATACCAATTTCTGTGTACAGTTTTTGTCTCTTTGTCTTTTTTAATCACTTTATTGCGTTCATTGCTCTCTTTAGAGCATGTAAGTATTCTTTTTTAGTGTTGAAGACAATGTTAACACATGTAACATGTTATTAAAACCTCTGTATGCATTACTGTACAGATATAAATGCCAAGAAGTTAAGCTAACTGTACCTAACATGACATATATGTGGTCATGTTTGCTGAACCAATTTTGTAAAATTAATTACGTATATTTTCTGGGTGTTTTGTTGATAAATTTTTAAACCTAATGGGTAGAGGGTTAATGATAAATGATGATAAAGTTCCAGGACCATTTATTTATTCTGCATTTTCTATTAACTTTCAACTATATTTTACAGAGTTTTCAAACTAAACAAATTATTGTGAAATACCAACATGGAAGTTAGTGTGTACAATTTAGCATTAAAGTCTGAAGCTCCACAATTAATTAAAAATTTAATTTTATTCAGAACATATTTAATAACAAAAAATCAACTTACCCAAGTTGTTACTTAGCTGTCTTCTCTCTGGAATAGGATCGACGATTATGACTCTCCTATGTCCTAAATGATGCATGATAGCTGCACATAAAATGCCAATAATTCCAGCTCCAGTTATAAGGATAACTGACCCAAACGGAATAGGCGAAATCTTCTCCCAGCCATGATATAAACAAGACAGTGGTTCACATAAAACAGCTGTAAAAAATTAGCTTTGTTTTATCTTTATTGTGTACAGGATGGGGTAAAACATAAAATAACCTAATGATTTTCAATAAGGCGTTTAGTAGCTTCTTTAAAAAAGTGACGGTAAAACTGCTTTGTTTATCAGGATATCCCCCCGCCGGCAAAAAACCGATGTGGTTATCATTGCCGATACTCAAAATAAAAATATAAAAGAACGAATAAAATAAACAAAAATTTAAGTTTAATACAAGAAAAACCAACAGACTGTATGTAATAACAAAAACAAATAAATAAAACAAAACAAAATAACAGTTATAGATATATGACTAAAAATAGTTAACAATAATATATCTAAAAACAACAACATACACAAAAATTATTGTAGGGCTGTAAATTGGCCCTACAACAATAAGAAGAAAAATGAAATAAATATAAATGTACCTTAAACTAAATAACAAAATAAAAATAACTTATAAATTAAATTAATAAAACAGCAGATATAAACAATCTTTTCAGGGCTGTAAAAGGGCCCTACCACAATCAGTAACAAAAATATAAATTAAATTTTATTTACAAAATTCAGACGATGAAGGAAGTCTAGGACCCGGTCAACGGCCGAGGAACTACCTCCCAACATCGTCTGCAAACAATTGCTCAGTCCACAAATAACATGCACATTTTGGAAACCATCACAATCGAGCAATATATGTTTTATTGTGATGGTTTCCCTACAGAACTCGCATTCAGGTGGGTCCCCGCCTCCCATCAGAAATCCATGTGTTAGCAAGGAATGACCAATACAGAAACGAGTGATCACCACCTCTTCCCTAAGACTTGCACGTATTGACGACCTCCAAGGACGAACAGTATTTTTAATTACACTCAATTTGTTACTACTTGTAGTTGCCCATTCATTTTCCCGCTGTAGAAGAATTAAATGTTTTACGTGACAAAGAAAGTCGGACAAGATTACACGTGGATTGCATGGCGGCAGAAATGTTGCTTCCTTTGCCGCATTATCCGCTACAGTGTTTCCAAATATTCAACAGTGACCAGGAATCCAGATAAATGATACTCTTGCACCTCGTAGTTCAAGTCTATGGACAGAGCACAGAATTTCATGAATCAGAGAGTTTACCGAATACATATCCCGGATTGCCTGGAGGGCACTTTTTGAATCAGAACAAACTACGTAATGCAAACTATCGAATTCAATAGTGTTCAGAGCCTTTAAGATGGCAAAGAGTTCGGCTGTAAAGACACTACAAATTGAGGGTAATCCATACTTATATGTTTCGTCCAGTGAATAAAACGCGCACCCAACATTATCATTCACCTTACAACCATCTGTGAAAATAAGTTTAGGAGATGGATATGAATTGGTCATTCGAGAAAACTCACGTTGATACACAATGTTAGGAGTGTTGTCTTTCAGGTATGTACACAAGGAGAAATCAAAGGTCGGCATATTGATTATCCATGGAGGGACAAGACAAAAGGACCTTTCAAACATTGGGGGTAGTTCAATACGCAAGTCTTCAAAAACACGGGTTGTTCTAATGCCAACAGGCGCTGTAGCGTGCGGTCGGGATTCATAATGTTGGTGCAACTGATTATGGAAAACGGTATTATAAGCAGAATACCATGGTTTACATACGTAACTTAATTGTAACTGCTGTCTCCGACGAGAGAGTGATGGTTTGCCAGCATCGGAAAGAACACTCACGACGGGACTTGAACGGAAAGCACCAAAAACAAGACGGATTGCAGAGTTAAGGACGGGATCTAGTTTCTTTAAAATCGATGGTCTAACAGATGAATATACAATGCTGCCATAATCAATTCGCGAACGCTGCCATAATCAAGGCACAGTAAAACATCAGCATACAAGGTCCTATCAGCGCCCCATCGAGACCCACTAAGAACCCTCAACATATCGAGGATTTTATTACATCGTAATTTTAAATCACGCACGTGAGGGCTCCACGAGACCCTTTCGTCGAGTATTAGACCCAAGAATCGAACGGATGGAGAAGTCCAAAGCTGTATACCATCAAGATATAACTACGGAGCTTGGATCTGTCGACGGCGACTGAAAGCAATACACTGAGTTTTAGCAGCAGAGAATTTAAAGCCAGTAGTTCTCGTCCAGGTCTGCAACCTATTTATTACCAGCTGAAGGGTTCTTTCAGCTGTTGCCATGTTTCTGGTGCTTACGTAAATAGCAAAATCGTTTACAAAGAGAGAACATCTGACAGGGGACCGTACATTAGACGTTATGCTATTAATTGCAATAGCAAACAGAGTAACACTAAGTACACTCCCCTGTGGAACACCATTCTCTAAGTAGAAGCGATCTGATAGCGTACTACCAAGACGCACCCTAAAATACCTATTACTAAGGAAGTTTTTGATAAAATACATAATCCTGCCTTATATATCCCATGATTTTAATGTGTTTAGTATTCCTCGTCTCCAAGCCATATCGTATGCCTTCTCTAGGTCGAAAAAAACAGCAACTAGGGTCTGACGCAAGAGGAAGGCATTCTGTATTGCAGACTCCAGCATTACCAACTGATCAATAGAAGATCTTCCTTGCCTGAAACCACACTATTCTTTGGAAAGCAAGTTGTTTGTTTCTATGTGCCAGACCAGACGACAATTTACCATTTTTTCTAACAGCTTGCAAAGGACGCTGGTAAGAGAGATCGGACGATAACTACTTGGATCAGTTTTATCTTTACCTGGTTTAAGAATAGTAATTACTACTGCTTCCAACCAAGCGTCAGCAAATGTATGCTCCTCAAATATACGGTTGTATATTTCGAGGAGAGAAAGCCTACCTGACGTTGGAAATTTTTAATCATGGAGTAAACAAGATTGTCAGGACCGGGAGCTGAATCTCTAGTAGACGATAGTGCAGATTCTAGCTCATGCAAGGTAAACAAACTATTCAAAGAAGATTCTCCAGATTTGCCGACGGTGAACGGGACTGCTTCAATTCTATTTTTGTACCGACAAAAGGCATTGCTATAGGCGGTAGAAGAAGAAAAGCTTGCAAGAGATGACTATAAAAGATTTACAATATCGGAACAATCAGTTAATATTACTCCGTTTGTCTGTTTAAGTCCCATCAATAAATTGGATGCACTAGAACCAGAAACAGAACGAAGTTTCTTCCAAACAATAGATGGAGGCTTTGGCCTAGATATTGTTGAGATATATTGGGTCCAAGAATCTTTCCTACTCTGCCTGAAAATTCTACGTGCTTTGGCTCGTAGAATTTAATACCTTTCGAGATTTTCACTCGTCGGACTTTTGTTGAATCTACTAAGAGCTCTTCTACGTTGGCGTATGGCCTCCCTACATTCATCGTTCCACCAAGGGACTGGTGGATGTGGGGAGGTTTTGGAGATAGTTTCCTCTGCTACACATAAAATTTGTTTTGTGAAATTGTTTACTATGGCATTGATACACGTATGATATCCAATATCTCGTGATGCCAATCTCTTTGAAAATTCTTCCCAGTTCGCTTTTTTAATAATCCAACGCGGCAAACGTTGATTCATAACAGGGAGGTTACGAAAGGTAATATTAATAGGAGTATGATCGCTGCCATATAGATCAGGTAATACCGACCATTCAAACTTTGTCGCCAAAACTGGACTACAGAATGACAAATCAACAGCTGTCCATCCGCCAGTGAATGCTGCCAAATGCGTGGGTGAACCGTCATTAAGAAGACACAAATCTAAAGTAGGCCGTATTCTCTCAATACGTATTCCCTTTGAGTTGCAGGATAATGAACCCCAGGATGTATGATGGGCGTTAAAATCACCTACTAGTAGGACCGGCGGTGGCAACTGGGATATCAAATCATATATTTCATAATTTTGAAAATTATAGCTCGGCGGCAGGTACAGGCAACAGATAGTAAGTCTGAATGGAACGATAGTCTGAACGGCAACAGCTTGTAGTTGAGTTACTATGTTTACAGGAACCGATGCGATTGAGTCATGAGTCAGGAGGGCGACACCACCCCTGGCTCTTTCTTCAGCGTGGAAATTCGTCCTGAAAACAGAATAACCCCTAAAGTTGAAAATGTGAGATTCGTGAAGGTGCGTTTCTTGAAGCATATTTATAAAGGAGACGAATCTCTCACAAGAACTTTTAGGTCTTCAATATGGCTTCTAACTCCATTAATAAGAGATGGAGTTGAATGATTATTCCATTGAATAATCCATTCAATGGATTATTCCATTGAATGATATTATTTTTCATTCACATTGCAGACATTGAATTATATATAAATGATTAATTTATTACAAAATTCGATTTGCTTTCTTCAGATAGTAATTTTGATGTATCACGCTCTACAGACATCGAATCACTACTGTGACTGATGTCCGAGTCAGATGATTTTTTTGATTTGATTTGTGGAGGTTTAACAGTGGTACCTCCTTTAAAACTTTTTCCTATTTTTTTGACAGGTTTGTTTCCTGCAATGATAGAATTTTTATTTTTTTCACCAACTGACGGAGGAGCAGTATTTGATTTCTTTTTTAAAAAATATTCAAGGCCAGGAGAGATCTTCTTGTCAACAGGCTTAAGTAACTGTGACTTAGAAGAGGTTTTTTATTTACAGCCTTTTTTGTAGTCTGACTTGCATCGGTTGTTGTTGAAATTTTTGTTGTATCAGGACTATGTGATGAAACTGTAGAAACGGTCTTCTCTAGTGGAGAAGCAGGAGCAGGAGCAGAACCAGAGGAAAACAGAGCTAGCAGCTGAGTTACTTGATCGGTTAATATTTTAACAGTTTTTGTTAATTCGGCACAATTGGCACAGGATGATTGCTTATTGCTGGATGTTGACCGGGTTCTAGACTTCCTTCATCGTCTGAATGTTTTAAATAAAATTTAATTTATTGTATTTGTAATTTCTTGTGTTATTTTATTTATTTATTTTATTTAAAAACTTTATTTCTGTTATGTTTTGCATACTTTTACGAATTGTTATTAAATTTTATTAATTATTTATTGTTATTTAGTTCTTAAGTGTAATATATCTATAATTGTTATCTAAATTTTTAATTTATTTTTACTGTTATAGTTTGTTGTTGTTGTTTTTGTTGTTGTTTTTTTTCTTAAGTAAAATCTCGTTTAATTTTCTTTGTATATACTTTCATTCTTCGTGACGGCGATGATAACCTGAACGGTTTTTCGCCGGGAAAAAAAATGCAACAGCAGCAAATGACTTGCCTTCGACTGCGGACTGGAAAACCTTAAACCTTTTTTCGCATCAGAAAACGAAAGTTTATCCTTAGCCATGACAGCAAGCATAGCCTTTTCTTCTTTAAACTTTGGGCAGCTAAACGATCGAGCAGGATGATCGCCCCCACAGTTTGGACACTTGGCGTCATTCTTGCAACCATCACTACCATGGCCTTTCGTTCCACACTGGCCGCATACCTCTGGCTTTGTGTAAGAGGAACTCACATATGACCGAAGCTCTGACATTTAAAACAACGTCGAGGGTTCAGGACATATGGTCGCACTGAAAGCCGTTGGTATCCGGCATAAATGTATTCGGATAATGTCGGTTTCGCAAAGATCAAAATTAACGAGGCAGTAGGTACTTTCTGCCCATTGTCATTACGTAGTATCCGTGCCACATCAGTAACAGCCTCCGATGCTAGCTCTGTTTTAATCTCTTCGATACTAATGTGCAGAAGATCTCTACAAGTATCCATGGTTAGTTCTGCCGAACGATTCACGAATGTTGATATCTCGAACAAATGGTTCAGGGTGCACCCAAACGTCACCAGTAGCCCAGGATACTCGAACTAAAGCGAGAATCCCCAATAAATTGGGAGAGACCTCCAATATCCCTGAGCCAAAGTACAAGTCTTCAGCACTCCAGAATCTTAGGAATGGGTTCCGGTACAACGTTAAGGTTCCCCAAACCCAAGTACTACTGGCAGCCGCCCTCTATGTATTCACAGAATGCAACCATTTGTTTCGGTAGACCCAATCATAGGCTCCGGCACCCATAATTCAACACCCATGTGCTTGCCAGACGCCTATAGGCTGCTCGGTTCCAGCACTTGTCCCAACAGCGGTCCTCGGCAGTGCTAGGCACACATCAGGTTCCACATACTTGGCCCAGCCAAAGTAAACCAAGCAGTATTGCCACTCCCAGACATAACGGAACAAAAACAGCAAATCCCTAAATGTACGTGTTTGTGTAAGGTGTTTAAATCGTAAGTGTAGTGCTGTAAGTGTAAGTGTGTGTTAGACTCGGGTGCTGCGAGGTTCGTCTAGGTCCTCTCAATAGGTGCAGCTAGTCTGCACCCCCCTGCGGGTGTGAATGTGTTTGTGTGTGAGAGTGTGTGTGTGTGTGTGTTTGTGGTGTGTTGTGTGTATGTGGAGTAAATGAGTGAGAGTATAATGAGCTAGAGGTATGGTGGGGTCGCTAAGCCCATCAGCTGCTCACTTCAGCTGCCTCCGCCGGCTGGAAAACTCGGTAAATAGTGTAGTGAAAAGATTGATAAAAACTGTCCAAAATGCAGGACAGAATATTACAATGGTTAACTATTTTACGTTTGTCTCTTTAGCCAATGATCTGTATGTGAACTACCGAACTACTACTGTTGGCACCATAAGGAAAAACAAACTACAGTTACCTAAGGAGTTAAAAAATGTGACAGGTAGACCAGTTGGTCTACCAGTTGGTCCTATTTTTGGATTAGGAACTGAACCTAATCAAACACTACTTGTTCCTTTCGTCCCAAAGAAAAACAAAAATGTGTTAATGTTGTAATTGGCCCTGAATCTCTAACAAACAAACCAGAGGTTATTACATTCTCTAACTCAGCAAAGGGTGGAGTTGACATCTTAGATAGAATGAAGAAGGAATATGTGGGAAACTAATCAGTAAATAGGTTGCCTCTATTTTAGGTGGTCTATCTACAATCAACACACACATTGTTTATAAATTTACATGGGACAACAATGGAGAGAAGAGAATTTACAACTATACTCGCAAAGATAGATAGGCCAAACCTTCAAGGAGCTTCAATTGATTGTTTGCAAGTTCCACTCAAGAGTGCTATAAAAGCTGTCCTGGGATCAGAATGTCAATCCCAACAGTAATCAAAAGATTAGTATCAAATTTAGTTCATCTTTTCGAATCTTTTCGAATAATAATACGTGTCGCACTTCATGATTTTATTATTATATTTGTTTCTTAAAGTGGGATCTGTGGACACAGTTTAACTGTGAATGAAGCTAACCACCAAAGTTTTATGTTATTTTTTCTAAAAATTCTTCTGCAAGTTGAACTTTCTAAGTAAGAATATATATTTTCGTAGAGCTGTCATCATTTTTATATAATTTAGTTTTTATTTTTAGAGAATGTTTAAGTAGACAAAAAATTAATAACAAGGAAGTGGTGTAAGAATAAGTGAAATGGTTTGATTGATGACTATTTTTTAGAAATTTGTAAAAATTTAAAACTCTACTTCAGCATAACAAACTGTTTGGATTCTAAAAAGGTTATTTAATTTAAAAACAATGTAATACAAATTTAAAATAGCTCGGCAAAGCAAATAATGTATTCATAAAATAGTTTTTGTTGACCTAATGGGCTTAGGCCTAAATTAAAGTAAAATAGAACAGAACTGTTGCATACAGTAGCTGTTGCTAAGTAAGCCTAAGCTAATTTATTTTTAAAGCTTACTTATCTAAGATTTATTTCTTTCATTTTCAAAATTGTTTTTACTTGTAATTGCCCATTTTACTACTGCAAATGTAACCAGCACTAAGCTAGCATAACATTGTTCCTGTGATTTTTCTCAGCAAAAATATTAAATACATTTTAAAAATTAAATATAATACCAATTAGTAATTCACTTTTGCTAACAATTTTTTTTCTAATATTAGATTTTTACTGCTTTTGATATGGACGACCCAGAAATCATGGAACTACTGGAGTGCAATATATCTTTTGAGCAGGCATTTCAATCCAGATGTTGAGGACAACTTAATCACATCATATTCAACATGTCCGAGGACATCTACAGCATTCAATCTCCAAGCAGTTCAGTAGTGATTCTTACTCCCGGTAAACACATGACTGATGATTTAGTTACACTTACGACTTGACTCTAGGTTTTATAACTTCAGACAGTCCTGAATTAGATTTTGGCCTAACTAAAGATTTTTCACCCTTTCTTCCTTCTACAAATGATGTAAATACTAGGAAAAGGAAACAATCAAGCAAAAATTCTATGCTTAAACCCTTCGACACTGATTCAGATGACAATAATATCTATGATTCTGATAAAGACCCAGACTTTGTCCCTGAGACCCTGACCGGGCCCTCAATTATTGCACTGATTTTGAATCATCTGAAAATGAATTCAAAACAAAAACAAAGAAGCCTATTGTTTATATTGATACAGCTAAAAGTAAACACATTTCTAGTTTTTTTTTTTTTTTTTTTTTTTGTATTGGCAAAAAGCACATGAATGCTATCATCGCATTCCAGCAAAATCTCTTACACGGAGGGGAAAGATCAGTAACTAAATCTAATTATTGTTAATGCTATACTAAAAGTAAAACTAAAATGTTTTAACTAAAAAATATAACCCTAAAAGTAGATAACATTATTAAAATATATAAACTTAATCAAAGAAAGATTAACAGGCATAAAAATATGAAAACAAAATTAAGTACAGTAATATAACAACAAAGTGTAAGCGAGAGTGAAGCTTCACCAGCCTCGGCAAGTATACTCACAACAGGACTAGAACGAAAAGCACCAGATGCAAGACGGATTGCAAAATGATGGACAGAATCTGGTCTTTAATGCAGAAGGTTGTGCATAGGAATAAACAATGCTGCTGCAAACAATTCGGGAATGAATGACTGTACGATAAAACATAACCATATATGTCCTATCAGCACCCCATGCTGAGAACCTTCAACATATCATAATGAGGATTACAAAAGGGATTGTTTTCTGAACTAAAATTTATAAATTCAGTTTCCATCAAATGTTTTCTTTAAAGTACTCTTAAGAACAAATTATCCCTTTAATTAAATGCATGAATTTTTTTAGTTATTGAGTTTCATGATTAAAATCGGTTTTTATGGTTATAAATTTAATAATTATTAATGTTTTCAACAGCAATAGTAATTAGTTCATAACAGATGAGCATTTAGTGAGCAATTAATATGTGTCCAAATTGTAGTTGTGATAAAATTAATTTTATTTCAGGAACACCACAAAATTATTACCAGAATTTCAGCTATCATTAACCCTCCTTCACTCACTTACCACCAAGTCTTATTATTTTCACAGTAGACTATGTCTAGACGCTAAATATTTAATTTTTCTTTGAATACCGCTACACAATTTAGCGCTTCTCTTTGCGAAATCTGAATTTAACTCTCTTTAGTCCAGCTCATGATGAGCAGTACTCAAGCACAAGCCGTAATGCTTGCAGCAGGCATCAGGGCTGTCGGAGGAAGTATTTTCAATGCGTATATGGATGGAATCTACCAACCATTGAGGTTTTCACGATGGAAGGTTTTACACCCGAAATAAGCACTTCGCACACCGTCTCAAAAGTGTCTATGAACATTGCCTTCTTGATGGAGTGGAGGATCCTGTGACATTTTGGAGTATTGATGGAAAACTTATGGAACTGTATGACAAGCTGCATATCTGGAAGCAGTGGAAAGAAGCCCGAGTCGCAGGAAAACAAAATTGATGCAGTAGAGAGACAAGCAAGGAAAATATTCTAAATGCACTTTGAACAAGTTGCCACTCCGTTACCATTCATGCGAGTGACAACCAATCAAGACATTGACAGAATTGATGCGTTAGAGAGACAAGCGAGAAAAATATTCCAAATGAGCTTGGAACAAGTTGCCATGTCGTTACCATTCATGGGCGTGATAACCGATGACGTCACATCACCGATAATTTTATACACATACTTGGGAAAATGTGTAAAAGTAAATGAAAAATATATTTTTGATTTTACACTGTTACTGTGTTATCATTATTAGTACTTTTATTTTTAAGAAAAAAAATGTATATTACTGCTAAAGGACAAAATTTGCCTCTTTGCTCTAATTTTGGCGTTTGTATTTTTTGTGTCCATAGTTTTGTTGCCAAGCGGTTCCACAGATGGTGATATTTCGAACAAATAGTACAAGGTGCACCCTGTTTAAGCAGTAGTCCAGGAGGCTCGAACTGAAGCGAGAATGACCTGCAATATCACGGAGCCGAAATACATATCTTCAGCACTCCATGATACTTAGGGTTGAGTTCCGGTACAATGTTACGGTTCCCCAACCCCAAATACTACTAATATCCGCAACCTATGTACTCATCAATTGTACCATGTGTTTCGATAGACCCAATTATAGGCTCCGACACCCATATTTCAAAACCCATGTGCTTGCCAGGCACCTATAGGCTGCTCGGTCCCAGAACTTGTCCAATCAGCAGTGCTTCGGCAGTGCTGGGCACACATCAGGTTCTATGTTCTTGGCTCCGCCAAAGGAAACCAAGCAGTTTCGCCACTTCCTGGACAAGAACCGCAAATCCCTAAATGTAAATGTAAGTGTAAAGTGTTTGTATTGTACTTGTAGTGCTGTAAGTATAAGTGTGTGTTAGACTGGGTGCCGCGAGGTTCATGTAAATTCTCTTAATAGGTGTAGTTAGTATGCATCCCCCTGGGGGTGTGTGTGTATATGTATGTGTTTGTGTGTGATGGGTAGATGAGTGAGAGTAATATGAGCTAGAGGTATGGTGGGATCGCTAAGCCCATCAGCTGCTCATTTCAGCTGCCTCCGTCGGCTTCATAACTGTATTAAAATACAGTTGTAGTTACACATAACAATTTGTATTCTAAACAAATTTTGCAGTCCGTTGTTAATGTATATAACTAATACTTCATAATACACATTTGAAATACAGTATAAATAAATAGAATCCAATGAATTTAATAAAAGTAATATTATATTAGTAAATTCATTGACAAAATAGTGAAAGAATACCCTGCAATTTATTTGAAATACATTTATACAGGTCAAATACAAATACAATACAGAGTATTAGTATTCTTTTTATTGACGCGTTTATTAATAATCTATACGTAAATAACTTTTACACAAATTATTTTGATATAAATAACATTTATGAATATTATCTTTAGTGATGCCTTTCCTTTAAAGAAGGTAATCATCGCCTATGTAAAACATTATATTAAATCTATTTTCCCATAATATATATATATATATATATATATATATATATATATATATATATATATATATATATATATATAGATAGATAGATAGATAGATAGATAGATAGATAGATATAACAGTTTACCTATACTAATTATATGTATTAATTTATATCTTTTAATTCTGTTAGGACCTGGGGGTCGTACTGTCCTATAACCTGAACCGTCACTATCACTACCTGAATTATCCATAACTACCAATATTAACAACAATTATAAATGTTTATACTAACTTTGTATGTATAAAAAATGGTTATTTCGTGCATTTGTTCTTCACCAGAGAATACCAAAACCAGAGAAATACAATGTTTGCAAATAATACACAAGCACTCTTATCGAAAAGGAGGGAAAAAAGAAAGACCTACATGTGTAAGTAAGTTTCATCAAAGACTTACAATGATGAGAGGATAGCAACTTATAGCAACTTATTAGGACAGACGCATTACACACCAGATATCAATTAGACAGTATATAACAACATAAGTTTCGCATCTAGGTTTAAAATTCGGTGTACAATTTTCAGCATTATACTTTAGACCATTATATATATAAGAAAGACTACATACACACACACACACACACACACACACACACACACACACACACACACACACACACACACACACACACACACACACACACACACACACACACACACACACACACACACACACACACACACACACACACACACACACACACACACACACACACACACACACACACACACACACACACACACACACACACACACACACACACACACACACACACACACACACACACACACACACACACACACACACACACACACACACACACACACACACACACACACACACACACACACACACACACACACACACACACACACACACACACACACACACACACACACACACACACACACACACACACACACACACACACACACACACACACACACACACACACACACACACACACACACACACACACACACACACACACACACACACACACACACACACACACACACACACACACACACACACACACACACACACACACACACACACACACACACACACACACGAAAGAGGCAGAAATAGAGAGAGATGTGTAAGGCATGTGTAGAAGAGAAATACAGCTGATCAAAAATAGTAGGGGTACCTTGCTTCTCTATTTTCATCGTTTGTTACATTAGCTTCCTCTTGCCAAAGCTAAAATTAAAAGCTTCACTTAAATATAAACTGTAAATAACAAAAACTATTCCCCAGGAGTAATTAGTGCCTGCATACAGCCAAGTAGATGTGTAATGATGAGAGGATAGCGACTTATTAGAATAGACGTAATACACACCAGATACCAGTCAAGAGACTATACGGGGCATCTAAATTTATAATTCTATATAAAATTTTCAGTATTATACTTTAGACTGTTAGTCATTACTTATGACAAATATGTTCAAAAATTTGTTGAAGATAAGACATGCAGGAGATAGGACCATCTGAATTCTCCTTAGAAAGTTAATGGTATAATTAATATTATTTCTCTTGCATTTCATAAACTTAATTCTGTGTTACCACATCCAAAGATTTTATTGATAAACTGAAAATAGTAAATGAAAAGAAAGAAAGTGTACAATTTTTGGTGCAAGATATTGCATTTTGTTTATTTATTCAATGTATAATCCTTCAACTTTGGTTAATTTGTTGATATCTTCCAAGAAAAAGCACCGTTTCAATTTTAAGTGAAAATACCTTTTAATTAACTTATTATTAAAGAAGAGATGAATTAGTAAATAATCTTGAAAACTGGATTGTAATTTTTAAATCTTTAATAAATGGTAACATAATTTAAATACGAATTTATAGATAAGTGGAACATATTATCTTACCTTGTTCAAAAGTTATGGAGTCGGGTATTTGATAAGCTTGTCTAGCATTAATTTTGCAAAATTGTGACCACCCGCCATTAGAATGAATGCCTATGTAAGTATTAATACCACCCTTTTGGCATTGTTGGTAAGACCCAATTCTACAGTAGGCACACACGCTACAACCACTGCAAAGTTAAATATAATTAATTGTAAATGTATTTATATCAACATATTTATACGCTAACAAATGCATCAGCCATTGCAAATATGAGTAATACATTACATTATTATTTCTTTACAAACCTATATTTGTATAATTAACGGCTAAAATATTTTTTCTGAGAGTCTCTCTACATTACAAGGATTTTCTTTAGCAGTAACAGTGTAAGAAGGAAATAATGACGTAAATAAATTCAAATTACAGAAATTAATGTCATGTAAAACATTGGGTTAATGTGAACATCAAATATTGAAAAAAGCAAAAATGTGGTTGTACAAATTACATCCATAATTAAATCCATATTTTTTTCCAAACAATTCCATTTGTTGATGATATCTCGAACAAATGGTACAGGGTGCACCCAGCATAACCAGTAGTCCAGGAGACTCGAGCTAAAACAAAATCTCCAATATCACGGAACCAAATTACGTGTCTTCAGCACTCCTCAATACTTAGGAATGAATTCCGCAACAAAGTTCCTGAAACCCAATTACTACTAATATGTACATGTAATGTACTACTAATATGTAATATGTACATGTATGTACTCAAAGATTGTGTTTTCTCGGTAATTCAATTATGAGTAAACAAACACAAAACGCCAAAAGTTCGTTAAAGAGGCCTCGTTCGGGTACATCGAACAGGTCTGATGATTGTAGTGGGAGTTCAGATAATGATAAAGACAAGGATTTGAGTGCTGTTCCTGATAAGATTCCTTCTCCTAGATTTTTGGTCTTTAAAAATTCTGAGGAGGGTGACCTGTTCAAGGTATCGCCTTTCCTCATAAACAAGGCTATCGTGGGAAGAGCAGGTCCCGTAGCTTCTATCAAGAAGCTACAAAATAGGTCACTGCTAGTACAGACCAGTAGCGACAAGCTTTCCTTGTCGTTCTTAAAGATGACCTCTTTCTTTTAACAGGGTCAAGGTTTCTGTGGAGCCCTACAGAACCTTGAATTATGCTAAAGGAATGGTTACCTGTAGAGATCTTCACTTAGACCTAGAGGGGATAAAGTGCGAGTTGGCATCACAGTCAGTCACCGACATTTATCGAATTCTGCGGAATGACAGAGGCAAGAAAGTTCCAACAGCTTCGCTCATTCTTACTTTTGGTGTGCATACGATCCCGGAATACATATTTACCGGATATCAACAGCTTTCTGTTCGTCCTTACGTTCCAAATCCAAGGCGATGCTTTAAATGTCAGGGCTTTGGACACATGAGTCCATATGCAGAAAGTTGGAAGTATGTGGTAATTGTGGTACCATTGGCCATGATAGTGATAATTGCTTGGATGATCCGAAATGTTCCAATTGTGGTTGGGACCATCCCGCTTGCTCCTCGAATTGCCCAAAATTTAAGGACGAGAAACAAATCCTAACAATCATGGTAAGGGATTTGTTTTTTCAAAGTATCATTTTCAGAAGCAAAAAAAGCATTTAAAAGTTCCAGACCGAATACTGAGGGAAAATCTTTTGCTGCTGCTGCGTCAAGCAGCAAGGCCTCTTGCAGAAATTGCGAGAAGCTGACGAAAACCGTCCAAGCACTGACAGAACAAGTAGCTCTACTAGTTTCTCTGATATCCACTAGTACCACTCCTATATCGATTTCTAAAGGTCAAAAACAATTGGAATGTTCCACTTCTAAAACATTGCAAACCACAACATCTAAAATAACTACCAAAACACTTGCGACTGCATCACCAAAATCCTTGCCCACAAAAGTAAAAGCATCTGCTTTCGGGTTGGGATTGCGAACAAAGTCACAAGTGCTAAAACCAAGTACTAAAAAAGTTCATACTGATTGAGAAAGTAGTAAATGTCTAAAAAAGTAAAGACACTTTTTTAAAAAAAAGCTAATTCATGTCCACCTGTAGTTGAGAAAAAAACACAGGAAGTAAACCTGTTAAAAAAAAATTACAACCAAAAATTCTAAAGGAGTGTCAACCAAAATGCCTCCTTTAAAATGTAACAAACAAGGTCACACTAAATACACTCCCCTGTGGAACACCATTCTCTAAGTGGAATCGATCTGAAACTGTAGCTCCAAGACGTACCCTAAAGTATCTATTAGACAAAAAATTTGTAATAAAAGCTAGAATTCTGCCTTGTATACCCCATGATTTTAAAATATTCATTATTCCTCTTCTCCAGGCCATTCGTATGCCTTCTCTAGGTTAAAAAATACTGCAAAAAGTGTTTGACGCAAGAGGAAGGCATTTTGTATTGCAGATTCTAACAAAACAAGCTGATCCATAGAAAATCGTCCTTGTCGAAAACCGCACTGGTCTTTGGATAGTAATTTATTAGTTTCTAAATACCAAGCAAGGCGACGATTTACCATTTTTTTCTACCAGCTTGCATAGCACGCTGGTGAGAGAAATAGGACGATAGCTACTTGGATCAGTTTTCTCTTTGCCTGGTTTAAGAACAGGATATACTGTAGCTTCCAATCGCCAGGGAATGTACGCTCCTCGTACATACGATTGTATATTTCGAGAAGAAATAACTTACCCGACGGTGGAAAATTTTTAATCATGGCGTAAACAAGGTTTTCACAACCTGGAGCTGAATCCTTGGTGGACAGCAGTGAAGATTCTAGCTCACATAGAGTAAACAGACTGTTCAGAGGAGAATCATCAGAAGTACAGACAGTGAAAGGCAATTTTTCTAATGCGCTTTTATATTTTCAAAAGGCAGTGTTATAGGCTGCAGAAGAGGAAAAACTTGCAAAGGATGACCCTAAAAGATTTACAATGTCGGAACCGTCAGAAACCAATAATCCGTTCGTCTGTTAAAGTCCCATCAGTCCTACAGATGGAGGCGGACCACAAATGGAACGCAATTTCTTCCACACAACAGATGTAGGTGTTGTTCTACATATTATTCCAATGTATTGAGTCCAAGAATCCTTTCTCATTTGCCTGAATATTCTACGAGCTTTTGCACGAAGGACTTTATATTGTTCTAGGTTTTCACTTGTCGGGTTTCTGTTGAATCTGCTCAGAGCTTTTCTACATAGCCGTAACGCCTTCTTACACTCCTAGTTTCACCAAGAGACAGATGGACGTGAAGGGCGTACTGAAGTTTTTGGAATAGTTTTCTCTGCTGCTTGTAAAATGTTCTCAGTAAATTTCGACACTACAGTGTTTATACAGTCATTATATTCAATGTCTGGTGATACAAATTTCATCATAAATTCCTCCCAATTTGCTTTTTTCAGAATCCAACGCAGTAGGCGCTGATCCGGACGAGGGAAATTACGAAATGAAATATTAATGGCAGTATGATCACTGCCGTAAAGATCAGGTAATACCAACCATTCAAATTTCGTTGTCAGAATTGGACTGCAGAATGACAAGTCAACAACAGACCAATTGCCAGTAGATGCCGCTAAATGCGTATGGGAACCGTTATTAAGAAGACATAAATTCAATTCGAACCTTATCCTCTCAATGCGGATTCCTCTAGAGTTACAGGTTGATGAACCCCATGCAATATGATGAGCGTTAAAATCGCCTAATAATAATATCGGCGGTGGCAACTGGCATATTAAGTCACGTACTTCATGGTTTTGGAAATTGTAATTAGGCGGTAAATATAGGCTGCAGATTGTAAGTTTGAATGGTACGGTTATTTGAACGGCAACAGCTTGTAAATGAGTTACTACATTCACAAGAACCGACTCGACTGAGTTGTGAACCAGAATGGCTACACCACTTCTGGCTCTTTCCTCAGCGATGAAATCTGCTCTGAAAACAGAATAACCCCTGAAACTGAAAATGTGAGATTCACGCAAGTGAGTCTCCTGAAAGCATATTATTAAAGGCAAAATATCTCGTACCTTGAATTGTAAGAACCTTCAGATCTTCATTATGCCTTCTTACCCCATTAACATTCCATTGTATCACATTATTTTTGGAACATGCAGACATTGAATTCTTATCTTTAATATACAACTGGATTCTTTTCGGATTCACACTTACGATTCAGTGATTTATCATAATCAATGGACATCGAATCACTACTGTGATTGATGTCCGACTCTGTAGAGATAGTAGTTTTTGAAGGAGGCACCTTGGAAGCAACTCCTTCCTTTGATTTTTTTTCCTTCTTTGTTTGTATTTTTTCTTTTTTTGACACAACCACTGGTGGGTATGTGTTTGATTTTCTTAGAAAATGGACTAGTCCAGAAGGAACGTTTTTAGACGAAGACTTTAAAACTTGCGACTTAGTTCTTACGCCTAGATTGGAAGAAGATGGATTTGCTTCCGGAATTACAAGCCTCAGATTTTTTGTCACAAGGGTTTCAGTAGCGACTTTCGAAAGGTGAGTATCCTTTCCTTTTAAAGACACTTGAGAGGAAGACGTTTCAGACGATTTAGATAGCAAATCAGGAGTGGAACCCGCAGAAATCAGAGTTAGCAATTGAGCTACCTGTTCCGATAATGCTTTTACCGTTTTAGTTAGCTCTTCGCAATTAGCACACGATGACTTACTAGTACAAGTGGCAGCAGCAAACGATTTACCTTCAACTATTGATTTTGAGCTTTTGAAAGCCTTCCTTGATTCCGAAAATAATAGGCCATGATAGAAAGTTGGCTTTCTCGTCCTTAAACTTAGGGCAGTCAAAGGAACGAGCGGGATGGTCTCCACCACAATTCGAACACTTTGAAACATTTTTGCATTGCTCACTATCATGACCATTACCACTACAGTTACCGCATACCTGATCCTTCCGGCATGTGGAGCTCACGTGTCCAAAACCCTGGAATTTAAAACACCGTCTCGGGTTTGGAACGTATGGCCTTACCGAAAGGCGCTGGTATCCGGCATAGATGTGATCTGATACAGTTGGTTTACCGAAAGTAAAAATCAAGAAGGCAGTTGGTATTTTTGCCCCTTATCGTTTCGGGTAATACGGCACACGTCACTGTGGGATAGCTGGAAACACTAGAGCAGATAATGCGGCGAAGGAAACTACCTTGATGCTACCAAGCACACAGGCTGTGATTTCATCAGATTTTCTATGTCATGTAATGCACTTAAATCATATGCATTGGGAAAACGAGTGGGCAGCTATCGATAATAATAAACTGAAGGTAATTAAAAATACTGTTAATCCTTGGAGGTCGTCTGTACGTACAAGTCGTAGGGAAGAGGTAGTGGTTACCCGTCTCCGCATTGTACTTTCTCTTTTAACATATCATCTTTTAACACATCAAGAATGGTTTCTTGATGAGAGGCGGGGACCCACTCCTTTGTGAGTTTTGCCAAGCACCCATTACTATTGAACATGTTCTGCGAGATTGTAATGGTATAAGGAACATGCGCCGATTATGTAGACTAGATATCAATTTAGAGGAAATATTAATAGATGATACTACGGCTATTGACCTAGTACTAACATTCTTGCGTCCCTTGAATCTTTTAAATAAAAATTAAATTATTGTTGTTATTGTTATTATTTTTATTTTTGCTTTGTACATTGTACTTACATTTTATTTATTTATTAATATTTTTTCAGGGACAATTTACATCCCTTTTATATTTTATTTTATTTATTTATTTTCTCTAAATAACTTTATTTCTGTTATGTTTATATATACTTTTACGAATTGTTATTAAATTTTATTGATTGTTATTTATTTTTTAAGTATTCGTTATTGTAATATAGTTTTACTTGTTATTTAAATTTTTAATTTATTTTTACTATAATATTTTTTGTTGTTGGTTTTTTTTCTTATTTAATTTTTATTTCTATTAATTTTAAAATTTATTAAAATGTTTGTTAATTTTTTTTATACTTTCATTTTGCATGACGGCGATGATAACCTTAACGGTTTTTCGCCGCAAAAAGAAAAGGTTTCTTGATGAGAGGCGGGGACCCTCCCCTTTGTGAGTTTTGCCAAGCATTCATTACCATTGAACATGTTCTGCGAGATTGTAATGGTCTAAGGAACATGCACCGATTATGTGAACTAGATTTTAATTTAGAGGAAATATTAAAAGATGATTCTATGGTTATTGACCGAGTACTGACATTCTTGCGTCGCTTGAATCTTTTAAATAAAATTTAACTTATTGTTGTTATTGTTATTATTTTTATTTTTAATTTTGCTATGTACACTGTACTTACGTTCCTTTTAATTTAATTTTATTTATTTATTTTCTCTACATAACTTTATCTCTGTATATTTATATATACTTTTACGAATTGTTATTAAATTTTATTCATTGTTATTTAGTTCTTAAGTATTCGTTATTGTAATATAGTTTTACCTGTTATTTAAATTTTTTTGTTTTATTTATTTTTACTATTACAGTTTGTTGTTGTCCTTTTTTATATTTAAGTAAGCTTTGTTAATTTTTTTTATACTTTTATTTTGCGTAACGGCGATGATAACCCTAACGGTTTTTCGCCGCAAAAAAAATGTACCCTTCGACTTCATTTTTGCTCCCTTCAGTACGTACAAACCTGTCCGACGAAGTCTGACAAGGCCTCTTTGCTCTAATTTTGCGTTTGTATTTTTGGCGTCCATAGTTTTGTTGCCGAGCAATTCCACAGACGGTGATATCTCAGACAAATGGTACAGGATGCACCCTGCTTAAACAGAAGCCCAGGAGGCTCAAGCTAAAGCGAGAATGACCTCCAATATCATGGAGACGATACATATCTTCAGCACTCCACGATACTTAGTGTTGAGTTCCGGTACAATGTTACGGTTCCTTAACCCTAAGTGCTACTAATATCCGCAACCTATGTACTCATCGATTGTACCATTTGTTTCAGTAGACCCAATTATAGGCTCCGACACCTATAATTCAACACCCATGTGCTTGCCAGGTGCCTATAGGTTGCTCAGTCCCAGAACTTGTCCAATTAGCTGTCTTCGGCAGTGCTGGGCACACATCAGGTTCTATGTACTTGGCTCCGCCAAAGGAAACCAAGCAGTTTTACCACTCCCTGAAATAACTGGAGAGCAAATCCCTAAATGTAAATGTAAGTGTAAAGTGTTTGTATCGTACTTGTAGTGTTGCCAGTATAAGCGTGTCTTGGACACGGGTGCCCCGAGGTTCCTCTAAATACTCGGGATTTAGCAAGTCTGCACCCCTCTGCGAGTGTGTGTAGGAGGGAGGGAGGGGATAGAGGGAGGGAGAGAGAGAATGTGTGTATATTTGTGTGTGGTGAGTAGATTAGTGAGACTAGTATGAGCTACAGGTATGGTGGGATCGCTAAACCCATCACCTGCTCATTTTAGCCATTTACTGTGAAGTAGAGTGCATCGAGATCTAAAATATCCAAGACTCGTTTGAAAGTATTACAAGTCATTTTGATAAATAATTTTTTTTTGAAAATTTTTGAAAAAAAAATGTGTTTGGAATTTGGACTAATAAATAAGATCAAATGTAACTCTTTATTTAAGCGAATGCACGTTATGTTCTTTATATAAGAACATTCACTAACTTGTAAAAAAATACTTTAATTTAAAATTATTAAATTTACATAAAAATAAAAATATCATGACTTTGATTTTTAATATATACAAAAGAAGTATATAAATATAAAACTCAGCTTACAAATTCGGATCCACAACAACTCTATCGCCACATTTTAAATGCGTCACAGCAGATCCAACTGAACTTACTACACCACAGAACTCGTGACCTGGGATAAATGGACGATCTCGGCAAGGAAATTGGCCCTGAAATTAGAAACCTCAACATTATCCAGTATTTCATAATACAATATTTTCAGCACATTCATTAATGTAAAACCTAACAGTCACAACTGATAAATACTAGAGCACAAAGAAAGATTGAGTTTGTACAGTACACCGATGTAAAGAATAACTGGCGGAGACCAGTTGGAAATGGTTGACCTTGGCCAAACTATTACCCTTTTCGCATTCGCTAGCCATGTTCAGTGCCAGCTGGCAGTTGAGTTTTCTCATTCATTGGAGTAAGTTTGATTTAGAATACACATTGATTGAGATTCAGAACACACTAGATAATGCACGAAATCGGATTCAACGATGGAGTTCACAGATTTAAGGATGGCGAATAATTCGGCAATAAAAACACTACAAACTGAGGGTAATCCATATTTCTTCGTTTGGCCTGTTCTGTAAAATGCACAACCGACCTTCTCCAGTTTTGAGCCATCAGTAAAAATAATTTTACTGAATGGGTACCAAAAACATGATGAAACTCCTGGCAATACACAATATCGGGGGTGTTATGTTTTAGAAAATATAGCAGTGATGAATTGAAGGTTGGCATAGGAATACAGCATGGAGGAATAAAACATTGAGACCTCTCAAACACTGGGGGCAGCTCAATAGCCAAGTAATCAAAAACACTGGAAGACCTAATGCCAAGCGGAGCAGTGACATGCGGAGAGATTCATATTGTTGGAACAACTGATTATTAAAAACAATATTGTAGGCAGGGTGCCATGGCTTACATGATAAATTGCTTATGTAACTTACTTGAAATTGCTGTCTCCATTGAGAGAGTGAAGCTTCGTCAACCTTGGCAAGTATACTCACAACGGGACTAGAACGAAAAGCACCAGACGCAAGATAGATTGCAGAATTATGGACAGGATCTAATTTCTTTAATGCGGAAGGTCGCGCTGATGAATAAACAATGCTGCCGTAATCGATTTGAGAACGAATGACCGCACAATAAAACAAGCATACACGTCCTATCAGAGTCCCATCGAAAGCCACTAAGAACCCTTAACATATCAAGAATTTTGGTACACCGGGCCTTTAAGTCATGTAAGTGAAGGTCTTTCACCGATAGTCTTTCATCGAATATTAGACCCAAAAATTGAACAGATGGAGTAGTCAGAAGCTTTATGCCATCAACGTATATCGAAAGTGACTGAAGGCAATGCATTGAGTTTTGGCAGCAGAAAATTTAAAGCCTGTAGACCTCATCCACGACTGCAATCTATTCTTACCAATTGAAAAGATCTTTCAGCTATATTTTTTTTTCTACTATGTTTTTTAGTGCTTACGTAGATAGCAAAATCGTATACAAATAGCGAACATCAGACAGGGGACTGTACATTAGAGGTTATGCCTATTTACTGCAATTGCAAACAGGGTAACACTAAGTACACTCCCCTGTGGAACACCATTCTCTAAGTGGAAAGGATCTGACATCGTAGCTCCAAGTCGCACTCTGAAATACCTTGGATTTGTCATTTGTATCATTTCTAGATTTATCGGAGTCCAAGGACATCGAATCACCACTGTGATAGCACGGAAGAGTGTTTACATTTTAAAGGAAGCATTTTCGAAGATGCTCCCTTACAATTTTTAATTTTATTATTTTAAATTCCTTTAATCTTGGTGTTTTTCTCACTAACAACAGCTGGGCATGTATTTGGTTTTTTCAAAAAGTGCTTCAAATCAAAAGAGACTTTTTCACTATTTGCTTTCCAACTTTGCAACTTGGTACACATTCCGTGGTCAGAAGTAGTTGCAACTACTTTCGGCGGTAGAGATTTGGCTGTCTTAGGCATAAGTGATTTGATAGTTAGTTTTCCATTGCGTGTGGGTTTCACTTCATTAGCAGAGCGATCTGAACGTTGATGACCAGGAAATTTACATATGCAAGGAGTGTTCTTTCCGTTAGTAGAGATCAGAGCCAGGAGTTGACTTACCTGTTCCGGCAATGCTTTTACGTTCTAGTAAGCTCTTCATAGTTGTCACAGGATGTTATTTTGCTCTTGGACGCAACAGAAGTAAACGACCCACCCTTGACTCTTCGTCTTGAAATTTGAAATAACTTTTTGGCTTCCAAAAATGATACTTTATCCCTTGCCATTTTATGAGAATAGCCTTTTCGTCTTTGAAATTAGGGCAGTTAAAAAAACGAGCCAGATGATCACCACATTTAGAATACTATGGGTCCTCTTTACATTCATCACTATAATGACTATTAGAGCTGCAATTACCACATATCTCGTACTTCCGGCATGTAGAACTTAAGTATCCAAAACCCTGGCCATTAAAACACTGTTTTGAGAGCCGCCACAGTGGCCTAGTTGATAGCATACTGTGCTTTCACCCCGAGGACCCGGGTTCGATTCCCGGCCAGGGCTTTGCATTTTCATACGCAATAAATCATCCCATCATCTGCATTAGCCCAAGTATGCACAATAGTCGGACGTTGAACACAAAAAAAAAATAAATAAAATAAAAAATAAAACACCGTTTAGGGTTTGGAATATACGGCCTAACCGAAAGTTGTTGATATCCGACTTATATATATGTTCAGCGATAGTTGACATTCCAAATGTCAAGATCACAGAGGCAATGGGTATTTTTTGGTCCTTTTCAATGCACATTATGCGACTAACTCTGTAACAGATGCACAGGAACTATCGAGTATCCTGGGCTGCTGGTGGTCGTTTGGGTGCACCCTGTGCCAGTTGTTCTAGCGGCATCTACTGGCAATTGGACCGTTGTTGACTTGTCACTCTGCAGTCCAATTCTGACAACGAAATTTGAATGGTCGGTATTACCTGATCTTTACGGCAGTGATCATACTCCCATTAATATTTCATTTCGTAATTTCCCTAGTCCGGATCAGCGCCTGCCGCGCTGGATTCTGAAAAAAGAAAATTGGGAAGAATTTATGATGAAATTTGTATCACCAGACATTGAATATAATGACTGTATAAACACTGTAGTGTCCAAATTTACTGAGAACATTTTACAAACAGCAGAGAAAACTATTCCAAAAACTTCAGTACACCCTTCACGTCCATCTGTCTCTTGGTGGAAAGAGGAGTGTAGGAAGGCGTTACGTTTTCGTAGAAAAGCTCTGAGGAGATTCAACAGAAACCCGACAAGTGAAAACCTTGAGCAATATAAAATTCTTCGTGCAAAAGCTCGTAGAATATTCAGGCAAAGCAGAAAGGATTCTTGGACCCAATACATCGGATCAATATGTAGAACAACACCTACATCTGTTGTGTGGAAGACATTACGTTCCATTTGTGGTCCGCCTCCATCTGTAGGACTGATGGGACTTCAACAGGCGAACGGATTATTGGTTTCTGACGGTTCCGACATTGTAAATCTTTTAGGGTCATCCTTTGCAAGTTTTTCCTCTTCTGTAGCCTATAACACTGCCTTTTGTAAATACAAAAGCGCATCAGAAAAATTGCCTTTCACTGTCGGTACTTCTGATGATTCTCGTCTGAACAGTCTGTTTACTCTACGTGAGCTAGAATCTTCACTGCTATCCACCAAGGATTCAGCTCCAGGTCCTGATAACCTTGTTTATTCCATGAGTAAAAATCTTCCACCGTCAGGTAAGCTATTTCTACTCGAAATATACAATCGTATGTACGAGGAGCGTACTTTCCCTGGTGATTGGTTGGAAGCTACAGTAATTCCCGTTCTTAAACCAGGCAAAGTGAAAACTGATCCAAATAGCTATCGTCCTATTTCTCTCACCAGCGTGCTATGCAAGCTGGTAGACAAAATGGTAAATCGTCGCCTTGTTTGGTATTTAGAAACTAACAAATTACTATCCAAAGAACAGTGCTGTTTCAGACAAGGACGATCTTCGATCGATCAGTTGGTTTTGTTAGAATCTGCAATTCAAAATGCCTTCCACTTGCGTCAAACATTTGTTCCAGTATTTTTTGACCTAGAGAAGGCATACGTCATGTACCTGGAGAAGAGGAATACTGAACATTTTAAAATCATGGGGTATACAAGGCAGAATTCTAGCTTTTATTACAAATTTCCTGTCTAATAGATACTTTAGGGTACGTCTTGGAGCTACAGTTTCAGATCGATTCCACTTAGAGAATGGTGTTCCACAGGGGAGTGTACTTAGTGTTACCTTGTTTGCAATTGCAATCAATGGAATTACCGCTAATGTACAGTCCCCTGTCCGATGTTCTCTCTTCGTGGACGATTTTGCTATTTATGTAAGCCTCAGAAATATGGCAACAGCTGAAAGAACTCTTCAACTGGTAATAAATAAGTTGCAGACATAGACGAGATCTACTGGCTTTAAATTCTCTGCTGCTAAATCTCAGTGCAATGCCTTCAGCCGCCGTCGACAGATCCAAGTTCCTTCGTTATATCTTGATGGTATACTGCTCCGGACTTTTCCATCCGTTCGATTTTTGGGTCTAATATTTGACGAAAGGCTCTCCTGGAGCCCTCACGTGCGTGATTTAAAGTTACGATGCAACAAAATTCTCTATATGTTGAGGGTTCTTAGTAGTTCTCGATGGGGCTCTGATAGGACCAGTATGTTGATGTTTTATCGTGCTGTAATTCGTTCGCGAATTGATTACGGTAGCATTGTATTTTCATCTGCTAGACCATCGATTTTAAAGAAACTAGATCCCGTTCATAACTCTGCAATCCCTTCCGAATTGCTTGCTGCTGCCACTTGTACTAGTAAGTCATCGTGTGCTAATTGCGAAGAGCTAACTAAAACGGTAAAAGCATTATCGGAACAGGTAGCTCAATTGCTAACTTTGATTTCTGCGGGTTCCACTCCTGATGAATCTGCACTGCTGATGAGCCTTGGGAAAAGCAAGATAAAAATTTCTGGTGCTATTCGTTCAAGTCCCGTCGTGAGTGTTCTTATCGATGCTGGCGAACCATCACTCTCTCGTCGGAGACAGCAGTTACAATTAAGTTACGTAAGTAATATATTATGTAAACCATGGCATCCTGCTCATAATACCGTTTTCCATATTCAGTTGCACCAACATTATGAATTCCGACCGTACGCTACAGCCCCTGTTGGCATTAGAATAACCCGTGTTTTTGAAGACTTGCGTATTGAACTACCCCCAATGTTTGAAAGGTCCTTTTGTCATGTCCCACCATGGATAATCAATATGCCGACCTTTGATTTCTCCTTGTGTACATACCTGAAAGACAACACTCCTAACATTGTGTATCAACGTGGAATATTTGGAAACACTGCAGCGGATAATGCGGCAAAGGAAGCAACTTTTCTTCCGCCATGCACTTCACATGTAATAGTGTCTGACTAACATTTAATTCTTCTACAGTGTGAAAATGAACAAGCAGTAACAAATTGAGAGTAATTAAAAATACTGTTCGTCCTTGGGGGTCATCAATACGTGCAAGTCGTAGAGAAGAGGTGGTGATCACCCGCCTTCGCATTGGTCACTGCATGTTAACGCATGGATTTCTGATGGAACGCGGGGACCCACCTGAATGCGAATTCTGTAGGGAAACCATCACAATTAAACATATACTGCTCGATTGTGATGGTTTTCAAAATGTGCGTTTTATGTGTGGTCTGAGCAACTGTTTGCAGACGATGTTGGGAGATAGTGCCTCGGCCGTTGACCGGGTTCTAGACTTCCTTCATCGTCTGAATGGTTTAAATAAAATTTAATTTATATATTTGTTATTTCTTGTGTTATATTATTTATTTATTTTATCTAAAAACTTTATTTCTGTTATGTTTATGCATAGTTTTACGAATTGTTATTAAATTTTATTCATTATTTATTGTTATTTAGTTCTTAAGTGTAATATATCTATACCTGTTATCTAAATTTTTAATGTATTTTTACTGTTATAGTTTGTTGTTGTTGTTTTGTTGTTTTTGTTGCTTTTTTCTTAAGTAAAATTTTGTTTAATTTGTTTTTTTATATATACTTTCATTTTTCGTGACGGCGATGATAACCTGAACGGTTTTTCGCCGGAAAAAAAAAATCTTCAGTGTGAAAATGAACAAGCAGTAACAAATTGAGAATAATTAAAAATACTGTTCGTCCTTGGGGGTCGTCAATACGTGCAAGTCGCAGAGAAGAGGTGGTGATCACCCGCCTTCGCATTGGTCACTCCATGTTAACGCAACGATTTCTGATGGAACGCGGGGACCCACCTAAATGCGAGTTCTGTAGGGAAACCATCACAATAAAACATATATTGCTCGATTGTGATGGTTTCCAATTGTGCATGTTATGTGTGGTCTAAGCAACTGTTTGCAGACGATGTTGGGAGATAGTGCCTCGGCCGTTGACCAGGTTCTAGACTTCCTTCATCGACTGAATGTTTTAAATAATATTTAATTTATTATATTTGTAATTTCTTGTGTTATTTTATTTATTTATTTTATCTAAAAACTTTATTTCTGTTATGGTTCTATATACTTTTACGAATTGTTATTAAATTTTATTCATTATTAATTGTTATTTAGTTGTTAAGTATTTATTATTGATATAGTTATACCTGTTATTTAAATTTGGTTAGCTTATTTTTACTATTATGGTTTGTTGTACTTATATTTTTATATATAAGTAAATTTTGTTAATCCTTTTTTTTTATACCTTCATTTTGCATGACGGCGATGCACCTTAACGGTTTTTCGCCGGGAAAAAAACTCCACATACACACAACACACACATACACACACACTCTCTCTCACACACAAACACGTAAACACACGCAGGGGGGTGCAGACTAGCTGCACCTAGTGAGAGGACCTAGACGAACCTCGCGGCACCCGAGTCTAACACACACTTACACTTACAGCACTACACTTATAATTTAAACACCTTACACACATACACACGCACATTTAGGGATTTGCTGTTCTTGTTCCGTTATGTCTGGGAGTGGCAATACTGCTTGGTTTCCTTTGGCGGAGCCAAGTATGTGGAACCTGATGTGTGCCTAGCACTGCCGAGGACCGCTGATGGGACAAGTGCTGGGACGGAGCAGCCTATAGGTGCCTGGCAAGCACATGGGTGTTGAATTATGGGTGTCGGAGCCTATAATTTGGTCTATCGATACAAATGGTTGCATTCTGTGAGTACATGGAGAGCGGCTGCCAGTGGTACCTGGGTTTAGGGAACCGTAACGTTGAACCGGAACCCATTCCTAAGATTCTGGAGTACTTCGGCTCCAGGATATTGGAGGTCCCCCCCCCCAATTTATTGGGGATTCTCGCTTTAGTTCGAGTATCCTGGGCTACTGGTGATGTTTGGGTGCACCCTGTACCATTTGTTCGAGATATCAACATTCGTGGAATCGCTCGGTAACGAAATTATGGAAACTAAATCAAAACAAAACGCCAAAAATTCGTTAAATAGGCCTCGTTTGACTACGTCGAACAGGTCTGTTGATAGTAATGGGAGTTGTGAAAATCTGGAGAAGATGGAGATGAGTGCTGTACCTCTTCAGCTACTATCGCCTAGATTTTTAATATTTAAAAATTCTGAGGAAAGTTCGGATCTGTCTAAGGTGTCGCCCTTCTTCATTAAAGCTATAGTGGGAAGAGCAGGTCCCGTAGCTTCTGTTAAGAAGCATCAAAACTGCTGTTAGTGCAGACAAGTACTACTTAAAAATGACCACCTTTTTTGATAAAATAAATGTTACCGTGGAACCACACAGATCATTGAATTCCGCTAAAGGAGTGGTAACCTGCAGGGATCTCCTTTATTTAGTCCTGGAGGAGATAAAGTCGGAATTAGCATCAGAGTCGGTTACAGATATACAGCGGATTCTGAGGAACGAGAACGGGAAAAAAAGTTCCAACCGCGTCCCTTATATTGACTTTTGGAAAGCCTGTAATCCCGGAACACATATTTGCTGGTTATCAACGGCTTTCTGTTCGTCCTTACGTGCCAAGGGTTTTGGACACGTGAGTTCTGCATGCAGAAGGCCCGAAATATGTGGTAATTGTGGTTCCAATAGCCATAATAGTGACAATTGCTCGGATGACCCAAAGTGTTCCAATTGTGGTGGAGATCATCCGGCTCGTTCCTTTAACTGTCCAAAGTTCAAGGACGAGAAAGCAATTCTAGCAATTATGGCTAAGGATAAAGTCTCATTTTCAGAGGCGAAGAAAACATTCAAGAGCCCCAGAGTAAATATTGAGGGAAAATCTTTTGCCGCTGTCGCGTCTAGCAGCAAGGCCTCTTGCCGCAACTGTGAAGAGATGACAAAAACCGTAAAAGTTTTAACCGAACAAGTAGCTCAACTCTTATCTCTGTTTTCTTCTGGTAACACTCATGTTCCTATTACTAAAACATCTTCTTTCACTGTATACAACATTTCGAAAGACATTTCGAAAGTCAACTGCCGCTAAAACTCAAGCTTCAAAGTCACTTGTGACTAAAACTTCAAAACCTGCAAGTCCCGAGGTAATTCCATCAGCTTCGAACTTGGGGACCCGAACCAAGTCACAAGTGCTAAAGCCTGCGTCGAAAAACGTCTCTCCTGGTCTCGCTTATTTTTTTAAAAAATCAAACACATATCCACCAGTAGTTGCGTCTAAGACTTCAGAAAAGAAGTTGATTAAAAGTATAGCTAAGCAAGATAAAAAAACCAAAATTTGAGCCGCTTCAAAAGCGGCTTCTTCTAAAACAAACACATCGGCAGAGTCCGACATAAATCACAGTAGTGCTTTGATGTCGATAGACTCTGATAAATCTGAATTAATATGTGACCAAAACGAACGGAACCTGCTGCTATATTAATTTCTTATATTTCAATGTCTGCATTTTCCATTAACAACAATGTGATACAGTGGAATATTAATGGGATAAGAAGCCATATCGAAGATCTCAAAGTTCTTGTGCGAGATTCATCTCCTCTAATAATGTGTCTCCAAAAGACGCACTTACATGAATCCCACACCTTCAATTTTAGGGGTTATTCTATTTTCAGAGCAGATTTCTTTACTGAGGAAAGAGCCAGAGGTGGCGTAGCCATATTGGTTCACAACTCTATCCAGTCGGTATCTGTCAATATAATAACTCCTTTACAAGCTGTTGCCGTTCAGATTACCGTTCCATTCAAAGTTACCGTCTGTTGCCTATACTTGCCGCCTAGTTACAATTTCCATCATCATGAAATATATGATTTAATATCTCAGTTACCACAACCGATTTTATTGACAGGTGATTTTAACGCTCACCATACTTCATGGGGTTCCTTATCCTGTAACTCAAGGGGATTACGAATCGAAAGAATACGGTCAAACTTAGATTTGTGTCTTCTAAATGACAGTTCCCCGACTCATTTATCAGCATCTACTGGCGGATGGACAGTTGTCGATTTGTCATTTTGTAGTCCAGTTTTGGCAACAAAGTTTGAATGGTCGGTGTTACCAGATCTGTATGGCAGTGATCATAATCACATTAATATTTCATTTTGTACTTTCCTTCATGTGCAGCCGGCGGAGGCAGCTGAAGTGAGCAGCTGATGGGCTTAGCGACCCCACCATACCTCTAGCTCATTCTACTCTCACTCATTTACCCCACATACACACAACACATAACATCCACAAACACACTCTCTCACACAAACACATACACACCCGCAGGGGGGTGCAGACTAGCTGCACCTAGTGAGAGGACCTAGACGAACCTCGCGGCACCCGAGTCTAGCAGACACTTACACTTACAGCACTACACTTACGATGTAAACACTTCACACTCACACATACATTTAGGGATTTGCTGTGCTTGTTCCGTTACGTCTGGGAGTGGCGATTCTGCTTGGTTTCCTTTGGCGGGGCCAAGTATGTGGAACCTGATGTGTGCCTAGCACTGCCGAGGACCTCTGATGGGACAGGTTCTGGAACCGAGCAGCCTATAGGCGCTTGGCAAGCGCATGAATGTTGAGTTATGGGTGTCGGAGCCCATAGCTGGGTCTATCGAAACAAATGGTTGCATTCTGTGAGTACATAGAGAGCGGCTGCCAGTGGTACTTGGGTTTGGGGAACCGTAACGATGTACCGGAACCCATTCCTAAAATATTCTGGAGTGCTGACAGACCATGTATTTCGGCTCCAGGATATCTGGAGGTCCCCCCCATTTTTTTTCTTCATTTTTCAATTTTTTTTTTTTTTTTTTTTTTTTTTTTTTTTTTTATTGGGGTTCTCGCTTTAGTTCGAGTATCCTGGGCTGCTGGTGGTCGTTTGGGTGCACCCTGTGCCAGTTGTTCGAAAGTCTTCATTCATGAATCGCTCGGCAAAACAAAGCATGGAACAAAAAAACAAAACGCCAAAATGTGTTAAAGAGGCCTCGTTCGACTACGTCAGACAGGTCTGAGAGTAGCAGTGGGAGTATTGACATGGAAGAAAAGGAGATGGGTGCTGCAGTTGTTCAGCTCCCTTCTCCTAGATTTTTAGTTTTTAGAAATTCTGAGGAAGGGTCCGACCTATCGAAAGTGTCTCCTTTCCTCATAAACAAGGCTATCGTTGGAAGAGTAGGTCCTGTAGCGTCTATTAGGAAGCTACAAAATGGTACGCTGTTAGTTCAGACTAGTAGCGACAAGCAGAGCTTGTCGCTCCTAAAGATGTCTTCCTTTTTGATCGGATCAAGGTTTCTGTGGAGCCCCACAGAACTTTGAATTTTGCTAAAGGAGTGGTAACGTGCAGAGATCTCCTCCACCTAGACCTTGAGGAGATAAAGTCTGAGTTGGCATCAGAGTCAGTTACGGATGTTTATCGCATTCTGCGTAATGAAAATGGAAAAAAAGTACCAACTGCTTCCCTCATTCTGACTTTTGGTAAACCCACAATCCCGGAATATATATTTGCCGGATATCAAAGGCTTTCTGTTCGAGCTTACGTTCCAAACCCGAGAAGATGCTTTAAGTGTCAGGGGTTTGGACACGTGAGTTCTACATGCAGAAAGCCCGAAATATGTGGTAATTGTGGTTCGAATGGCCATGGTGGTGACAATTGCACGGATGACCCAAAGTGTTCCAATTGTGGTGGCGATCATCCGGCTCGTTCCTTCAGCTGCCCCAAGTATAAGGACGAGAAAGCAGTTTTGACTATCATGGCAAGGGATAAAGTTTCATTTTCAGAAGCTAAAAAAATATTCAAAAGTTCCAGAATAATTGAGGGTAAGTCGTTTGCGTCGGTCGCGTCTAGTAGCAAGACCTCATGTAGAAATTGCGATGAACTGACTAAAACTGTTAAAGCACTGACTGAGCAAGTAGCTCAGCTGTTATCCGTAATTTCAACTGTTACCACTCCTGCTTCCAGTACATCTGATCAATCTATGTCTATCTCTTCTAAAGAAAATCAGTCGAAAATCTCTAAAAATCAAGCTCCAAAGTCACTTGTGACTAAATCTTCAAAACCTACTCTTCCTGAAGCAGTTCCATCTGCTTCAAAAATGATGGTCCGAACTAAGTCACAAGTGGTAAAACCGACAGTAAAGTCTGTTTCTCCTGGACTTGCTTACTTTTTAAAAAAATCAAATACATACCCACCAGTAGTTGGGTCTAAGGATGCGGATAAGAAATTAGTTAAAAATACCTCTAAGCAAGTTAAAAAAACTAAAACTAAAACTGAAGCCGTATCAAAAGCGACTTCTGCCAAAACAAATGTATCTACAGAGTCCGACATGAATCACAGTAGTGATTCGATGTCGGTAGACTCTGATAAATCAAAAGTTGTACATGACAAAAACGAACAGAACCCGCTGCTATATTAATTTATTTTACTTCAATGTCTGCATTTCCAATTAATAACAATGTGGTACAGTGGAATATTAATGGGATAAGAAGCCATATGGAAGATCTCAAAGTTCTTGTGCGAGATTCATCGCCTTTAATACTTTGTCTCCAAGAGACGCACTTGCATGAATCCCACACCTTCAATTTTAGGGGTTATTCTATTTTCAGAGCAGATTTCGTCACTGAGGAAAGAGCCAGAGGTGGTGTAGCCATATTGGTTCACAACTCTGTCCAGTCCATATCTGTCAATATAATAACTCCTTTACAAGCTGTTGCCGTTCAGGTTACCGTTCCATTCAAAGTTACCGTCTGTTGCCTTTACTTGCCGCCTAGTTACAATTTCCAACATCATGAAGTATATGATTTAATATCTCAGTTGCCACAACCGATTTTATTGACAGGTGATTTTAACGCTCACCATACTTCATGGGGTTCCTTATCCTGTAACTCAAGGGGATTACGAATCGAAGGAATACGGTCAAACTTAGATTTGTGTCTCCTAAATGACGGTTCCCCGACTCATTTATCAGCATCTACTGGCGGATGGACAGTTGTCGATTTGTCATTTTGTAGTCCAGTTTTGGCAACAAAGTTTGAATGGTCGGTGTTACCAGATCTGTATGGCAGTGACCATAATCCCATTAATATTTCATTTTGTACTTTACCTCATGTGCAACGACGCCTGCCGCGTTGGATCCTTAAAAGGCAAATTGGGAAGAATTTACAAAAGATTTGTACCCCAGACATTGAAGTGAACTGCATTAACACAGTGGTCAAGAAAATCACCAGTACGATTTTAAATGTAGCCAAGGATGTTATCCTAAAACATCCGCAAACCCACCTCGTCCATCTGTTCCTTGGTGGAACGAGGACTGTAAGGAGGCTTTGCGTCTACGCCGAAAAGCACTACGGATATTCAACAAAAGCCCGACAGATGAAAATCTTGAGCGATACAAAATTCTTAGAGCTAAAGCTCGAAGAATTTTTAGACAAAGTAGAAAGGAATCTTGGTCGCAATATATCGGAACAATATGCAGAACAACGCCAACATCTGTCGTCTGGAAGAAACTGCGCTCTATATCTGGCCGTGTTCCATCAACGGAGTTGATGGGTCTTAAACGGCCGAATGGAGAGTTAGTTTCTCAGTGTTCCGATATTGTAAATTTATTAGGATCATCTTTTGCTAGCTATTCCTGTTCTACGGCGTATAACGCTGCCTTTCGTAAATACAAAAGTGCAGTGGAACCATTGCCGTTCACCATCGGTATTTCCGACGACTCTCCTCTTAATAGGCTGTTTACTCTGCATGAGCTGGAATCTGCACTGTCTTCAACGAAGGACACAGCTCCCGGTCCTGACAACCTCGTATATTCCATGATCAAAAACCTTCCAGCGTCAGGTAGGCTTGCCCTCCTCGAGATATACAATCGTATATTCGATGAACATACTTTCCTGACGCTTGGTTGGAAGCAATAGTAATTCCTATTCTTAAGCCAGGTAAAGATAAAACTGATGCAAGTAGCTATCGTCCGATTTCTCTTACCAGCGTTCTTTGCAAGCTGGTAGAAAAATGGTAAATCGTCGCCTTGTTTGGTATTTGAAACTAACAATTTACTTTGCAAAGACCAGTGCGGCTTTAGGCAAGGACGATGTTCTGTGGATCAATTAGTGTCTTTGGAAGCTGCAATACAAAATGCGTTTCTCTTGCGTCAAACACTAGTAGCTGTTTTTTTTTCGACCTAGAGAAGGCATACGACATGGCTTGGAGAAGGGGAATTTTGAACACTTTAAAATCATGGGGTATACAAGGCAGGATTCTGTATTTTATCCAAAACTTCCTTAGTAATAGGTATTTTAGGGTGCGTCTTGGTAATACGCTATCAGATCGCTTCTACTTAGAGAATGGTGTTCCACAGGGAGTGTACTTAGTGTTACTCTGTTTGCTATTGCAATCAATAGCATAACGTCTAACGTACGGTCCCCTGTCAGATGTTCTCTCTTTGTAGACGATTTTGCTATTTACGTAAGCACCAGAAACATGGCAACAGCTGAAAGATCCCTTCAGCTGGTAATAAATAGGTTGCAGAACTGGACGAGAACTACTGGCTTTAAATTCTCCGCTGCTAAAACTCAGTGTATTGCTTTCAGTCGCCGTCGACAGATCCAGGCTCCGTCGTTATATCTTGATGGTATACAGCTTCGGACTTCTCCATCCGTTCGATTCTTGGGTCTAATACTCGACGAAAGGCTCTCGTGGAGCCCTCACGTGCGTGATTTAAAATTAAGATGTAATAAAATCCTGGATATGTTGAGGGTTCTTAGTGGGTCTCGATGGGGTGCTGATAGGACCTGTATGCTGATGTTTTACCGTGCCGTAATTCGTTCGCGAATTGATTATGGCAGCATTGTTTATTCATCTGCTAGACCATCGATTTTAAAGCAACTAGATCCCGTCCATAACTCTGCAATCCGCCTTGTTTCTGGTGCTTTCCGTTCAAGTCCCGTCGTGAGTATTCTCGCCGATGCTGGGGAACCTTCACTCTCTCGACGGAGACAGAAACTACAGTTAACTTATTTAAGCAATTTATCATCTAAACCATGGCACCCTGCTTTTAATACAGTTTTCAAAAATCAATTGGTGCGACAGTATGAAACTCGACCGAATGCTACTGCTCCTCTTGGTATTAGAACTTCCCGTATTTTTGATGACTTACGTATTGAACTACCCCAATGTTTGAAAGGTCCTTTTGTCTTGTCCCTCCGTGGAAAATCAATATGCCGACCTTTGATTTCTCCTTGTGTGCATACCAGAAAGACAACACTCCTAACATTGTGTATCAACGTGAGTTTTTCGACTGACTAGTTCATATCCATCTGCTAAATTTATTTTCACAGATGGCTCTAAGATGAATAACAATGTTGGGTGCGCATTTTACTCACTGGACGAAACGTATAAGTATGGATTACCCTCAACTTGTAGTGTCTTTACAGCCGAACTCTTTGCCATCTTAAAGGCTCTGAACACTATTGAATTCGATAGTTTGCATTTCGTAGTTTGTTCTGATTCAAAAGTGCCCTCCAGGCAATCCGGGATATGTATTCGGTAAACCCTCTGGTTCAAGATATTCTGTGCTCTGTCCATAGACTTGAACTACGAGGTGCAAGAGTATCATTTATCTGGATTCCTGGTCACTGTGGAATATTAGGAAACACTGTAGCGGATAATGCGGCAAAGGAAGCAACTTTTATGCTGCCATGCACTGAACGTGTAATAGTGTCTGACTTTCTTTGTCACGTAAAACATTTAATTCTTCTACAGTGGGAAAATGAATGGGCAGCTACAAGCTGTAACAAATTGAGGGTAATTAAAAGTACAGTTCGTCCTTGGGGTCGTCAATACGTGCAAGTCGTAGAGAAGAGGTGGTGATCACCCGCCTTCGCATCGGTCACTCCATGTTAACGCATGGATTTCTGATGGAACGCGGGGACCCACCTAAATGCGAGTTCTGTAGGAAACCATCACAATAAGACATATATTGCTCGATTGTGATGGTTTCCAAAATGTGCGTTTTATGTGTGGTCTGAGCAACTGTTTGCAGACGATGTTGGGAGATAGTGCCTCGGCCGTTGACCGGGTTCTAGACTTCCTTCATCGTCTGAATGTTTTAAATAAAATTTAATTTATATAGTTGTTATTTCTTGTGTTATTTATTTATTTATTTTATCTAAAAGCTTTATTTCTGTTATGTTTATGCATAGTTTTAAGAAATGTTATTAAATTTTATTGATTATTTATTGTTATTTAGTCCTTAAGTGTAATATAATCTATACCTGTTATCTAAATTTTTAATTTATTTTAATGTTATAGTTTGTTGTTGTTGTTTTATTCTTACGTAAAATTTTGTTTAAATTTTGTTTTATGTACTTTCATTTTTCGTTACGGCGATGATAACCCGAACGGTTTTTCGCCGAAAAAAAAAAAAAAAAAAAAAAAAAAAAAAAAAAAAAAAAAAAAAAAAAAATCCTTCATGTGCAACGACGCCTGCCGCGTTGGATCCTTAAAAAAGCAAATTGGGAAGAATTTACAAAAAGATTTGTATCACCAGACATTGAAGTGAACTGCATTAACACAGTGGTTAAGAAATTCACAAATACGATATTACATGAAGCCGAGGATGTTATCCCTAAAACATCCGTATACCCACCACGTCCTTGGTGGAACGAGGTCTGTAAGAAGGCTTTGCGTTTACGCCGAAAAGCACTACGGAGATTCAACAAAATCCCGTCAGATGAAAATCTTGAGCGGTACAAAATTCTTAGAGCTGTCGTCTGGAAGAAACTGCGCTCTATATCCGTGTTCTATCCACGGAGTTGATGGGTCTTAAACAGCCGAATGAAAAATTAGTTTCTCAGTGTTCCGATATTGTAAGTTTATTAGGATCATCTTTTGCTAGCTATTCCTGTTCTACGGCGTATAACGCTGCCTTTCGCAAATACAAAAGTGCAATGGAACCATTGCCGTTCACCATCGGTACTTCTGACGATCCTCGGCGATGATCCTTAACGGTTTTTCCCCGGGGAAAAAAATGTTTCTGGTGCTTTTCGCTCTAGCCCTGTTGTGAGCCTCCTTGCCGAAGCTGAAGAACCATCACTCTTTCGACATAGACAACAGCTGCAAATAAATTATGTAAGTAATCTATCTAAACCATGGCACCCTGCTTATAGTAATGTTTTTCATAATCAATTTATCCGACAGTATGATGCTCGTCCGCATGTCACTGCTTCGCTTGGCATTAGAACTATCCGTGTTTTCGACGACTTTTGCGTAGAACTGCCTCCAATGTTTGAAAGGTATTTTTGTTTGGTCCCTCCATGGGCTATTAACATGCCAACGTTCGATTTCTCTCTATCCTCGTATGTCAAACGCAACATATTTGAGCTTGTATATTGTAAATCGTTTTGCCATCTTCTTAATTACTATCCATCTATTGAAATTATTTTCACAGATGGCTCGAAATTGGAGAATAATGTTGGTTGCGCATTTTACACAATTGGTCAAACGGAAAAGTATGGTTTACCCTCAGTTTGTAGTGTCTTCACAGCCGAATTAATTGCTATCTTTAAGGCTTTGACAACAGTTGTATCTGACTCTGCCCATTATCTAATCTGTTCCGATTCTAAAAGTGCACTGCAGGCTATCCAGGACATGTACTCCAGAAATCCTCTTGTTCAACGTATTTTGTGCTCAATCCACTGGCTTGAACTGCGTAGTGTTAGTGTGTCATTTTGATGGATACCTAGTCACTGTGGGATAGCTGGAAACACTAGAGCAGATAATGCGGCGAAGGAAGCTACCTTGCTGCTGCCAAGCACACATTTTGTGATTTCATCAGATTTTCTATGTTATGTAAAGCACTTAAATCATATGCATTGGGTAAACGAATGGGCAGCTATCGATAATAATAAAATGAGGGTAATTAAAAATACTGTTAGTCCTTGGAGGTCGTCTGTACGTACAAGTCGTAGGGAAGAGGTAGTGGTTACTCGTCTCCGCCCCTTTGTGAGTTTTGCCAAGCACCCATTATTATTGAACATATTCTGCGAGATTGTAACGGTCTAAGGAACATGCGCCGATTAAGTAGACTAGGTGTCAATTTAGAGGAAATATTAAAATAATACGGCTATTGACCGAGTACTAACATTCTTGCGTCGCTTGAATCTTTTAAATAAAATTTAAATTATTGTTATTATTTTTATTCTTAATTTTGCTTTGTACATTGTATTTACATTTTATTTATTTATTTTTTATTTATATTTCTTTTCAGGGACAATTTACATCCTTTTAATATTTTATTTTATTTATTTATTTTCTCTAAATAACTATATTTCTGTTATGTTTATATATACTTTTACGAATTGTTATTAAATTTTATTCATTATTCATTGTTATTTAGTTTTTAAGTATTCGTTATTGTAATATAGTTTTACTTGTTATTTAAATTTTGTTTAATTTATTTTTACTTCTTATTTAAGTAAAATTTTGTTAATAATTAATTTTTTTTTATATTTTTATTTTGCGTGACGGCGATGATAACCTTAACGGTTTTTCGCAAAAAAAAACCTATGGGACAGACAAAACAAAAATAGCATTAACCCATATGCTTTCGCCACCCTATTAAATATTATATGAAATAAAAGTCACTTTAAGGCTTACCTGGTCCTATAATCTTTTTAATACACAATGTTCAATATGACCGTATTAACATGTTCTTTTATGCCGTTGTTCAAAGTGTTCTGCCCTGGTTGTTCTAATAGGCTAAGCTGACTTTAATATTTTATGGCTGCACATTGCGACCAGATGTACTGGTTTTTGATTAGCCTTGCATTTTGGCACTTGTAAAAAAATAAACTATAACTTCATTATATTTTACTTTTTAGAACAGTTAAAAAAGTTAAGAAATATTATAGCATCGACGTTAGATGTTGCTACCTGGTTGTCGTCCAACTGCGTACTCATAGGGCAATGCCAAGTTTATCTCTAGCAACCCTATCAGCTGTGCATTTTACATAACAGGAAAAACGATGAAATATGCATTACCCTCAGTGTTTGTAGTGTTTTTACAGCCGAATTATTCGCCATCCTTAAAGCTGTGAACTCAACCGTTGAATCCGATTTCATGCATTATCTAGTGTGTTCCGATTCTAAAAGGCCGGCGGAGGCAGCTGAAGTGAGCAGCTGATGGGCTTAGCGATTTATAATTTTTTTCTACCAGCTTGCATAGAACGCTGGTGAGAGAAATAGAACGATAGCTACTTGGATCAGTTCTCTTTGCCTGGTTAAAGAATGGGAATTACTGTAGCTTCCAACCAATCGCCAGGGAATGTACGCTCCTCGTACATACAATTGTATATTTCGAGAAGAAATAGCTTACCTGACGGTGGAAGATTTTTAATGATGGAGTAAACAAGGTTGTCAGTACCGGGGCCTAATCCTTGGTGGATAGCAGTGCAGATTCTAGCTCACGTAGAGTAAACAGACTGTTCAAAGGAGAATCATCAGAAGTACCGACAGTTAAAGGCAATTTTTCTAATGCGCTTTTGTATTTACAAAAGGCAGTGTTATAGGCTGCAGAAGAGGAAAAACTTGCAAAGGATGACCCTAAAAGGTTTACAATATCGGAACTGTCAGAAACCAATAATCCGTTCGCCTGTTGAAGTCTCATCAATCATACAGATGGAGGAGGACCAGAAATGGAACTTAATTTCTTCCACACAACAGATTTAGGTGTTGTTCTACATATTGTTCCAATGTATTAGGTCCAAGAATCCTTTCTGCTTTGCCTGAATATTGTACGAGCTTTTGCACGAAAAACTTTATATTGTTCAAGGTTTTCATTTGTCGGGTTTCTGTTGAATCTCCTCAGTTATTCTACGTAGACGTAACGCCTTCTGCCGGCGGAGGCAGCTGACGTGAGCAGCTGATGGGCTTAGCGACCCCACCACACCTCTAGCTCATTCTACTCTCACTCATTTACTCCACATACACACAACACACACATACACACACACACACACACACACACACACACACTCTATCACACACAAACACATACACACCCGCAGGGGGTGCAGACTAGCTGCACCTACTGAGAGGACCTAGATGAACCTCGCGGCACCCGAGTCTAACACACACTTGCACTTACTGCACTACACTTACGATTTAAACACTTTACACTGACACATATATTTAGGGATCTGCTGTACTTGTTCCGTTATGTCTGGGAGTGGCAATACTGCTTGGTTTCCTTTGTCGGGGCCAAGTATGTGGAACCTGATGTGTGCCTAGCACTGCCGAGGACCTCTGATGGGATACGTTCTGGGACCGAGCAGCCTATAGGCGCCTGGCAAGCACATGAATGTTGAGTTATGGGTGTCGGAGCCCATAGCTGAGTCTATCGAAACAAGTGGTTGCATTCTGTGAGTTCATAGAGGGCGGCTGCCAGTGGTACTTGGGTTTGGGGAACCGTAACTGTGTACCGGAACCCATTCCTAAGATATCCTGGAGTGCTGACAAAACATGTGTTTCGGCTCCAGGGTATTTGGAGCCCCCCCCCAATTTATTGGGGATTCTCGCTTTAGTTCGAGTATCCTGGGCCACTGGTGACGTCTGGGTGCACCCTGTGCCACTTGCTCGAAACATCTTCGTTCATGAATCGCTCGGTATTAAATTTATGGATCCTAATAAACAAAACGCCAAAACTTGTGTAAAGAGACATCGTTCGGTTTCACCCGACGTGTCTGAGGAATATAGAGAAGAAATTGAATGCCACGAGGGAAGTACCAAAGAAATTATGTTACCAAATCCTAGAAATCTCATTTTTAGAAACTCGGCGGAAGGTGATAACCTTTCCAAGGTCTCTCCCTTCCTGATCAACAAGGCAATAGTTGGGAATGCAGGTCCTGTTGCTTCCATTAAGAAGCTACAGAACGGGACTTTGTTAGTTCAAGCAAAGAGCGACAAACAAAGTAAGTCGCTGTTGAAGATGGACTTGAGTCTGAGACGGCGTACTGTGCGGACGTGTTTATTTGTGCTCTCGGTTTAAGTGACTTTTAAGTGGTTAAAAGTGAGTTTTCTGAAATTATTTTTATACCAATTTGTTCGTAAGGAAGAGACGAGTGTTTTGGTGTAAGTAGAATTGTGGTGTGAACAGTGGTTCATGAGCAATTGCTCATTTTGTTTTGTTATTATACTGTGTGTTAATTAAATTGTGTTGCAGCTGTGGACTAGCAGGTAGGCCTAGTGTTTACTTAGGATAGGAGGGTGAGCGAGCAGGTAGACGGTTTGTTTATTTAGGACAGCTGGTTGCAAGAGGGGTGCTGAACTGTAGCCTGTGGAGGTAGTTTTAAGTTGTATTTAGTTTAATTTTTGTAATATTAATATTTCAGTATAGTAAGGGCGAACGTATTTTGGGTATAATTTTGGAACGAGAATAGATAGAGGATTAACGTTTTTGGATTTAACTGGGACTTAGGTATAGAGAATAAGGTGACGTTGTTAGTTTTTGGAAATTTTGATTAGTTAAGGGGGAAAATTTTAAAGGGGTGGTTTTAATATTAAGTTTTTAAAGTGTTATAACTCGAGGACTATTAGTGATAGGAAGTTGGGACAAGCGTTAATTTAGTGGGAATTATTTTCTTGATTTTTCTGGGTAGGGATAGTTCTTATTCAAGGAGTGTGTGGTAATTAAGGGGTAATTAAGGTGGACTTTAGGGGCTTAGAGTTTAGTAGGATTTGGGAATTGCATAAGTTGAAGTGGGATGTCTGATAAGGAGGATACAGACAGGGCGAGGAGAAGGGAGGAGGGGGTGAGGAGGAGGCGGTTGGAGGCGGAGAGGAAGAAGGAGGAGGAGATGAGAAGAGAAGAGGAGAAAATGAGGAAGGAGGAGGAAAGATGGAGAAGAGCTCTGGAGCAGGAGGAAGAAGAGAAGAGAAGGAGGGAGTTGGAGAGGAGGAAAAAGGTGGAGGAACAAAGGAGGAGAGACTTGGAGGAGAGGAAGAAGAAGGAGGAGGAAGAGGCTGCTGGAGGTGAGGAGGAGGAGGATGAGCAGGTGAGAGCCTATGAGGAGCGGTTACTACTGGAGTTCGGCGGTAGGTCCAAGAAGGTTTTGCGATCGCCGGTGAAGGATCAGTTGGATGAGGAAGTAAGGAGGAAGAAGGAGGAGGAGGATAGGGCGTGGCAGAATGTGATGAGGGTTCAGCAGGAGAAGGAGAAATTGGAGAGAGAGAGGCAGGAGGAGATTGAGCGTATAGAGGAGGAGGAGAGGAGGAGTGTGTCGGAGGAAGGAAGTGAGAGAGGAAAGGGGGCGAAGAGGGGGAGGTTTGAAGAGGGAGAAGATATTGAAGATGAGGGGAGCAGGATTGTTGATCCAATGGCGGAGTTGAGGAGGTTGCTAGTGGAGGAGGTGGGGAGTAAGAAGTTGGCGGTGAAGACGCAGAAGGAGATTGAGAAGATAATGGAGGAGTTAAGAGGGCAGGTGATGAGGAGGGAGAGAGAGGTTGCGTATTGGAAGGGGAAGTGTGATGGGGAAAAGGGTTTGATGGGGGAAGTGGTAGGTTTAATTGGGGGATTGAGAGAGGAGGTAAGGGCATTGAGGGAGGAGTTGGGGTCATTAAAGGCTGCGGGTTCAGGGTTAGGTGCGTCGATAGGGGAGGTTAGGGAGGTGATACAAGGGGAGTTGAAGGGGTTGGCTGGGGAGGGAAGAAGGGAAGAGGTAGCGAGGATGGAGGTGGATGGAGAAGAAAGAGGTGGAGGAAATTGGGCAGAGGTAGTTAAGAGGGGAAGGAGAGTGAAGGGACCTAGGGTGATTATTGAAGTGGAGAAGGAGGTGACTGCGAAGGAGGCTCGGGGCAAGATTGAGGAAAGTTTGGGAGTAAAAGGGGGGGAAATAAGGGTGAAAAGTCTAAGGAAGCAGGGACGGAATTTCGTGGTGGAAACGCATGATGAGGGAGATATGGGGAAACTTAGGGAGATTGAGGGGTTAAATAAGGGGGGATTAAAGGTGAACGGAGCACCTAGGATGTTTGATCCAAGGGTAATAGTTTATGATGTTGATAGTAGGATTGGGGCTGATGAGTTGGTAGACGGATTATTTAGTAGGAATGGGGATATTTTTAGGGGATTTACTGTAGAAGAAGTTAAGGGGGGGATGAAGCCGTTGTTTAAGAGGGGGGCTAGGGAGGGGGCTTTTGGCGTAAATTGGGTAATAAGGGTAGTGGGGAAAGTGTTTCAGAGGTTTATGGAAAAGGGGAGGGTTTATGTGGGGTTGAGAAGTTGTAGAGTGAGTGAGTATGAGGGGGTTGTAAGGTGTGCTAAATGCCAGGGGATAGGTCATGTTGGTGCTAGGTGCTCCGGAAAGTTGACGTGTGGGAAGTGTGCAAAGGAGGGACATCACAGCAGTCAGTGTAGTGTGCATGTGAAGGATGTTGTGTGTGTGAACTGTAAGAGGGAGGGTTTTGTAGATGTTGGACACTCAGTTAACTTCTCGGGATGTAGGGCGATGATGCTAGAGAAGAGAAGGAGAGAGGTCAATATTTGTTATGAATAAGGGGGAGCTGAGGGTAATACAGGCCAATATTGACAGGTCCAGAAGTGTGTGTGCTGAGCTGAGGGAGATTGTGGTGAGAGAGAGAGTGGATGTACTGGCAGTACAAGAGCCGTATGTCTATAAAGGGAAGGTTAAGGGGTTTGGGTTGAATGCTCGGGTGGTGTATGGGGAGGGGTGTAAGAGGCCATGGGCGGCAGTAGTTGTGTTTAATGCAGGGATAGGGGTTATGAATGTAACGAGTATGACAGAGGGGAATTGTGTATGTGTGGAGTTAATGTTGCCTGGGGGTAAGAGAATTTATGTTGTGTCTGTGTACTGCCAGTACAGTGAGTGTATTGATTATTACTTGAATTGGATACAGAGGTTGAGAGTTAAACTAAGGGGGGAATATGTGTTAGTGTGTATGGACGCCAACGCTAGTTCAAAAATGTGGGGGGTGAGAGTTCGAATGAGAGGGGGCGGTTGTTGGAAGAAGTGATTGTGCAAGATAGGTGGAGGGTTTTGAATGTGGCGAGTTGTGGGCCAACCTATGAGAGAGGGGAAAATGCGACTTTTATTGATGTGAGTATGGAGGTGAGAGGTCAGGGAATGAGTGTGTGTGAATGGGAAGTGAGGAGTGATTGGATAACGGGATCACACAAGGCAATTTGGATGAGGGTTGTGAGTGAGGGGGGAACTAGAGGGAGAATGGGGGGAGATAAGGTTGGTGGGTTTGGTATTGGGAGAATGTTGAGTGTGAAAAGGGCGGATTGGGGGTTGTATGTTGAGAAGTTGAGGGGGTTGTGTGTGGGGTTGAATGGGTTGAAAGTTGAGTGTAAGAGGGATGTGATTGTGTTGGAGCGTGAGTTGAGTGAGAGAATGTGGAGAGCGAGTGTGGGGTCAATACCAAGGAGGGGAGGTGGTGGTAGAGGGAATAGGTGGTGGGATGAGGAATTAGAGGAAGAAAAGAAGGAGGTGTTAAGAGCTAGGCGACGGTGGAAAAAGGAGCAGGTGGAGGAGGAAAGGAAACGAAAGTGGCAGGAATATAGAAGACGGTGGAGGGGATATATGTTTAAGATTAAGGAGAAGAAGAGGAGTAGTTGGAATGCCCTGGTGGAGGAGGAGGTGAGTAAGTGTGAGTGGAGCCTACCCTACAAGTGTGCGAGTGGTAGGATGAGTCCGAGAGAGGTAGCGTGTGCGATTGGTGGTGAGAACGTGGTAAGGTGGGTGGATGCTGGGAGATTGTTATTGGATGAGTTGGTAGTGGATGATGTGAGAGAGGGTGAGAATGAGGAGCATGGAAGAGTAAGGGCGTTAGTGCAGAACCTTGAGGTTGGTAGGGGGAGGTGTAGAGTAGGTGTTGGGGAAGTTGAGAGGGTAATAAGGAGATTGAAAAATGGGAAAGCACCTGGGAGGGATGGGGTTGTAGGGGAAATGTTGAAGGAGGGATGGGAGTGTATCAGGGATATTGTGGTCCGTTTGTTCAATGGGTGTTTCAGGTTTGGTGTGTTTCCTAATAGGTGGAAGAAGGGGGTGATAAGGGCATTGTTAAAAGGGGAGGATAAGGATAGAGGGGAAGCCAAGTCATACAGACCGGTCTGTCTGTTGCCTGTTTTGGGGAAAGTTTTTGAAAGGGTCATAGTGGCGAGGTTAGATGGGGTCTTTATGGGGGGATTTCAGGGATCAATTTGGTTTTATGAGGGGTAGGTCGACGGAGGGGGCTATAGTTAAGTTAAGGGAGGTTGTTAGGGAGACTGAGACGAAATACGTTATGGGGATTTTCGTTGACATGACTGGGGCTTTTGATAGGGTGTGGTGGCCAGGGGTGTTAATGGATCTAAGGGATAGGGGTGTAGGTGGTGATGCGTTGAGGGTGATAAGGGATTATCTAAGAGGACGGTGGGTTGAGATAAGGGAAGGGACGTGGGGTGTAGGGAAAGTTGTTAATAGGGGGTGTCCACAGGGTTCTGTGCTGGGTCCTCAGGTGTGGAAGGTTGTGATGGACGAGTGTGTAAGACGTGTGAATGAGAGTGGATGTAGAATGATTGCGTATGCGGATGATGGTGTGGTGTTGGTGAGTGGGAATGCGAGGGAGGAGTTGAGGAGGAAGGGGTGTGAGGTTATGCGTGTGTTGGAGGAATGGTGTGTGAGTGCGAAAATGAAGATGTCTGAGAGTAAGACTGTGTGTATGCTTTTGAAGGGCAGTTTGGGTAGAATGCCTGTGATTGAGTGGAGTGGGGGTAGGCTTAAAATGGTGAATGAGGTGAAGTACCTGGGGGTTAAGTTCACGAAAGGGATAGGGAACCTGTTGGGGATTGGTAAGCATATAAGTGAGAGAGGAGAGAGTGGGTGGGAGAGAATGGTGAGTGTGTTGCGCATGTTTGGAGGTGTGAATGTGCCGTATGAGAGGGTTAAAAGGATATATGAGGGTGTGTATGTGTCTATAGTGACTTATGGATGTGGGGGATGGGGGGATAGAATGAACGTTATTGACAGGGCGAAATTGTTGTCCGGGCAAAGGAGGGTGTTATTGCGTATGTTAAGGGGATATAGGACGATATCTGGGGATGCTGCGTGTGTGATTGCTGGTGTGGTTCCGTTGGATTTGGAAGTAGAGAGGAGGTATGTTATGTGTAAGGTGAGAATGAGTGGGTGCTGTGAGTGGAATGGGAGAGTGTTTGAGAGGGAGGGATGTAAGAGGGCTGTGAGGGAGTATGTGTGGGATGAGTGGCAGAAAAGATGGGAGAGTTCGGAGAAGGGTAGGGTGACGTATGGGTGGTGGGATAGTGTGAGAGAAAGGATGAATGCGGGATGGGTTGAACCGGGATATTATGTTACTCAAGGTTTAAGTGGGCATGGGGATTTTAGGGCTAAATTAAAAGGTTTCAGGTTGGCTGAAAATGAGCTGTGTGAATGTGGGATGATTGAGACAGCTGATCATGTGGTATTTGAATGTGTTAGATGGATGGATGAAAGAAGTGAGTGTGAGAGGATGTTAGAGGGTGTGGGGTATAGTTTTGGCAGGGAAGGATTAATAAGTAGGAAGGGATTTGGGTTTTTTGAGAGTTTTTTTTAAAGAAGGTTTTGGAGGTAAAAATGTTGGGTAGGGGAGATAGTGATGGGGAAGGGGGCTAAATTTGAGTGTGGTAAGCGCTGGCGTTGGGTTGGGAGCTGACTGCTGTGGTGTGGGGGGTGTTTGTCAGTTGATGTGTTGTTGTGTAGTGGTTAGGTTAAGAATTTATATGGTTGAATGTGAGAGAATGATTGTGGAGTTAGTGTCGCTGGTGTAGGGAGGTGCCCTTGGTCTACACCTGAATTGAGTAGGGTTATTGGGGCCAAGGGACGAAGAGGTAGTGTTGATGGGGGCGAAGTCGGGGATGAGGGGTAGAGAGTGTGAATCGGGTAGGCGAGTTGATAGGGGATAGAAGTTTGAATGAAAAGTGTGAGTGAGGTAGAATAGCGTAAGGGAGTGAGTGTGTGAGTGGGTACGGAAGACCAGGTGAGCTGGAGTGTCTGTAGGGCTCCCTGCAGACAGGAAGGTAAGCCGAAACCGTAGCTGTGAAGCCATGTGGGCTGATCAGCGGGCCAGTGACCAGTCGAGGCCTTAAGGTATTTTGCCATACTGGTACCACGGGTTCGTGCCCAAGCCCCCCGGGGGACCCTTAGGGTCATCCCTGGGTGCACGAAAAGGTGTAGGATTCGTGGGAGTAGTGGGGGTGTTGGATAGTAGATGTCTGTCGTCTTCTTTTATCTTCTTCATTTGAGTGGGGATGGTGGTAAACCCTCGTGGTAGAGACACCACCCCCGTTAGCAAATTTTTGCACTTGAATTAATAGTAACTGTTGAAGATGGAGTCGTTTTTTGGGAAGGTTCAGGTATCTGTGGAACCCCACAGAACTCTGAACTTTGCAAAGGGTGTGGTTACCTGCAGGGATCTCCTCCATATTGACCTGGAGGAGATAAAGTCCGAGCTCTCCGGTGAATGCGTTACTGATGTCACACGAATAATGCGCATGGAGAAGGGGCAGAAAATACCTACTGTTTCCCTAATTCTGACCTTCGGGAAACCTATCATCCCCGAATGCTATAACCTATGCTGGGTACGAACGCCTGTCTGTGCGACCATATGTCCCGAGCCCAAAACGTTGTTTCAAATGCCAGGGTTTTGGGCATATGAGCGCAGCTTGTAAGAAGCTTGAAATATGCGGACATTGTGGTGCTCAAGGTCATAATAGTACGGATTGTAAGGACGATCCTAAGTGCTCCAATTGTGGAGGCGATCATCCTGCACGGTCAGTTAACTGCCCGAAATACAAAGAAGAGAAAGCAGTTCTAACTATTATGACCAAAGAGAAAGTATCGTTTTCGGAGGCCAGGAAGATTTACCGATTTCAGAAACCTCTCACGGAAGGCAAGTCTTTTGCTGCTGTTGTGTCTTCCAATAAAAAGACATCCTGCGCAAATTGTGACGAGCTTACCAAAACCGTCAAAGTTATGACGGAGCAGGTGGCTCAGTTACTCTCAATATTTTCTAAATCGTCTACTTCTGTTTCTACTTCTGAACAGGGAGCTGCAGTATCAGGTACCACACCTATCCAGACCTCGTTACCATCTGTCACAAAACCATCACAACAATCTTCAGGAAAGGTTCCTTCTGTTCCTAGACCAAGTACAGCAAATAAGCCGCAGGTGACAAAGTCACAAGTTCTTAAAACTAGTGATAAAAATATCACTCCAGGGCTAGAGTACTTTCTAAAAAAGAAGTCTAATACCTGCCCTGCTACAGTTGGATCAAAAAATAAAAGTTCCATTACAGGAAAGAAACCTGTGATCGAAAAAAAAACAAAGAAAGGAAAATTGTCAAGGGAGGCTTACCTTCAACCAAAAAACCTCCTAAAAACATAAAATCTTCAGAGTCTGACATTAGTCATAGTTGTGACTCTGTGTCTGTTGATTCTGATCCACCTATAGTATGCTCTATTGACAAAATGAATCCTATCATAAACTAAATTATTAATTTTCAATGTCAACGCCTTCCATTTATAACAACGTGATACAGTGGAACATTAACGGAGCCAAAAGTCATATTGAAGATTTAAAACTTCTTGTACGCGATACGTCTCCATTATTCATTTGCCTTCAAGAGACGCACCTTCACCAATCGCACACTTTCAATTTAAGAGGGTATTCTGTTGTCAGGGCCGACTTCATAACGGAAGAACGAGCGAAGGGTGGGGTAGCCATACTCGCTCGTGACTCTATTGATGCCGTTCCTGTGGACATAATAACTCCTTTACAAGCTGTCGCAGTTCAGACTACCGTACCATTTAAACTTACCATATGTTGCATTTATTTACCGCCTAGCTATGCTTTCCAAAACAACGACTTAGTTAACTTATTAATTCAGTTACCTGTCCCCTTTCTATTGATGGGTGATTTTAATGCTCACCACACATTATGGGGCCTACTACTTGTAACTCACGAGGAAACCGAATTGACAATATAAGGACTACATTAAATCTATGTCTTTTAAATAATGGTTCCCCAACACACTTATCGTCTTCTACAGGTGGTTGGACAGTCGTTGATTTGACCTTTTGCAGTCCAATTTTGGCAACGAAGTTCGAATGGTCGGCGATGTCTCATCTTTACGGCAGCGATCATACTCCGATTAATTTTTCGTTTTGTACATTCCACCATCCGAATCAACGCCCTCCGCGGTGGATTCTACAAAAGGCACAATGGGTGGATTTCACAGAGCAATTTGTATCACCTGACATGAAGATTTTAACTCTATTAATGAAATAGTACAAACTTTAACTGAAAATATTTTAGATGTAGCACATAAAACTATTCCACAAACCTCGACTCATCAATCTCGCCCCCCCCCGTTCCTTGGAGAACTGAAGACTGTAAGCATGCCTTGCTTTTACGTAGACGAGCTCTAAGAAGGTTCAACAGACGACCGAAGAATGAAAATCTTGAGAGGTATAAAATTCTCCGAGCTAGAGCTCGTAGAATATTTAGACAAAGTAGAAAGAATTCTTGGACCCAGTATATTAACACAATATCAAGAACAACACCGGTATCAACTGTTTGGAAGAAAATCCGTTCCATTTCTGGTTCATCTCCATCAACTCCCTTGATGGGCATCAAACAACGGAACGGAATAATAAGTTTTGATCCTCGAGATATTGTTAATACATTGGGTTTATATTTTGCAGATTATTCTTCGTCTACTTCCTATAGCAATGGTTTTTGTCTTTTCAAAAATACTCAAGAAGCAATGCCATTCGTCGTTGGTACGTCTGTTTCTCCTTTGAACGCGCCCTTCTCAATAGAAGAGCTGTAATCTGCACTGTCATCCTCTTCAGATTCAGCACCAGGGCCTGATAACCTTGTATATTCCATGATTAAAAATCTTCCAACATCGGATTTCCCTCCTGAAGATATACAATCGTATGTTTGAGGAACACTCTTTCCCTGATGTTTGGTTGGAAGCAACAGTGATTCCTATTCTTAAGCCAGGCAAAGATAAAACTGATCCAAACAGCTACCGCCCTATTTCTCTTACAAGTGTGTTATGCAAGCTAGTGGAGAAAATGGTAAATCGTCATCTTGTTTGGTATTTAGAAAATAATAATTTACTCTCTAAGGACCAGTGCGGTTTTAGGCAAGGGCGATCTTCCATCGATCAGTTAGTTTTATTAGAATCTGCAATCCAAAATGCCTTTCTGTTACGTCAAACACTTGTTGCAATATTCTTTGACCTAGAGAAGGCATATGATATGGCTTGGAGAAGAGGAATACTAAATACATTAAAATCATGGGGTATACAAGGTAATATACTGGGTTTTATTAAAAATTTTCTCTCAAACAGATATTTCAGAGTACGCCTTGGATCTACATTGTCAGATCGTTTTCGGTAAGAGAATGGCGTCCCGCAGGGAAGTGTACTTAGTGTGACCTTGTTTGCCGTTGCTATCAATAGTATAACTACTAATGTGCGGTCTCCTGTTCGCTGTTCTCTATTTGTGGATCACTTTGCAATTTATGTAGGTGCTAGAAGTTTGGCCACAGCTGAAAGAACACTTCAGCTTACAGTAAATAGATTGCAGTCATGGACGAATTCTACTGGGTTTAAATTTTCTGCCGCTAAAACTCAATGTATTGCCTTCAGTCGCCGTCGACAGATCCGAACTCCTTCAATATTTCTCGATGGTACAGAAATTCGGACCATTCCATCTGTTCGATTTTTGGGGTTAATATTCGACCAAAGACTATCTTGGAACCCTCATTTGCGTGATTTAAAGTTACGATGTAACAAAATTCTCGATATTTTGAGGGTGCTTAGTGGTTCTCGATGGGGCGCTGATAGAACTTGTATGATGATGTTTTACCGTGCGGTGATTCGTTCGCGAATTGATTATGGCAGCATTGTATATTCGTCTGCACGACCATCCGTATTAAAAAAAATAGACCCAGTCCATCACTCTGCAATACGACTCGTCTCTGGTGCCTTCCGTTCTAAGTCCCGTTGTAAGCATTCTCGCCGAGACTGGGGAACCTTCACTCTTTCGACGGAGACAAAACTACAGTTAACTTATGTAAGCAATTTATCATCTAAACCTTGGCACCCTGCTTTTAATACAGTTTTCAAAAATCAATTGGTGCGACAGTATGAAACTCAACCGAATGCTACTGCTCCTCTTGGTATTAGAACTTCCCGTATTTTTGATGACTTACGTATTGAACTACCCCCAATGTTTGAAAGGTCCTTTTGTCTTGTCCCTCCATGGAAAATCAATATGCCGACCTTTGATTTCTCCTTGTGTGCATACCTGAAAGACAACAATCCTAACATTGTGTATCAACGTGAGTTTTTTCGACTGACTAGTTCATATCCATCTGCTAAATTTATTTTCACAGATGGCTCTAAGATGAATAACAATGTTGGGTGTGAATTTTACTCACTGGACGAAACGTATAAGTATGGATTACCCTCAACTTGTAGTGTCTTTACAGCCGAACTCTTTGCCATCTTAAATACTCTAAACACTATTGAATTCGATAGTTTGCATTACGTAGTTTGTTCCGATTCAAAAAGTGCACTCCAGGCAATCCAGGATATGTTTTCGGTAATCCCTCTGGTTCAAGATGTTCTGTGTTCTGTTCATAGACTTGAACTACGAGGTGCAAGATTATCATTTATCTGGATTCCTGGCCACTGTGGAATATTTGGAAACACTGTAGCGGATAATGCATCAAAGGAAGCTACCTTTCTGCCGCCATGCACTCAACGTGTAATCTTGTCTGACTTTCTTTGTCACGTAAAACATTTAATTCTTCTACAGTGGGAAAATGAATGGGCAGCTACAAGCAGTAACAAATTGAGGGTAATTAAAAATACTGTTCATCCTTGGGGGTCGTCAATACGTGCAAGTCGTAGAGAAGAGGTTGTGGTTACCCGCCTTCGCATTGGCCACTCCATGCTAACACATGGATTTCTGATGGAACGTGGGGACCCGCCTCGGTGCGAGTTTTGTAGAGAAACCATCACAGTAAGACATATATTGCTAGACTGTGATGGTTTCCAAAATATACGGCGTGTATGTGGTCTGGGAAACAGTATGCAGAGGACGTTGGGAGATAGTGTCTCGGCCATTGACCGGACACTGAAATTCTTTCATTGTCTGAATTTGTTAAATCAAATTTAACTTAAAATAATATTGCAGGGCCTCTTTACAGCCCTGCAACAAGTTGTATATTTGTGGCTATTTATTTATCTTAATTTGTTATTATTAATCTAATGCTTTGTTTTCCTTGTTGTTTAGTTTTATTTATTTATTTATTTGTTGTTATATTTTATTGTTAACTAGTTTTAGGAAATAGTATTTATAGCTGTTATTTTATATTATTTTAAATTAGTGTTATTTTCAAACTGTGATATACCAAAATTTTATTTTATTAATATCGTGCCTCGGCGATGATAACCTTAACGGTTTTTCGCCGGAAAAAAAAAGAACGTAACGCCTTCTTACACTCCTCATTCCACCAAGGGCGTACTGAAGTTTTTTTCTCTGCTGTTTGTAAAATGTTTTGAGTTAATTTTGACACTATTGTGTTTATACAGTCATTATATTTAATGTCTGGTGATACAAATTTCTTCAAAATTCCTCCCAATTTGCTTTTTTCAGAATCCAACGCGGCAGGCGCTGATCCGGACGAGGGAAATCACAAAATGAAATATTAATGGGAGTATGATCACTGCTGTAAAGATCAGGTAATACCGACCATTCAAACTTCTTTGTCAAAATTGGACTGCAGAATGACAAGTCAACAACGGTCCTATTGCCAGTAGATGCTGCTAAATGTGTATGGGAACCGTTATTAAGAAGACATAAATTCAATTCGGACCTTATCCTCTCAATGCGTATTCCTCAAGAGTTACAGGCTGATGAACCCCATGCAGTATGATGAGCGTTAAAATCGCCTAATAATAATATCGGCTGTGGCAACTGGCATATTAAGTCACGTACTTCATGGTTTTGGAAATTGTAATTAGGCGGCAAATATAGGCTGCAGATTGTAAGTTTGAATGGTACGGTTATTTGAACGGCAACGGCTTGTAGAGGTGTTACTACATTAACAAAAACCGACTCGACAGAGTTATGAGCCAAAATGGCGACACCACCTTTTGCTCTTTCCTCCGTGACGAAATCGGATCTAGTAATGGAATAACCCCTAAAACTGAAAGTGTGAGATTCATGGAGGTGCGTTTCTTGAACACATATTATTAAAGGTGATGCATCTCTCACAAGAACTTTCAAATCCTCAATATGGCTTCTTATCCCATTGATATTCCATTGTATCACATTATGACTGATTGGATTAGCAGACATTGAAATATAATGACTAGTATATGATAGGATTTAATTTAGATTCGTCAGTTGTACATATCCACGGACATCGAGTCACTACTGTGACTAATGTCCGAAACAGATGATTTTTAATTTAATTTGTGGAGGTTTACCAGTGGGACCTCCTTTAACACTTTTTTCTATATTTATTAACAGGTTTGTTTCCTACAATGTCAGATTTTTTATTTTTTTTTAAACCAACTGACGGAGGAGCAGTATTCGATTTCTTCAAAAAATATTCCAGGCCAGGATAAATCTTCTTGTCAACAGGCTTAAATACCTATGACTTTGACAGAAGAGGTTTTTTTTGATACAGTCATTTTTGTAGTCTGGCTTACATCAGTTGTGTCAGGAGTAAGAGGTGCCTTAACATTAGACAATGTTAATTTTTTGGAAGCAGATGATGGTGGAGTCGGAGTAGGTGTGGTACATGATGGTACAGAGACTTGTTCAGATGTAGAAGCAGGAGTAAAACCATTAGAAAGTAGGGCCATCAGTTGTGCTACTCAAGGGCTAGAACGTTTTCGGCTAAAGGAGAGTCAAAAAGGTTTGATTCTGGTCTTTCTCGTAAATGAACCCACAATGGAGGGTACGCTTGATCATTCCCGGCAAGAAAGAGGGTGGGAAGCCGAGAGATGGTCAGGGTACTTGAAATCAAACTACACGACAGTAAGGCTGCTTCGACAGTCTATCAGTATTTCTTAAAAAAACAGCATTGACATAGCCCTCATCCAGGAGCCATGGATTCACCGAAGTCGGATAACTGGGCTAGAAGTGCAAGAAATAAGTTAATCTATTGTAACTCCTTGACTAACATGAGAACTTGTATCTTACTAAGTTAGTTTTTTTTTTATTTTGTGGGCAAAAATCTGAAAGATTATCATTGCCCAAAACAGGATTGAAAAGAGATTATCAATTATAAAATTACTCAATTTGAGAATTTTCTGAAGTTCAAAACAAGTAGCTCAAGTTTAAGCAATAAATAATTGTTAATGAAACATCATAAAAGTGAAAAGATGAAGGTATTTTTAATAAAATATAATTATTATAATGTAATATTGTTATAATGTTGAAACAATAAAATATGACAGGAATGTAAATAGTCCCTGGAAAATAATATAACAATAATAATAAGTATTAATTAAATTTTATAAAATATATTTAAGCGATGCAAGAAATTAATTACTCGATCAATAACCGAAGCATCATTTTTTAAATAAATTTCCTTCAAAATATTGCCTAATTTTATTATAAATACATGTAAACCTATTAGATATTATAAAATATTTTTTTTTATTTATTATAATTTTAAGCATCAAGTATGATACAAAACAAAATTAGTCAAAAATTCTCGAGGCTATATAAAAAAAATAATAAAATAAAAAAATTAATGTAAACACAAAATTAAATGTATTTAAGTATGGGTGAAGAAATGCAGATGATTATTTTTTACTGAATCCAAACATTTAAATTAAATTAAAATTCCAGATAATAAATATAATTTATTTCAGTATCAGCTAACCAAACTTCGCTTGTATGTTTGAAATATCTGTGAACAAACTAGTATGAATTCAATTTTGATATAGGTTATTTTCAAGTGAAATAAACATGATTGAAATATTTCACTAAATATGTCAACAAAAACCAATAATTTACAAAAAAATAACAGAATTTGAAAGAAAGCAATATTTTGAAAATGTTCGTAGTTGCACAGTTATTGTAGTTAACAATGAATATACATTAAATTTTAAAAAAAAAACAAAATAAACAATAACAACAATATAAATCAAATTTTATTAAGAATATCCAGAAGATGTTGGAACAGCAATACTCAGTCAATGACTGAGGCACTTTCTTCCAACATCATCTGCAAAGTATTACCCAAACCACACACAAGCTGAGTCTGGAAACCATTACATTCCAATAAAAGATGCTTTACTGTGATGGTTTCTTCATGAAAATCCCTGCAGGGGGTTCAGACTAGCAGCACCTATTGAGAGGATTTAGACATCCCTTGTGGTACCCGAGTTTAACAAACTCTTACACCAATGACTTTACACTCACACTTACATTTAGGGAGGCGATAATAGCCTCAATGTGCTATCCGCCTTAAAAAAAAAAAAAAAAATCTTCACAAAAATCACATTGAGGTGGGTCCTTGCATCTCATCAAAAATCTTAGCCAATTATTCATATGCCTCAATAAGGAGTGACTAATACAAAAACAGGTAACCACAACCTCTTCCATATGACGCGTGTATTGACTAACCCCCCAAGCATGAATATTTTTTTTCCTTCGATTTTTTATTGCTTGTATCTGCTCATTCATTTCCCCAATGCAAATTAATTTTGTTTAACATAACAAAGAAAATATCACACACTGCATATGTGTTGCTTCCTTTGCCACAATATTCGCTCCAGTATTTCCAATCATACTACAGTGACCAGGTATCCACTAAAATATTACTTCAACACCTCACAGTTCAAGGTTCTGGATACAGCACAGACTATCTTGAACTAGAGTGTTTACTGAAAACATATCCTGGATAGCTTCGAGTGCACTTTTGGAATCGGAACAAACTTGGTAAACACTCTATTGGAAGACTGTGCGGCAGAGCAGATGTGGTTGAACAATTCTTTTTAAGTTTATATTTAATATAAGTCATTGCATGTATCAAAATACAAGTGCATGTAATTTCAAGTGTAGCCAACACAATTTACAACTACAAGAAACAAGGATCCTACGGACCATCAGTTTCATGCTTTAACTATTTAATTACATTTACTAATACTTTTACTAATAATAGCGATCAAATTATGAGATAACAAGTTAAATGTGCATTATAAAAATTTGATAGTCATTAATTTTAATATGATTATGAACTAATTCTAACCTCTAAAATGTGAAGGTCAGTGCCACATACACCAGCCAAGGCGACCTTGATTATAATTTCATCTTTATCAGTAACATCTGGAAGATCTATCTTAACTAAAGTGAGAGATTTTTTTGCCAGATCAAACTGTAACGCCTCCATCTTCGGTTTGGTAAATAACTTGTTTTGCTGATACATTTACAACTCTCTACCATAACTTTTACAACTTAACAAACTATCTTATCTGTTGGTTGTCTCAGGTTGTGTTGTAACTTTATCTAATGATGTAATGTTCAAGTATTTAGGTCATACATATAATTAAACAATCTCATGATGCTTGTGCAGCATTTACTTTTTTACTCAAGTTATACACAGTACACGTAATTGTATTTTGTAACATTATGCACCAATGCTTTACTTTCAAGTAATACTAGTTATTAAACAAAAGAAATAATACAGTAAAACATAAAATTAAAAAATTAAGTTTTCTTTAAATTTGCAGGACACAGCTGTTTCTTTCATATGATAGAAGTAAATTTCCAAAAAAATCTTACTATTTTATTTGAAATTATGATTTAAACATCAGTGTTAAAATCTGCTTGTATTAGTACCTTTTAAACTTTCAAATGAGGTACACTGAAAGTGCAAAGATGAACTCTGACCACCATGAGATTAAATTTTTTCATTTAAAATACTAATTGCTTACAAACTGAACTTTATGTATCCTCCTACAAAAAAACTTTAAACTTTGACATCTTCAATTTTTGCAGCCAGTTTTTAAATAAGAAAGGTGTATGATACAATATCTTTTAGTTATAAAGATAAAGCCATAATTTTTTTTAAACCTTTTTTCATTTTCAAGATATCCATTGTTGAGTTGATAGCACAAGACACACAATTAAAACTATTAAAAAATAGCAAAACTGAGGACAGAACATTTTCTTTTAACCCTGGACTAGGCGCGCGGTAACATGTTACACATGTGGGTCGCATGGCGTCAAAATGACCGCATTTTATATACTTATGTGCTTAAGTGATGTTGATGTAATAAACCAAAATGTAAAAACTTTTAAATATTTATTACGTAAAATTGCATAATATTTACTTGAGAAATACATTTTAATCATATGCTGTGTTGCATAATATATATTGCTATATTGGAAACATGCAGTTTCCACAAAGAACAATAAAAATACCAAAACAAAATATAACAAATATTTATTTTTAATAATATAATATTTATCAAAACAAAACAAAAATAATATTTAAATATTATTTCCCGGATAGGGAGTCGCATATTGATTCTCTCTCTTATCATATGACGTGGCAACAAATACTACCAGGTAAATTTGTTTTTTCCATGTATGCGAATCACTTTGTAACTTTATCTCTGCCTAAAATGAAATTCTCATTTTCACTTTCAAAGCACTGAATTATTACTTCCTCCTCCAAGTCCTCCAGTGAAGCCTCTGAATCTGTATCCTGTTCACTAATGTATTCATTATACATTATAATGAATACATTATAATGTATTCTTATACATTATAAGGCTCTTCTTCAGATATATCTGTCCCTGCACTTTCAATAATTTTACTAACACAAAAATGTAATAGAAACAATAATAGGCCTATTTAGAACTAATATATATATAGTAGTGTAACGTAAAAAAAAAGCACAAAAAGTACACAGCCATATTCAGTAATAACTAATACGAAATTACTAGCGAAAAACTTAATAAATATATAATAGTACAACTAAAATATTTATAACATAAATGGTCGCAAGGCACTAAAAAGTACACAACTGGTCGTGTGGCGTCAAAATGATCGCCCTCAAAAAGACACGACTACTGTCTTGAAAATACCAACTCAAACTAAACACCAGTCTCACAATTGAATGTAGATAGGGTGGTAATAGATAAGCAAGATGAAAAGCTGTCAATTAAAAAATAACACTGCTATAGCAAAATTTAAAACCTCTGCGGTCCTTTTGACCGTTCCAGGGTTAATTCTCCAATAGTGTTAGGTCTGTTCACATGCACTTGGCTCTATAAATGACCCCACAAGAAATACTTAAGAGAAGGTAGTTTGGGTAACCTGACAGTCGGGCCATGCCATTGCTATCCATCGACCGATAAGTAAAACTGTTGATCAAGATATCTGTGAAAATTCAGATCACGAGGTGGAGCATCAACTTGCTGTAACCAATTAGTTTCAATAAATATGCGGTCATTGTTACATCCATTGGAAAAAGTCAAACAACTGCAGGAAGGATCAAATTTTAAAAGCGTTCAAATATTAAAATTGTTTTCAAACATAAATGGCTCAAAGATTGTATTCCTACACAATTTTGGGTACAGCGTACTTGAATCTTTAGTGGGGATTTTTGACAGACTAGTACTGGCAATTTTGTTTATTTACGGTAGTGATTAAAGAAATGTTTCACTTATCTGAAAAAATTATTTTAGATAAGAAATGAGGGATGATGCTGTCATAGTTCAGGAAGAAATACACATCCCAATCAAAAACTGAACTTACAGCAGAGAACTATAGTAATTAACATATAAACTTTAAATTCAGAAATTGCATTTAGTTATCCTTTTAAGATCGAAAACATTTGAGTGGTTTATGGAAGCTTTAACCAAGCAGCTGGTTTTCAAGATGGATCATTTTGTCCATTTTTCCTAGTATCTGTCCCTGGAGCAACAATGAAATTGTGAGTGCAATGATTACAAGTTCATTATAAAACACAAAATGAAAATCTTAAGAATAATTAAGTAAGTCATACTCATTGCTTTAAAGTCATACTCATGAGTTTACTTTGGTTTGGATAAAACGAGATTATTCAAAGTCAACAAAAACTAAGTGGGAGAAACCCTGACTGCTACCATTGGCAGGCGAACCTTAGAATCCTTATATGACTAAATAATTATTTATTTAAACAATAAATCTACCAACATTTTCACAAATTTGAAAAATACGTAACCCAATAGATTACGAAAATCTATTTTTTTTTAAACGGCTTTTGGCGAAAAGCACATGAAGGCTACCATCGCTGTCCAGCAAAAAGTCCTACATGGGAAAATCTAAACCATGCAGTTATGCTGTAGGTTTTTATTTTTTAACAGGAAGAGTTGGAGAGTTAGAAAACTCTTATTAGGGATTTTAACAAGAAAGACAACTTACAAGAACACTTAGAAACTTTTACAACTCAACATAAATCTGCAGAAAGTTACTTTATCGAGATTAACACATGAAAGAAATAAAGTTTATTTCGAAGCCAAATAGCATATGTGTTTGAATAAGACAAAGGTTATAAGACAGGGAGGCCCGAATTTCATCACTTTGGTTTCGCAGTCAGTAAGGTTGGTAAGACCGTAGTGGTAGTGTAGCACGTGAAATGAGTGGTCGTTCATTAATAGAGTTAAAATTTTCAATGTCAGATGATACAAAATGTTTTTTTTGCGAAAAGCACATGTAGGCTATTATCACCTGCCCAGAAAATATCAGAGGAAAAAATATTATATTACATCAGAGGAGAAACTAAAACTAAAACCCCTTATATTAGATACGAGTACAGCTAATCTAAAACCCCTGTGGGGTAACAAGCCTGGACTGAACCATATGAAAGAAATTTTAATAACACAATTGGCTAGCAAGCATCAAAATTATCAGCAAAAAAAGGCAGTCAAAGAAGCTACTGCAATTTGCAGGTGATATTTTAAAACTAAACGAAATTCAGCGTTTTAAAACAAAAGAGTATTGTGCTTGGAAGGAACTGAGCGTGCCCTTCTATTCTTGCTTGCATTCAATAAGAAATAAATTGATCAGATGGACTAACAGTCAGAGAAAATAATATCCAGTGGATATTTGTATTTAATGATAAGGAGGAAAATTTATATGACCTGTTAATGTGTAACGAACTTTGCAGCAGCTGTAAAAACAATTCTGAGGTTCAGGAAAAAAGGAGTGACATCTGCAATCAACATCTGTTTGCAAAGAAAAGTGATGGCTTTTTTGATACAAATGTTGTCCTTTAGGAGGCTGCGAATGTTTGTGGAACTGATTCCAGAAGACCTCCTCAGAGAATGATTTAAATGTACTTTGTGGATTTTTAGGTCATACTACTCAAACCCACTTAGAAAATTACCACCTACCCTAATGTCGCAGTACATACTGCTATATTGTATAGGTTCCTCTCAGCTTTTGATAGAGATAACACTAAAATTCAGAGGAAAATCCATTGAAGAAACTGATGCAGACTTATAGATATTTATGAAGAAACTCATATTGATAAAGACAATACTGTTGAAATTCCTGCCATTAATCTAGAAGACTGTGGACTTTTAGATCATATTACTCGAACCCATTTGGAACATTACATGTTACCCTTGTGTTGCAGTACAAATTGCTAAATTATCTAAGGTGCTCACAGCTTTTGATACAGGTATGTTTCAAAATGCAGAGGTAGGTATCAAAGACATTTGATAACTCATATTGATACTGTCTAAATCCCTGCCATTAATCCAGAAGACTCCAACCAGTCTAATTTGAATGATCCACTTACTCTAGAAAGAGCGCCATCTTAAAGTTATTACTATCTACCAGCGCCGACACCTACTATGAAAATAGTTGGAATACAACAAAGAGATTTGTGATGAGGGATTTTTTCAGTACATATGCGATCCAGAACTCTCCATTCATTAAAAGAATGTGGCTTAGAAAGAATGCTTACTGTGTAAAAGGAAAGTAGCTGTTTATAAAGTCACAGGTGAGTAACCAACTTAAAAAAATGAAGAAACATTTAAATGAACAGTTAAATAAAAAAATAATTCTTGGTTTTAAATATTATTTTTTTCTAAAATTTTTATATAAATTATCGTTTTCTAAAAATTGCTGATAATTAATAAATTTGTATAAAGTTTAAGTGCTTTGTCTAAACTAGAATATTCTAGTCAAAGGCTAAAGTTTTTTTCAGACTTACATAATACCTCCTTACACTCCTCCTACCACCAAGGGACAAGTGGACATGATGGGTGTGCTGACGTTTTGGGATGGTGTTCCCTGCTAATTTGTTAAATATTTTTAGCAAATTCATTCACTATTGTGTTTTGTTATAACAGACATTATTATCAATATATGATGATACAAAACTGTTTGCAAATTGATCTATTGGCTCTTTTTGAAAATCTAATCACAGACATTGATTCCGAAGAGAGAAGTTACAAAAAAATATGTTAATGGTAATATCATTTCCAATAATACCAACCATTCAAACTGTTTTCAGAACTTCTGAAGAATTCTGGTAATTGGTGGGAGGAACACAAGGAGATGTTCGAAGCATTAGCGTCTTCTTTAAATGAAGTCGGAAATGGAGTGCATAACTTTACCAAAACGAAATTCAGAAGAGAGAAGTTACAAAAAAATATGTTAATGGGAATATGATTACGTCAGTAATATCGAATCATTCAAACTATGTTTTCAGAACTTCTGAAGAATTCTGGTAATTGGTGTGAGGAAGATGAATAGATTTTTTAAGCATTAGCGTCGATGAAGATTTGGAGGAGGAGAGGGGTAACAGAGAACAAGATTTGGATATGTTACTAGTGATAAGTGGTGTGGCGTTTAAAGCAGTGTGCGCCTCCAATCAGCTTAAAAGCTCACGGCAATTTTCTAATGCAGGCTGTATAGAGCGCAGCACTTTGTAATGTGTACCGTTGCAGTCACAAGATGAGATTCCTGGCATTGCGATACGAGATTCCATCTTAGCTAGCAGCATGTAATGTTTGTGAACAAAACTTGTAAGTAAAATACAATGAAGTTGTAGTTTTTTTTTGGGTTTGGCAGGTGCCGAAATGCCAAACTACTTACTAACGTACACCAAATATTCTGTAATCGCTGTAATTGTAGTTGAAATCAGATATTAACAATGTGAAACTGCATGCCTAATCGGGCAGCGTTAAAAGTAATTCATTTTCATTTTATATTACAATTTCATTTAAATTAAATGCTGTTAATTTAACTATTGTCTAACCTCATTTTGATATAGAGGTTATTACTTGAAATAATTTCAAGTAAATTGATATTATTTCAGTAAGTTAAGTTTAATTTTCAGTAATTATAAATTGTAAAAATATATATTTTGGAAAATATTTCAGCAAAAACCTTCTCAAACATAAATGGGGACAAGTAAACTGAATGCGCAAGTTTACCACAACAGAATTAGTTGACGTATAGCATTTATTGTTACATAAAGTTAAACGTCATATTTCACTTAACCATGTTTACTTTTCTAGGATTACTCTTCAAAGGATGAGGATATAATAAGTCATATCCAGTGATGTAGACTTTGAGGAGGAGGAGCAACCACAATAAGAGAGGGATCGATGTTGGGAGTGATTTGTATTCTATTACACTGGTGATTAGTAGAGAAATATATTAAGGAATTAAAAGGATTGTATGCACAAGTAATAATGGTTACATTACAAGGTAGAGGGGAATGATGAGACAGATGGTCCACCATTATCAAAAAGGAGGATAGATTAATAATAAAATAAACATTATTTATGTACACATCTTTTATTTTCCAATTACATTATTTTAATATTCGATTTTAAATATTTATAAATAATAACAATGGAATTCCGAACACATATATTGGCAAAATTATAAATGACAACCAAACTAAAAACCATTTTTACAATAAGGTTATTTAAAATGCATTCATTAATTTCTTTATAAAACAGATGTATCCTAAAGTAGTTCAAAATCACATTGACACACAAAATTTTAATTTCTGATGAAATCAAGCCTTGGTGTATTTGGTTAGATTCAATTTTTAAATCACTCATGTCCATTTCTTCTAAATATTTCACTAAATAGCTTTTTATTACAGAATCGTCTTTGAGTCACTTGGTACATTGGCTAATAAATAACAGCTTTATTCTTGATATCTTGAAAGTAGTTATAGGAAGGTGACAAACACAAGTGAAAATAATTGGAACTATCAAAATATTCCAATTCTCTATTGCTGTTAATAAAAACTGTCACCCAATGGCATCCAGGCTTAGTATGAGGGTCTGTGTTTACAATACTACTAGATGTCCCAACAGTCTTCAGCAACTGATCCACTGCATAAACCTGCACCTGCAAGTATAGGCAGGTGTGCTGGACAATTGTGGATTTCATCCATATACATCTCTATGAAGCCAATTATTCAACACATTAACATTATTTAAAGCATGCAAATCTCCTGCCCTTATTATGGTAAAAACAAAGTGTACCAACATTCACCTTAGAATTCAACATTTTAAGTGATGGGCATTCCAAATCTTCATGTGCTTTTCGTCAAAAGCCATATTTATATATATATTTAGCACTGTATTATGCAAGTGTACTATAATGCACTTTCGGTAACCATCTACTTTCTTCATTACTAATACGCACTATTATATATTTACTATTAAACTTATTACTCATGATTACATTGTTATATCATTGTATTTTATATGAAGTTATACTGCCAATAAACCTCACAATATTTTCTTCTTACACAATATTTAGCCAATAACTATTAGTGTATCACTTTAAAAATACACAAAAGTAAAAATACGGGATGTGTTTTTGGGTGGAGATCTTTATTTAATCCCTCCTATTTTGTCGATCTGTGAAGTTTATGAAACTGAAGGTTGAACAGTGTTGATTAGTGGCGATGACACACAATCTGAGCAATAAGTGTGCTGGATTTCCACAATGCAGTATTCTAAGATCCGTGATACATGTATTACCACAACATGCAGCAAGTAAATTGTGCTAAGAACAACAAATGTATGTAGAGCTGTAGAAACACTTATAGACCTGTTAATACACTTTGGAGTATTATACTAATTGCATTTTAACCTGCCAAAAGAAATGCTAGCAGTTTTCACATAACATGTATGAAGAAGAAACAAGATATTACTCAACACAGGCACTTCATAGAACTTCAAAGAATATCTGCAGAGGTTTAAGATTCAAGACAAATCATACTGTCTTTATTAAAAGTGGTTTGACAGTGCGTAGCACACTATTTTTACTGTTTCAAGGTAGCAGGCAGGATAGGGATATGCTGAGATTAGAGATTAGGAAGATGATCCAATGGATAAGAGACTGTGAAAAATGTTGCTACACAGTCTCTCATGGATCTTCAGAAGGAATAAAGATGGTTTTGATAGGAACATGTTCCACGATTCCAGGAGAAAATGTCATGCTATTGCTGACATCAATGTACAGCACAAAATTTCTACACAGACATCAAAACATTATGAATATAAAAATTGTCTTCTTTTAGATTGTATCTCATTAATGTTCTTTGCCTTTTTTCAGAATCGTGGGGTGTCCAGAAAACTATAGTGGTTGCTCCTTTCCATTAATATTTCTAATCCTATGAAATAAGCTTTTCTTCAATCTATCTTGATTTTACATTGTTGGAGCGTTCACATAAGTTTTTTATTTATATACGCACACTACAAACAAGAAAGTGTAGTTAAAGAAAAACTAGTGCATTCTAATTGTTCTTTTTCTAAAGTATGCTTGAATATTTGATGTTCTTGTAGACAGCAGTCATTCAGAGATTTTTATATTTGAAAAAATTGACATCCAGTGTTCTCTTTCCTTTCAGATTTCTTTGAAGTGTGTCTGTCAAGAAGTAGAATTGTAGGACTGAATTAGTTCAGGTTAGGGTCAATTTCTGCTTGTGGTTTCTGTTATTCTGTCTACATTTTCATCCTTAGGGATACAACAGTGGCTGGGAATCCATTTTCTTTTAAGCTTTAAAAAGAGACTGTCAACATCTTTTGTCCAAAAGTATGCAGAGTATATCAAGTAGATAAACATGCATATTTTCTTTCTTGCTTTTAGTCAGTGCCAAATATATGGTGGAAGAGATCCATGGACTCAAGAGGATGAAACAACATAACACTGTTAGCCAGAGTTGAACTCTTGAAGATTCCATCCTGTATATTTAGCGACTCATCAAAATAAACATGTAATTAACCACTGTAATCCACAAAAATCATTACATGACCAGGTCCTTACAAAAGTAATTATCTTTTTTGGTAAAATTTCCTTAGAGGTAAACTGAAAAAAGGCTGACTAATTCAAAGGTGGAAGACATATCATGTAACTGTTGATGCCAATGTTTAAAAACAAAAATATCAAACCAAGATGGAAGATATCATCCAAACCAAAACCACAGATATCAAACCAAGATGGAAGAATTACCCAGTTACTGCTGATATCAATGTGTATAAAACTAAAGTAATAAACACAGACATCAAGCCAAGGTGGAAGAAATTGTGTTATGTGACATCAATGTGCATAAAACAAAAAGTTGATACAAAACCCAAGTATCAAACCAAAATTGAAGAAATTATCAAGTTACTGTTGACATTAATATGTATAAAACAAAAGTAATAAACACAGACATCAAGCCAAGGTGGAAGAATCATGTTACTGTTGACATCAATGTGCTTAAAAAAGTAATATACACACATCAAACTATGATCATTCAAAACAGTTCCAGAAATTACGTCCTCATAGCACCCAAGTTTTTATATACATTGGTTGGTATATATACCAAAGCATTACAAAATTCATATACAGACTTCAGTTAACAAAATGGCAATGACACTGCTGATATTCCTCTCATTTTCCAGGAACTATTTCATGCAAAATACATTTGATAAAAAAAGTATTATAAAATTTAAATTATTTTTTTACTCTAGTATAATGTTTCAAAATAAATGAAAAAGTAATGAAATGCCACAGTGGTGTTAACAGACCCAAAATTCAGGCTGTGGTGGAAAATTCTGGTTTGGTCCTCGGGAACTATTTATGCTAATCCTGCTAAGATTATGCAACAGGTTTATTTAAGAATTATTTTTCTATCCCTCCTCCTTCCTTATCACTGGATAAGGCCCCGGGCTTGGGACCGGCATAGCGGAGTTACAAAACTATTGACTTTAATATTGGTGTTTGTGCAATTCATACAAACAAAAGTGGCAAACAAGCCTACTACTGTTTTTGAAATTTAAGGAGTAATATGTTATTTCTCTGCATTAACAAAATAATCTGCAATAAGAAATTAAAAATGTCTTTCATTTACATTTAGTATCATAGCTACAAAGTATGAGAGCACAGATTGTCAATCTTGAAATGTAAAATAACTACAAACTCATACTAAATCCTATAAAACAAATTAAAACATAGTTGATAAGATTTCATGCAATGGTTAGTTAACTCACACACTTGCTCAGATTATAATTAATAATCACAACACTTCATAGCGTATATTAGCATTAACATCACTGCAAGTACACTTGTTAACTTCACACTGATTACTTACTTGATATATTGCAATGAACGAGTTAAGAAATATCTGGTAACAACCCTCAAACAAAAATAAGAAGAATTACACACACACACACACACACACACCTCGCAGGTCATGGATATTGTACTGAAATGTTTTCCATAAATATCTTATGTATAAAAGAATATCCTGAATTAATAAAATCTTCTATGGGACATTTCAAATTAGTAATTATTACCCGGTGGCCCTGCGAAATTTCGTACTATGGAAGTTTTTAGTAAACACAGCTTTTTGAATAAGAGTATTTGATACGGTGAGGGTGGTAATTGGAAGGAAGAGAAAACATGATCAAAAAATAAATCGAAAAGCAGTATGAAATAATAATCACAAATTTATGAATCATTATAGTATACATTTCAATGCAGATAATTGTTTCTCTTAATAGAAATTTTTACACAGCATTACAATATCTCATTATAAACAATATTTGATGTAAGAATGTAATCATCTTGTATTTCATTATCCTTAATGGATACAGCATTTGGTAAATACAATCCTGCTCTTTGAAATGTTTGACCCTGTGACTTGTTTATAGTGATAGCAAACACAATTTTAATAGGTCTTCTAGTTAACTGAAAAGGCATGCTTGGATCAGACGGTGTTAAGTTTATCCGTGTTATTAATAGTTTTCCCAGTGTCAATCAACTGAGCATTACTTGTGAATTCATTGTGTTTAGTAGGACCATGCGTGTGTAAAAACAGTGTCCAAAACATGTGTTTGGTATTCAAAATTCTCGTCTCAGCTTGTACGATGGGCAGGGAAAGGGGACTGTCAGTAGAGCCACAAAACCTATAAGTTTAATGACTTTTAAATAAATATTTAAATTTAAGCACGTTATGCAAAAAACGTGGCATTTGTAATGGGATTGTTTATTCGTGAATAATAAGTTAATCTTGTAAAATATACAAAATATTGTCTGATTTGTGATACACATGCACATGTGGTGCATATCCATGATGCCGTTTTGCCTATGACAGATAAAAGTATCATTAATGTTAAAATTTTTCACAAACAGTAAGTTTTAGCAAAAAAATAGTTTTGCCATGTCAGAAGCCGGTTAAAAAATCTTTCTAAAGATCCTCATTTATGCCTGTAAGAATAGTATGTGCTGAGAAGAAGGGACTTTGACTGAAAAAATAATATCTATGATATGAAACTTCTAATGAAAGGAACACTGTTGTTGGAATTGAAAATAATTCCATGTATTTATTTTCAATTAATCCATAATTCACCACAATAATTTAATTTTAATTGCCTTGTTAGTTTCATGCTCAAAGAGAAGTATAAAAAAATTGTTACACTAGAAGTTTAAAATGTTACTGAAAAAATCTTTCTAAGTTTAGCCGTTAGTAATAATCACAACTCAAAGCTGTTAGTAATATCACAATTCATATATTAATATATGAACATCAAATGTCTAACAAACAATTAATTATTATTGCCTCAAAGTAGATTTGTCAACTATTTTGTTCAACTTGTGTGTGTGCGCGCACATATACACACACACACACACACACACCTTTTAAACACAATTTACATAATTCTACTTTAATATTTACAACTTGCTAAACACCAGAGCGATAACACATGTTGAGTTACATGTGATATGTATGACATATGTAAGGTGTGTGTGTAAGCTGAAAGAATTACTACTGACAAATCTACTTTGAGGCAATAATAATTAATAGTTTAATAATAAAAAGCTTGTCAACTTTTCATAGCTTTATCACAATTGTGCAAGACCGTATACCAGGAGAAATGAAAAAAACTATAAAGGGGAAAAATTTCATAAATTATTAAATTTACAAGCATATGTATTTTGGAATCTGAAAGTGTTTAGCGATAAGAAAGCTAAGAGAAAGTAAAGAAGAGACAAAGTATGAAAGGCAGTAAGTTTATTCAACAAAATATCATTGTGAAACATTAAAAAAAAATTGAGAAAAGCAATCCAAAACAACCATCAGAGAATGCTGAGTTCAAAGGTTTATTTTTTTTCACAATGTACCCCTACAGTCGTCTGATCGTTCTCAGAAGCACTTGGGTGTTTTTGTTGTGAAGTGTTTCACCATCCTCTATAGCACGAAGTGACTATCACATGTTTCCATAAATGAAGACTCATCTGGCTTGCAACCCAGCGCTTCGACAGCGATACAGAACTGCAGAAAGGCATGAACGATTAGTTGAAGTCTCAGACAAATAATGTTAACAAATATAGAAATAGTACATGAATATTTCTATAAACACTCACACTATTTACGATAATACCACTCAGCATATAAGTTGATTATGTAAAGTCAAATGTGGAATTTTTCTCTGTAATAAAATAATTAAACAATTTGTCAAATTAAATTAAAAATCAACACAAAATAACTAATATGGCTAAAATTAGTTGACACCTACTGATTCAAAATTATAAACCCAGAAATACTTCTGTTACTTATCTATCATATCACCAATTTTTGGAACAATTTATTTCTTGTAATTGTTACCTCAAAAAATTATTGAATGCTTAACAGAAAACATTTGATAAGAAATTAATTTTAAGACAATCCAGTTTTTAAAATTTTTTACCAAAAAGGACTTCATTTTATTCAAAATTCAAATGAAAACTACTTTAATGAGCTCAAAGAAATGAATATGAGGCCTGTTCAAAAAGACCAAACTTTTGAAATTACGACCAATCCTTGTACAATTTGAATTTATGCGCTATGCTACAACTAGCAGCATTATTTAGAAACAAAACAAGGCCTATGATGCATTGCGGCAATTTATCAATTAGCGAACAGAACTGGTTTAGTTAACATGTGCAGTCAGTTCCCTGCTATATAGTGAAAAAGTGAAAATGAAGGACTTTGAAGAGCAACATTGTAACATAAATTTTGCTTTAATATTGGTCAATCTTTTTCTAAAATGTGGGCATTGCTTCTGAAGGCCAATTAAGGATGATAGTATGAGCCATACACAATGCTACGATTGGTATACACGTTTCAAATCAGGCAGAACTTCAACAGACAAAAATCCAAGACCAGGACGACCCTCAACCTCAACAAATGACAAAAAAACTGATGTTCGATCTGTAATTCCTGGAAATCATCGTTAAACTGTGTCGGAGGTTGCACAAGAAGCCCAGATTAGCAAACTTGCAATGCATGGTGTTTCAGGAAAATGTGAATGATTGCTCACAACAAACAGAAATAAAAATTTTGTCAACATTAGCCAAGAATTGTTTCAACGTGCTAACAATGATGAAAACTTTATGAAAACTATCATCACAGGTGACAAAACATGGGTATATGGATATGACGTTGAAACGAAGGATGTAAATGATGGATGTTTTAAGGCATATAAGACCTTTAAGGATAAGCGACAGAAAAGACCTGAATTATGGAAAACAAGAACTGGATTTTGCACCAAGTCATTCATCTCTGCTGGTTGGCCAGAACATAACAGCTGTTCTTCCCCATCCTCTGTACTCACCAGATATGGCTCCAACAGATTTTTTTTCTATTTCCTAAACTAAAATCCACCTTAAAAGGACGCCATTTTCAAAGTGTAAAAGAAATTCAAGAGGAATCACTTTCACAGGCATCACATCAAACGAGTTCCAGGGAGTGTATGAACAGTGAAAAAATACAGAGACCGATGCATAACAAATAAGGAGGAATACCTCAAAGGAAACAAGCATGTCTACAAAGTTGTTAATATTATTTAATAAAGATTTTATGACTAAAGTTCAATTTTTTTGAACAGACCTCGTACCTAAAACCTTAGATCAATAACTTTTCCACAATCCATAATGTTTACTTTGTAAAGTGAGAAAATAAAAATATTACTGTAAGGATAACATCTAAAGGTCTTAGTAATTTAAATAATTACGTACTTTTCTGCAGCTGCTACAATATTTTTTTTGCCTAAAAACAGAAAATGAAGGAAGAAATTAATCATTTAAAAAAGTAAAAAAAAGTTACACTATAAAAACAAAAAGTGTTTATCAGTGTTTATCTTATCATCAAACTCCTTGGTATTAATTATGCCAGGGATAACTGAACAATAAATCATCATTTAAAGTTAACTTTTTCTAAAATAGTTAACATATCCAGGATAACAAGAAACAATTATCTAGATGGGTTAAAAGGGATGGCTAAAATTTATACAGTCGACCTCGGATATAACGCGGTTGAAGGGATGAAATGTAATGAGCGCTGTAAATGAGATAGTATAATGGCTATTTTATTACAATTTATTACATAATTTTGAAATATATTTTAGTTAAAACTAATAGAAAATAAGTACTGTACAGTCTAGTATATATACATGACACACAAAGCGTACAATGTTATGAGGGATCGTGAGATTGAAGTCCCCCCCCCACTAAGGTGTACAGTGTGTGTGTAAGAGAGAGAACACTTTTACGGAAACGACATAATTTACATTGTTTGTTTAACCTGTAACAAAATTCTAAGAAAGGGTCCGTTTCTATTCTCAACCTTTATTCTAAAAATATAATCAAAATTTTATTTATGTGAGAGTGACTATAGGTCAACAGCTTAGAAAACTGCTAAGTGCACCAGTGGGACAGAGAACAAATATACAAGTGAGGGGTCATGTCCCCACTCTGTCACCATAGCTCTTCCCTTTTTTTCACTATCGCTATGAGTAGTAACAGTTTCTAGACTCAGATTGACAGACTCTGTGTCACTGAACTGTTGGAGGGAGCTGGAAGGGAATTCTCCTACATGCACAAGAAATTCTCGCGCAGGCCATTTACAAAGTGGCTGGGCCATAACAGCAGCGTCACAGCATTGTATCCAAGTTCACAAAGCGTTGTAACCGAGCCTAAAATACACAAACACTTTATATAGAATATTGGGGACATTATGAAAATAGCGCTTTAACAGAGTTAGCGTTCTAACCAAGGTTGATTGTATTAATAGCTTGCTTTTTTTTATTACAGGCCTACCATTAAATTGATTTTTTCTTCGCAAAAATAATGTAATTTTTTTTTACCAAATAAATACAACTTTATGTATTACATATAAAGAACAGTATGGCCACAGCGAATTAAACCTTCTCAAGTGAATAATTATATGCATTTATTTTTTAAAGCACATACATATTTTTTATTTTTAAAAATTCTACATTTTCTTTCACTCGACCATTTCATTGTTTTCAACCTACGATTGACTTACCCAGCTAACAGTCAACCTGGACAACAGTCATTATCAGACAACAGTCTAATTCACGAAACAGTTTAGGTTTCGGATAAAACGGTTTAACATTGTGCTGTGCTACAAAAAGTAGAAGCTGCTGAGTTAACACAAACATTGATGGATGTCTGGTTTTTGTAGGGCAATAACTTTCACAATATTTCTTAGTTATCTGTTCTCAAAATGTCCACTCCTATTCCCTTTTCTATCATCGAACATAATTTTACTTAGTGTGTTACCAACTTTTTACTGTGTGTTTAATTTGTTAATCCTTTAAAAAAATTAAACAGTTATATTATTGTGTTACTTTTGACTTTTAAATTTAAATAAAATGTTAAATGTCTTTGTGTGTTTCAAATTGTTTAAATCCTGTTTTCAATTTTTTTTGTGAATATTAATTAAATGGGTCCTAAAAGAAGTGCTTGTGGTAGTGGAAATACGACAAACTTTGACTACTGAACCAAAAAAAGTTACAGAATGAACTAAAAAAATACAGTATTGATTTGTACTGTGTATTCATATATGACAATTACATCTGTATGAATTTAGTTAAAATTAAATGCGACTTCTGTGTGAATTTTCTTCAGTCTTCATCTTTGACATTAATGGCAAGTATTCAATTATTTCTTTTTATGTACCGAATTACAATGTTTTCCATAAGACTCCATTGTAAACGCTGACTCGCACAGCAGTCAGCTCGGATTAAGACAACAGTCAGCAACACTCTAGAACGAATTAAGACTGTTAACCAGGGTACCACGTTATAGTTATTTAGTTTCAAAAATAGTTTAAAAAGCCTTTCAAATACTGTAATAAAAGGCTTCTGAGTAATTACAAGAGGCAGCTTACTGCCTACAGACAGGTGATTTGCATCTATACAAACTTCTACCACTCAGCATTGGCAAGTGTCTAAACATCAATTGCTCACAAAGGGTTAAAAAGCACTCCTCATTTACCAGCCGCTTATGCATGTACTTCCTCCCCTAAATCACTTTACCATGGATATTCAAGAATATTTACCTAACACAATCAAAATGTTAAAAGTAGTTAAAACAAAAAAGAAAAAAAATCATATACTATAAAGTTATACATACTATATTTGTTTCAATTTTTCATAGTTCAATCTTTTTTCAAAATATCCAGGTAGTTGATAGTTTTTCTTTCTCTGACTGTGTCTTAAATATACTTTATATGTTTATATAGCCTACAGTGGATGCCAGCACTGTATTTATGATCATAAATAATGTTATCAAGTGGTTAATGATATCACTTCTGCAAAATCTGTATCAATTATATCACAAAAACACACAATTGTTTTTTAAAACTATATGTCTACAAAGTAAAAGAAAAATACAATACACTTACCAAAGCAGACTTCTGAAGTTGTGCAATTATTTAAGTTATTGAAAAACCTGTAAGAATAATAAACAATATAAATACCAGCATACAGTACTACAAACGATCAGTTTACCATAAACTAACACAAAAAATACATCAGATTTTTTTATACATCACAGATTTCAGACATATGCTTGTCACTGTTTATGAATCATCATTAGTTATTAGTAATAAACTCTCACATAATGCAATAAAAAATATTTACCTTTGTCATTAATTCAATAAATATTAATTATTTATACATAATTTTTTACTAAAAATCTTACTAAAAACATAATACATTATCATCGCAAGCAGCTGTTTTACATCGATTTGAGTCATATGACCAAAAGATCATTCAACCGAATTATAATTTAATATTTTGGTCCAATGAACTTTTGGTCATACAAACGGTGTTTTTAAAAGGTGAGATCATACGACCAAAAGATCAAAAAGGTTCATTTGACCAAATTATATTTCAATATTTTGGCCCAATAAACTTTTGGTCATATAACCGTATTTATATCAGACTGGATCATATGACCAAAAGTTCATTCGACCATATATGCATGGAAAGCTTCCACACAATATAATTTGCATTATTAGTGCATGAGGATTATTTAATGACATATAAATCAAGTTCAAAAATGCGTATTTAAATTTTAATAATTACTGTCATTATAATATATACAAGCCCATCTAGCACAAAATTATTACAACTAGGCTTACGTTTAAATAAATCTTGCATTATTAGTACAGGATGACTCCTTAATGTTGTGTACATAAAGTTCAATAATGTGTATTAAATTTTAATAATTAATACTATTATAGTACACACTAAGCCGATCTAGCACATTTATAAGGAGGGTTACATTTAAGTATATCTTCTATTATTAGTACAAAAGGATTCTTTAATAATGCGTATTTAAATATTAATAATTAACACCATTACAGTATATACCAAGCCACATACAACAAAATTATAAGGAGGCTTACATTTAAATAATATAAATTACTATATTTAATTAATACAGGGTGCAGCACCAAAACTTGCTGATTTGTATTTTGTGCCAAGCAGCAAGGTGTGGTCAGGAAAGGGTGGGGAGGGTCTCGTTCAAAAAGAGAGGTCCTGAAGTTTTGTTACCTACGTAGTCAGTTGCAGCCATGCGTTTGCCACCTAGCAACGTGACATTAGTGTCATTAGAGCAACCTGTGTTTGCCATCAAGGCTTACTTTTGTAATGGCTGTTCCATTATTGCAACTCAACGAGTGATCTGTATTCAGTTCAATATTCATCCTGCAGGTCCGATTCTTAGTCAGCAATTGATAGTTACGTGGATGGTCACATTTAAGGCGAGTGAAAGTGGGATGGAAAATGGCTCAGGAGGTCGGCAGACTAGTTCACTTCACTCGAAAATGTTGAGGAAGTGAGGCAGTAATTTTTGCACTCTCCACAGTATTCAGCACATAAACACACTGCTGCTCTGAGGATTTTGGATCGCAGTGTGACGAATTCTTTATCAACTCAATTTTCTACCCTACAAAATGTCTGTGACACAAGAGCTCACCGTCGAATTTTATTGCCCGCCAAATCCATATGAAGCGTTTCTTGAAAACTTGCCTCATCTCCTTAAGAGGCTGTGTTGTGTAGCCGACTGGTTCACCCAATTTGGCTTCATGTGACTTTTTTTATGGGGTTATCTGAAGTCAATTGTTTACAATGACCATCCAAAGACCCTACATCAGCTAATGAATAATATACACCAAGCCAACATAACCATCAATATGCTTAAAGGAGTTCAACGGAACTTCAGAAATCGGATAGCTCAATGCATTAACAAGGGCATTTGACCGATCTCATTTTTAAAGTACTTAATAAAAATGTTCAATAAATATATTTTACAAGAAAAATAAAATATATCTTTTTTTAACTATTCAAATTAGCAAGTTTCCACACCGCAACCTGTAAATAATATAATTTATATTATTATATATAATTATTTGTTTTACATACTATTATATGTTTACTTGGTTGAATAATATTACTATACACCTAGCCGAACATTACATTTCAATAAAAAGGTAATCATGGGTTACCCAATAGTAGTAAACAATTGCTTATAAATTAAAAAATGTTAGTGCTCATCTATCCTTTAATCAAAATCTTTTAGATATAGTTCTTACTGTTTATCCAAGTATTGTGTACATGGTTCAAAAACTGTTGTACTTCAACAATATCCTCTTGAATTGCAAACTATGTTGGGGCAACAAATCCTTCTGCCACCATGTACGCAGGGAGCAATGGTATGGTTGTAGCCATTTATATTATCTTCCTTATGCTGTCATTATTTGCCACAAGTGGAACCAATCCGATCCTTCTAGCATTCCTGTTCACTGATTGGCAAAAGAAAAATAATACATTATTTTATTTTTTAGAAAAAAGAAGATTTTTGTTCAAATTTTAATCACACAGAATAATAACTTGTCTGTGTACATTATTTATTTACATGAAACAAGTAAATAAACCTGGTTCTGACCATTGATTGCGACATTTAACTGGTAGTATTCATAAGAACAATTTTTATACATACAACAATTTTTTATATAAAGAAGATTGCTACAAAAAAAAAGAAACAAACTTATGTTTTATAAACAAAAATAAAATCTATTAATTGGCAGTTGAAAGTTACTTCCTCAAAAATGTTTGTTTTTGTATTTCTGATTTATATGTCAACTGTTTTGTTTATACTTTACTTCTGTTAATATCAGATTAATTTGTTTGCATATTGTGGCAAAGAATTTTCATATTTTCACTTTAATTACATTTCAATTCAGAGAATTTTAAATGTTAATGTTGCATAGATTTTAAACTACTTCTTACATTTTCTATATATTCATGAACTTTTATTTATTTTTGTTTTTTGTAAAAATAACTGAATGTGAAAAAGTTTTTCTTACATATCCACATGTGCATTATACATTAAGTACATTAAGTCTTATAAGCAGTGAGTTAAGAATATAAAGCGTGTTGGCATTGCCATTAAACGCTATAAAAACCAGTTTAATCTGCCATCGTCGAATGCCAGAATTGAGCACATCACCGTTAAGCAGCTAGACAAAAGCAAAAACCACACTTCAATTACACTGCCATTTCGTACAATTAACATTGGAGTAATATTATACACATTTTTTTATTTGATAGTTTAGCACACATTTGTTAAGAAAGCAGTCATTCAATCATATTTTAAAAATTGATTTGTTTATCCAAGCTTTTTAGTTTACTCTAAAAATGCAGAACACCAAAGGTCTTGGGACAGAATGGACTGTCTTGTACAGTCAAAGAGAATGCTTGCGGGTCCAATTAGGTCCCTCACCAGGTGAGGCCTTTAGGCTGAACAGGACAGGAGAGTGATGGGGTTTCTGACAGATCACTAGACATTCCACAATCATCTACACAAAATGGGCTTTCATATAACAAATCTTTTGTGTAGGAAATGTGGTACAGCTGAGGAAACAATCGTCCCTAGGCACTCCTGGAGAGTGGGACAGATGAAGGTTGGATTGGGAAGGTTAAACCTGTGGACAAAGGTGTACAATAAGCTATATAGATGAGTGGCAAAACCAGGATCAACAAAAGTCTTGGCTCTCTAGTATCAAAAAAACCCAAAAACATAACTGTCATGAAAGAAATAAAACTTTGGATTTAATGTATATTATACTACTTGTATTATATCTACTTGTACATCTACTTTTACAATGCACTTTTTCGAGCTCATAAAATTGATGTAATTAATTAATCATTTGTTAATCAACATTAATTATTTACATATCTTTATAAACAATTTCTAGTTGATCACACACTGCTTTCTTAGTTGAAGAAACGGTGCTTTAATTTGTAATGTGTATTTAGCCTCATAAACTAAGTTTTATGAAATACGTTCAGCTAGCAAAATTTGTGTTCACAAGATAATAGGAGATTACAGTCAAATTGAGACTAAAATTTGAAAAATATCAGTGAAGTCCATGCAAAATGAATAGTTAAAAATAATGACAAAATTAAGGAAAAAAATTCAGGTACCAGAGAAGTACTGATTTAGACAATGTTATTTGTCATAGTTAAAATTCAGTCATTTAAATACAAGCCCACACAAAAACAACCACAGACCACAAATGTGCTTTATCAAGCATTAAAATTTGAACATCTGCTTTGACCTACAATATCTTGACTAATACAATTCAGAACAAACCAGTCTTCAAGAATATTCAGACTGGGGCGGTATCAAAAATCATCATCAATGTATAAGTCAATATTTTAAATTTACTTTCCGATTCATATTTAAAAGTACTTTCCGATTCATGGAAAGTACTGGAATAATGTGGCACTTAAGCAAGAAAGTTATAATAAATCTCAGTATATATTTACCCTTATGAGCAATACAATTCAGAACAAACCAATCTTCACAAATGTTCAGACTGGGGCGGTATCAAAAATCATCATCAATGTATAAGTCAATAAATTTAAGTTAACTGATTCATGGAAAAGTACTGCAATAATATGGCACTTAAGCAAGAAAGTTATAATAAATCTAAGTATATATTTACCCTTATGAGCAATACATTTCAGAACAAACCAATCTTCACAAATGTTCAGACTGGGGCGGTATCAAAAATCACCATCAATGTACAAGTCAATAAATTTAAGTTAACTGATTCATGGAAAAGTACTGCAATAATATGGCACTTTAGCAAGGAAGTTATAATAAATCTAAGTATATATTTACCCTTATGAGCAATACATTTCAGAACAAACCAATCTTCACAAATGTTCAGACTGGGGCGGTATCAAAAATCATCATCAATGTACAAGTCAATAAATTTAAGTTAACTGATTCATGGAAAAGTACTGCAATAATATGGCACTTTAGCAAGGAAGTTATAATAAATCTAAGTATATATTTACCCTTATGAGCAATACATTTCAGAACAAACCAATCTTCACAAATGTTCAGACTGGGGCGGTATCAAAAATCATCATCAATGTACAAGTCAATAAATTTAAGTTAACTGATTCATGGAAAAGTACTGCAATAATATGGCACTTTAGCAAGGAAGTTATAATAAATCTAAGTATATATTTACCCTTATGAGCAATACATTTCAGAACAAACCTATCTTCACAAATGTTCAGACTGGGGCGGTATCAAAAATCATCCTCAATGTATAGTCAATATTTTAAATTGAAGAAAATACTTAAAAAAAAGATAGTACTTGAAAAATCTAGCCTACTAAAGTTCAAAACAGTTAAAAAATACGAGTTTCTAAAAATATTTTTGTCATCAATTTCTGCATAAACAGAATAAAAAAAAGCTTTTAGACAAATTTCTATCCAATCCATAAAATATCCATAGACTTAATGCGCACAATGTTGCTCAGAGAGGGCAAGTAATCTTCACCTGTTTCAGATTAGCGTATATTATTAAGTCATCATCACAACATCGCCAAACCTATTAAATAATTGGCCTATACACACTGAACATGTTGACAAAGCCTTAATGTGCCTCTCACCTTCTACATCTTGACCAATACATTTCAGAATAAACCAATCTTCAAGAATGTTCAGACTGAGGCGGTATCAAAAATCATCACATAATGTAAAAGTCAATATTTTAAATTGAAGCAAATATTTATAACAAATAGTAGGTGAAGAGTCTGCCTACTAATAAAGTTTATACCTACTGAGAGGATTTAGACGACTCTCGGAGATGGTTTATAACTTAAGAGATTTATTAACATCGAGGTTTGTATTTCCTTCAAAGGAACCATGATATAAGTTACAGATCAACCTGTCTAACAAGATAGAGGTTCCGTAATGTGTATTAACAATGAGACTACAGTGCCATCAAGTGTGTTGCACCGTGTATATGTTGCCAATACCGCTGCTTGCAGGCACAATGTTCCCAAATAAAATGAAAATTTTAGTTACATCATACTAACAAGAATACTATGAACAAATTCTGAGAGTAATTGCAGTTCTGAAAAAACAGTTTTTAAAATTTGATAAAATCTGAGCTACAAATTTTATTTTCCGCTCCCCTATAATCCTTCCTTTTAATAAAAAAGGCATTGGACATAAGCCTTTAAGAACAAAACCTATCCAAATCAACTTTCTATTTTAATAGTATATCTTTCTTTAATTAAGCAAGTTCTACTTGTTAGATAAAGAGATAATGAAGCGCCTGCAAGCAGCGGCGTTGGCAACATATACACATGGTGCAACACATTTGACGGCACTGTAGTCTCGATGTTAATACACAGTACGGAACCTCTATCTTATTACACAGGCCGATCTCTAACTTACAGCATGGTTCCTTCGAAGGAAATGCGAACTTCGATGTTAATAAATCTCTAAGTTATTACACACCCCGATCCCTCGCGGTACTTGAGTCTAACACACAACACTACACTAACGACTAACACTTTACACTCAAACTTACATTTAGGGAGGCGATAATAGCCTTAATGTGCTTTTCACTTTAAAAAATAATAAAATAAAGTTTATAACAGTTAAAAAAGATGAGTTTCTAAAAATATTTTTCGTCATCTATTTCTGCATAAACAATTACAATTAAAAAAGCTTTCAGGCAAAGTTCCATCCAATTCATAAAATATCCATAGATATTTTAGAGCACAATGTTGCTCAGAGAGGGCAAGTAATCTTCAACTGTTTCAGATTAGCGTATATTATCAAGTCATCATCACAACATTGCCAAACCCTGTAAAATAATACCCCGCAAGGGGGTGCAGATTAGCTATACCTATTGAGAGGATTTAGACGTCCCGCGGTACCCAAGTCTAACACACACTTACACGACTTTTAACACTTTACATTCACACTTATAATTAGGGAGGTGATAATAGCCTCAATGTGCTTTACGCCTTAAAAAAAAAGTAAAATAATGGACCTACATACAATGAACAGGTCTGATCAGGCAATAATAGCCTTAATGTGTATTTCCTTCTATATATCGACCAAAACATTTCAGAACAAACCAATCTACATAAATGTTCAGACTGGGGCGGTATCAAAAATCATCATACAATGTTTTAATCAATATTTTATATTTAAAGAAATATAAAACTGAACTGGTGATGAGACAAATCTAATTGCTCTATTCAAGTATAGAGCTTACACTATATTCAAGTGAGTTTTTTCTGATACCAAATAAGTACTTACGCCTTAAAAAAAAAGTAAAATAATGGACTACATATAATGAACAGGTCTGATCAGGCAATAATAGCCTTAATGTGAATTTCCTTCTATATATCGACTAAAACATTTCAGAACAAACCAATCTACATAAATGTTCAGACTGGGGCGGTATCAAAAATCATCATACAATGTTTTAATCAATATTTTATATTTAAAGAAATTAAAACTGAACTGGTGATGAGACAAATCCAATTGCTCTATTCAAGTATAGAGCTTCCCCCCCCCCCCGGTGAGGTCTTCGCATTTTCATAACCTATAAATCATCCCATCGTCTGCATTAGCCCAAATGTGCACAATAGTCGGACGTTAAACAAAAAAACACTATATTCAAGTGAGTTTTTTCTGGTACCAAATAAGTACTCTTGAAAATCTTAATTGCATATTAGCTCCAAAGTTACTAATTACAGGATGTCCAGTGAATAAACAAGTCAATTTTTAAGGACATTTTCAGGATAATAATTAGAAACTTTTAAGGACATTTTTAACGATCCAAATACCTAATTTACACTAGTATACAAAAAAATCATTTGTGTTTACTAGTTATAAAATTTTATTAAAATAAACTATAATAATTATATTTTGATACAAAATATAAATACTTCTCAACTTTAGATCACAGACTTTATATATGCAATTTTTTACATTTTATAATATAAAATGTAAAGTTATTTTTCACTGCACTGGAAATATATTACTTTTTTTTGGTGGCGAAAAACCGTTAAGGTTATATCATCGCCGTCACACAAAATGAAAGTATAACAAAAATTTAAATAAATTTTAGAATTAATATAAATAAAAATTAAATAAGAAAAAAAAACACAACAACAACAAACTACAGAAATATATTACTATCAGACACAAACATGAACTATTCGAAAAATTTCAAGAGTTAAAACCGACCAAACTGAACTTCAAAGCATGTGCATCAACCACTAAAGCCAAACAGCAAATGAGCGTATAATGTTTTTATGCGCCTTTGAACAATACAAGTAATACTTATTAATATTGAAGCAAAGCTTTTCTTATTTTCAAGTGTTTCAGCAGAGAAGCAATCCGAGATATTGCAACATGACTGACGTAACGCCACGATGATATCACCACTATATTATACTTCACATCGTAGGCATCTTTAAGATCGCACTGATATCGATAAAATGCACTTTTAAGAAGAATAACCAAATATATTATATTTTTTAATAAACAAATCTGTTTCTTTTTTCCGTGTAATGATGTTTCACCACTTTAGTTTGACTCGATAATAATACAAAATAACACGATCACTAAAGACGGAAGTGCCTTTTAAAGTCTTGCAGAAAGGGTTATTTTTTCAGGATACTTAAAATTTAAGGACAATTTCAGGATTTTAAGAACCGCTAGACAACCTGTAACTATGATCATGAATAGGCTACCGACTGCTGAAACAACGAATCCAACTACAATAACTAGATTTCGTTTTATTGTCAACGAATTTGAATATGTTTTCAAAACAAGTATAACAAACATGAAAGAATGGTTCACTCACAATAACTGCTTGCTATTATAACTGTACGAATTCTTACATTACCAGTGTTTTTGCTATCTTATGTATATGTATTAAAGTCTACACTTTAATAAAAAGACTGTATTTTATTCAACTACTTGGTTTCGGCTTGTTATACTAGATTAAAAACAGCCAGTACTGTACCGCACAGGCACAACTCCCCTTCCCAATCTGTCAGAAAATCCGATGGCTACGTTCAAACACTTAATTGAATTGGCTTTTTATTCAAAATCATGTTATTTCAGTAGGTTACCTATTCAACTTGTCCCGTCATTAAACAATCCACACAACCCATTTCCAGTCAGATCATAAACAACACAGATGTTTATGCATTGTAAGTGAGGTGAAATAGGACTTACATTTTCCAGTAAGTACTTTGGAATTCACTCAAATTGATCTAGCATAAACTTTTGACCACTGAGTGTTCAAATACTCTCAGTGAGGTTTATTTATGCATACATAACATTTTTTTACCAATAATCAGTGATAATAAATTATATTACTAATACATTATCACTTTAGAAATGACATCAACATCATTATCATTCAAATCTAAATCTTTTCTTAAACAGTACCAAGACAAATAAACATAACTCAATGAAGCATGCTGTTTAGCAAAATGGAGGTAATATAAGACACATGTACGACCGTTACAAGATTGGGTGATGCAATAGAAGCTTGTAAGAAGTTACTTTTAAAAGTACAGTAGAGTCTCGATTAATCGTCATTCTCAGCATAGATGGAAAACAGAAACAGATCACCCGTACTTTCGGCAATCGATAAATGGAACATACTATACTCTTGTTTACTGCACTGAATATATTATATATATATATATATATATATATATATATATTGGAAAATTTAGTAAAAATTCTTAAATGTTCTACCTAACTCCACGGTAAATTATCCGTTCATATAAATATTCATGTAACATATGAATATATTACAAAATTGTAAACTGTGTTCCACATGAATGTAGAAATCCAGATAAATAATCAGAATTTATAAAAAGAGTTAATTAATCAGCAAATATCTTGCGATAACATAAGACTAACAAAATGGGATGTACATGTAGTTGACATTGTAAAAAGAAAAATCATCCCATCGTTTGCATTAGCCCAAGTGTGCACAATAGTCAGACGTTAAACACAAAAAAAAAAAACTTAGTTTTCTACAGACTGAAACAGATTCTATTAAGAAAGCAGTTGTTGCAAATATACTATGGTTTATTCCACAGCGTTGCTGAGGTGGTCTTTACCTATTCGATCGGCTAGAGAAACGTATTCTTAAAACTACAGGAGTAAATGAACAAGATCCAAATAAACCATTAGATATTAGTTAGACAAGTGTTTGTGGTGAATTCTATTGTTTACAAATATAATGAATTAAAAAGTGAATTTTTACTAAATCCAATTAATACTCGGTTTAAAAGTATTGCAATAATAATATTAATAATAAACACATTACCTTTTTTTTTTTTTTTTTTTTTGAGTTTAACGTCCGACTATTGTGCACACTTTGGCTAATGCAGACGGTGGGGATGATTTATAGCGTATGAAAATGCCAAGCCCTCGCCGGGAATCGAACCCGGGTCCTCGGGGTGAAAGTCTAGTACACTATCCACTAGACCACCGAGGCGGCCTTTAAACACATTACCTACTGGGCAAAGAAGCTATGTGTATTTTGCCAGAAAATATTTTAACAAATTACCTAACAAGTTGAGAAATTTAAGTGTAAATAAAAAAGTACTTAACAAAAGATAAAGAGAAAGAGATATCATTATTGATTTAACTAAAAATATTAGTCTATCATGAGGTAGATGTGACAAGATTTTTCTTGTCTTTCACTATTTATTGTTTGTTACTTGTTTTATATATAATTTAAAACTGATAAAATAGAATGAAAAATCATTTATACATACAGTCAACACCCTTGGTTAGAAAACTAACCAATAGGTTATAGCGCTATTTTCATAATGTTCCCAATATTCTATATTAAGTATACATGTATTTTAGGCTTGGTTACAATGCTTTGTGAATTCCAATACAATGCTGTCATGCTACTGTTATAGTCCAGCCACTTTGTAGGAGAATTCCCCTCCAACAGTTCAATGACAGAGAGTCTGCCAATCTGAGTCTAGAAACTGTTACTACTTAGCAATAGTGAAGAAAAAGGGAGGAGCTATAGCGACTCTCAGCTATATGACCTCTCATTCGCACATTTTTTTCTCTGTCCCACTGGTGCTCTTAGCAGTTTTCTAAGCTGCTGACCTACAGTCATTCTCACTTGAAATATAATTTGTGTTCTATTTTTAGAATAAAGGTTGAGAATAGAAAGAGACCTTTAAAATTTTTAAATTCTTATGTAAATTGTGTGTTCTCATAAAAGCTTACACACACACACACACATGCACGCATGCACGCGTGTGTGTGTGTGTATATATATATATATATATATATATATATATATATATATATATATGTATGTCCCCCATTTGTATTTGTATTAAGTATAAATATATTAATCTGAGGACCAACCTGTACTGCATACACCACTTAAAGTACTCACATGTAAGTTATATTACCGACTTATACGCTGAATGGTACTGTCGCAAACAGTGAGTATTTATCTTTTAATAGAAACATTCATTTTTCTTTCGGAATTTGTTAACACTAAGTATTTCTTCTCATTCCCGCTAGATGATATGACATTTACTTTTTTATTATCAATGTTGCTTAGGTAAGCAGTTATTGTCAGCTGCCATAGCCTATGCTATAAATAAGTTGTTTCCAGTTACAGAGTTCTGTTTTGTCTGGAAGGTTACTTTTATTATTTATTACAAATTATGTACTACGGAAGACTATTTAGAAACCGAAGGTTAATCGAGACTCTACTGTATATTATGACAACTAGATTACAGAACATATTCCACGAGAAAAACGCAAGAAACAGACTTACCACTGCAATTAACTGCCACACTCTTCATTTCTAAAACAAAAAAGAAAACACAGACTTTAATTTAAAAATAATAAATAAGTATCCAAAACATAAAATATTACTGTTTTATCAGAATATTTGATGTCATCAAGCTGCATAGTCTTATGCCAGGGATAACTGAAATCAATCATCATTTCAAATACAGTAATTAATTTAACTAATTTTATACTGATTAATTTATTATAGTATATACCTTACAGTAAATATTAACTATAAATGGCAAATGACATGAACATTGATTATAAGGTAAGTACTACCTATATATATAAGGTGTTCAAAGGCTAAAACAATGAATTGCCAATCCTCACTATAACAGACTAATTGGGAGTACAACAATATCAGTTATAATGAAAGTAAGTTAAATCAAAATTTAAACTAAACATGAAAACGTCATATTTTTGCATTTGTGAATCACAACTAAATATTCTTTTTTTTAACTGAATAAGTTTTAGATTTTTTAAAGTGAAACTTTTAATGTTAGTTTTGGCGAGAGGAATGAATTAAAAGTGTCCCGAACCAAAGAATGTAACAGAATATGTAACAAATGAGCAAACGAATTTCATCTCTATTTCTGCGTTTTCCTCCTTTCCGATAGCAGTACACGCATATATGAAAACGTGTTGCTTTGCTTTCGGTATTTTTCCTTAATTAAAGAACACATGCATGTTGTAACATTTTACAATACATTCGAAATTAATATAAACGTTTATATTAATTGTTATTAATACTGCTTAGTTTTTGACAACATAACCTGAAACTTATTACAGCCTACCAGCTGATCATTACAAATTATAAAACAGCTGATATTTTACTATAACTAAAGTAAATATTATCTAGCCTAGGTTCATGTATTTATTTATTTAATGAAAAATCAATGTAAAAACAATTTACATTTTATTAATTTTTAAAATAAGGTTCTATAACCTATTACACGCATCACTAGGGTTTGTGCATCAACAAAACTGAGAAAAATTGTTGTTACTTTTTTATAACAATTACAAACTAAAAAGTGTTTGTATGTTTTCAAACTGAAACAGTTGAATAATAATAAATTGGATTCCATAATAATGTTGTATACTTTTGTATTAGAGAGCACGAGTCATTAATGACCCACATCCTATAAAATGTATCAAATGATAAGTTTTAATTTTTATCATGATCCTTTACATCAACAGTCTATAAACGGAATTTTTTATAAAAACAGTAGTGAGCTTTAATGGAGTAACCTCGTACTACTTATAGAAAACATTTTTTAACTAACTGTAACAAAATAAAAATTATGCTTACCATCTTGAGTATTTCCACCAATTTAATATAAACCTGTAAAAAAAAAATTTTTTTTACTATCAAAATATGAAAATGCACCTTTTATTAAAAACTATACAAAACAACTTTCAGAATAAATTGTACATCAAGGAAATGTCAGACATATGCTTGTCTTTGTTTATGAATCATCATTTTGTTGTATTTAGTAAAACCTATAAAAATTTGCTTTTAATACATCCATTTTACATCAAAGATGTTTTAATTGCATCTATTTCAGTTAGGAATTAAACATCACAAATATACTAATATGGAAATCAAATACACATTTTATTGTACCAATATCAGTAATAGTACTATACAGAGAAAATGAGATGTTTCCTTTAACACTACAATATACAAGTAGAATTAAACTGAAAAAACTTATAGCGAGAACGAATATAGCAACAGGTTTTATACATTATAACTGTGGTTGGTGTAAACTTTACACGATGGTTTAAATTTATCACCCATAAATCAATAATTTAATACTTGTAGAATTTTTTTGTTTTGTTTTAAGGCAAAAAGCACATTGAGGCTATTATCGCCTCCCTAAATGTAAGTGTGAGTGTAAAGTGTTGAAGTCGTAAGTGTAGTGTTGTAAGTATAAGTATGTGTTAGACTCGGGTACCGCGAGGGAAGTCTAAATCCTCTCAGTAGGTGTAGCTAGCCTGCACCCTCCTGTGGGGTCTTGTAGTAATTATTAATTGTAAAATCTACATAGGTAAATAAAAAATTATAAAACTTTCATAAATAAATTAAACTACAAAGAAAATTGTAAGAATAAATCAGTAATTTTCTAATTAATCTAAATGTAATTATTAATCTAATAATATTACAGTATTACTAACGAAAATTTCTCTATATAATAAGTAATTATTAGTAATTGAAGTAATAAATTCAGTAATAGAAAACTAACAATTAACCAATGGGAAAATGCACACAGTAATATATGGCATAATCAATGAGAACACTAAAACTAGAGAAAGTGCATGAAATCTTCAAAAACAAAATGAAGGTAGAATAATTATCTTACCTAAAATCAGTGAGCGTGCACACTTTGTGAAAAAAACAGAAAACTTTTGTTATTTTTTTTTTAAACCTCACATTGATTTATGCCATTCAAATTCATAAATTTTAACTGTTCTTTTATAAAGAACTTGGATTTTGTATAATTTTTTTACTTATAGTTGGTTAAATGAAGTTTTACAAAGAACAGTCTTAAATTTCAGTTACTGAATGATGAATATTTTTACTTTAAAAGACAATGAGAACAAAATAAAAGTCAACAAACAGTTTTTCCTTTTGACATTTTTAATCAAAAGATTATAGGAAATATACTGGTGTACTATTAACTTTTATGTTTAATTCTTGTATCTTTTATCAATTTTTGCACGACTGTATAAATATTGTCAGTTTTTTTGTTTTTTTTTAACGTCCAACTATTGTGCACACTTGGGCTAATGCAGACGATGGGATGATTTATAGCATAAGAAAATGCCAAGCCCTCACCGGGAATTGAACCCGGGTCCTCGACCCAGTCAGCACTCTCATATTATTTTAAATCCTATATACAGTGTACACCAGCTAACGGTTGACCATTACAACACAATCTAATGCACGAAAATGAAAAATGACCTGCATAACAGTTTAGGTTTCGTATAAAGGGCTGAACATGGTGCTGTGCTAAAGAAAGTACAAGATGCTGAGTTAGCACAAACAACAAGGCTTTGATTGATGGGTGTTTGGTTTTTGTAGGGCAATAATTTCCACAATATTTCTTAGTTCAATGTTTCACCAATCTGCTGAACTAGGTATTTTAAGAGGTAAGTTGCACAATAGGTCAGTTGATCGCAGTGCCTGGGGTTGTACAAATCCCGTTCTCTAGAATATAATCTAATCTAGTTATCTGTTCTCAGAATGCACACTCCTATTTCCTTTTCTGTCGTACTTAATCGTACTTTTTAATCATACTTAATTTTACTTAGTGTGTTATCAACTCTTTGTTAAACCGTTAAGAAATTTAAAGTTATAATATTACTGTATTACTTATTTTTGATTTTTAAATTTAATAAAACATCAAGTGTCTTCCTATACGGGTTTGAAATTGTTTAAATCCTGTTTTCAATTTTTTTTGTGAATATTAATTAAATGGGTCCTAAGAGAAGTGCTTGTGGTAAAGACAAACTCTATTGAACTATATAAAAAAGCTACAGTATGAACTAAAAAAATATACAGTATTGACTTATCCAGTGTGTGTGTGTGTGTGTGTGTGTGTGTGTGTGTGTTATTATCTGCGCATAGATCCTGTTGGATCACGCAAAACACTCCGACTCATGTCTTGTTCCTTCTAATCCTCCACACCTCCCTCATCCTGCCCCCATGGATCCTCTTCTGCTCCTCCGTCCATTTTACCCCTGCTCTCTTTGGGATTTCATTCTCTGGGACCTTCCAACCGAGCATCTTTCTCCTGTATGCGTGTCTATCTTCAACATCTGTTGAGTCTATTCCTGCGTCATGTAGGTCTATTCTGACTTGTGCGATCCACGGTGTTGTTGATTTAACACCTTGTATATACTTAAGGATTCTGTTGGCAAGTCTCGTTGTTGGGAGTCTACTGATGTGTCCATAGAACCGAAGCCTCCTTCTTCTGATATCTGCTGCCAGGTTCGATATCTTCTCTGTGGTCTTCGAGAGACCAGAGATGTATATATATATATATATATATATGGCATAATTACATTTCTATGGATTTAGTTAAAATAAAGTGTAACTTCTGTGAATTTTCTTCATTCTCACCTTTGACATATTAATGGTGAGTACTCAATTACTTTTTTTCCCATGTGACAAATTAAAATGTTTTTCATAAGTTTCTACTGTAAACGCTGACTCGCACAGCAGTCTGGTCGGTCAACAGTCTTAGTACTGGAACGAATTAAGAACTGAAGTACCACTTTACTTTGTTCCAAGTACTTAAAAAGTAATCAGCAAACTATGATTATTATAATGAAATCAAATTAAAAAAAAAAATATTACATGTGCTCTGCTTCACATAACTGCATGCTCTGCAGACTTAGTCATGTGAAAGATGTTTAGTGTAGACAAAGATGTTCATTGTACCTCCAGTGACCGAGAACCTCTTATAACTATGTTTACAACTGCAATAAAATAAACATTAAACAAAATAATGAAGACTCTTTCTTACCTTAAAGGGTTGTTTTATATAAATTTTATTCAAATAATCCATTTTATGAACCTGAAACATGAAAATAAAATTTGGAATGTTGGCTTACTAACTGTACAATTATTACTGCACAGGACAGTACATTATATAAAAAATAGAATAACTGCACGTTTCAGTCCTGTTGAGCTTATTAATACCCTCATAGTGATCAGGATAACATGGTCATCATTTTGTGCATTTATTAAACTAATAAAAAGTTATAGGTGGTATAAAAAAAAAATCTTTAACTTGACTACTAAACGTCACAAACATGTGATGCTAGGTGTTTACCACAGACTAATACAAGCACTAAAACTCTCACTGCATACCAATATATTTAATGAATCATCTTCCCCACAGACCAAAATTATTTTTCCTTGTTTTTAACACTTAATTACAACTTAGAAAATCTTTATAAAAAATGTCTAATTTTTTATAACATTATTTACACTTTAAAATCTTTTCTTTTGTCAAACATACGATTATATATAGACAGAATAACAATTTGAAGGTGCAAAATATACATGTTCATGGCTACTGGTTATAAACATGCACTTTCTGTCCTTTATATTAAAACCTTCTACCCACTTATGTGTTTGTCCGACTACTTTTGCAATATAAGAGTGTACAGGTTAACACAAAACACATTAAACTTCAAAAACATTTAAGCAGCAGATTAGGAATACGGAAATAACATTCTTCTATCATGCCCTCCTCATCTTTAGTCAGGTCACATTACGTAGGCTGTATTTTTTTTTTTTTATTTTATTTTAAGGCGAAAAGCACATTGAGGCTACTATCGCTTTCTTAAATGTAAGTGTGAGTGTAAAGTGTTAAAGTCGTAAGTGTAGTGTTGCAAGTGTAAGTGTGTGTTAGACTCTGGTACTACAAGGGACATCTAAATCCTTGCAATAGGTGCAGCTAGTTTGCACCCCTTGCAGGGACGTAGGCTATAAACAGGACTGTCAACTTTTAGTCAGCAATAAATAATTTAAATAATTAAGATTATGACTTATTTATCTTCCCTCTAATGGTCATTCAGCTCATCTTGTAAAAACTACCACGGTTTTGAAACGTCCATTGTTTCATTCTCAGGCATTATTGTCAAATCCCTAAGTCAGGGACGTCAAAAGAGATAACAGAACATTAAAAACACTATTTCATTAAAATGCACAACAATAAGATTTGGTTTGGCCAAACACTATGGTACAACTCGTGTCATTGCAGTTCAGACTGAGGTTAAAGTTTCAAAACTGCGGTAGCCTATACAAGGTGAGTTTAACAACCATTAGATGGAAGCTGGTATGTCATAATCCTAATTATTTAAATATGACGTCCAGTGGCTATGTTGCAATAATGACAAAATTTAAATTCCACCCAGAGCCGAACAACCTATACATGTGACAGACATTTAAACAGACCGAAATGAAACAATGCAGACCATCTGAAATGAACAACTAGACCATCTGGCTATGACAGTTTATGTAATAACACAAGATCAAAACATGGAGCATTACAACATGTAAAAGTCTACAGGTAAAACAGAGCACTACAAAATTTATTTCAAATGTCAAGACCGAACATGTTACTGAACCAAACAAAAATTTTAAAGGGCAAGCGAGATCGTAATACCTTTGGGCCAATCTATGAACCTGGGAATTTAGTATGACGAAAGTCAGTTTTCTAAGCAATAATGTGACTGTGCCCCTGGGGACTTCCTCATGTAACTGAAAAATTAAAATATTTTCTACCGTACATAAACTTGTGATACCATTTACGGTTTTCCTTTTGCAAGAATAAGCTACACCCTACACACTTCATTAGCCAAAAAAGAAAGAGAAGACATCAGTTCAAGAAAGCCACTGTGGCACATATAATTGACTTTATTTAGGGACTTCAGGTGAAGGTCTTTCTCACAGAGCTTTTCCAGCTCAGCTTCAGGAACTTACGGATTCCTGATAATTGGATGTTTTACAAACTAACTCATTGTAACAAAAGTAGCCAAGAAGACAAGAATAAATTGTAGGCCTTCAATTTCCAACTACATATTGTCAAATCAAAACAAACAAGCTAGTATTCAGTTCTTAAAATTGTTACTTAAAATGGCGTAAATATTCATGTTATTATTGTTTATTTGAACCCTTGTCATCATGTGTGTATATAGAAACCTAACGTTTCGAGAATACGGATCAGTTCTGTGTGTATATAGAAACCTAACGTTTCGAGAATACGGATCAGTTCTCCATCTGAAGTGCCTCAGACCGAATACCTAAGCCTGTTAAAATACAGATAGGCAATTAAGATCAGAAGCTGATTTTTAATATTCAAACATTCATTGTTTTTACATATACTTATGTAACGACACATCTGATTAAACCATAATCAACCAAAATATGTTGCATACCGTTAAAATAAAAGGAAATAATAATTTTTACAAAGTGATATACTATAATTATACTATACAATCTGCATACTAGTGGATGAATTTTTTGCACTAATAGATTTTGTGAGCCAAAATTGTTGTTCAAGTTCAATATAATACTGTAAATGACAAAGTTATCTGAAATATTACATGCATAATCTGCTCTTTAAATCTGTCCCTTTTTTTTAATCATCCTGTCTTCATAGACATCACAAGCATTACACTGTTAACTAAGCAAAAATTATCCATTATATTTTAACTACACAACCTAGGAACTTAGTTCATCTTCATGAACTTTACTAAATCATCACAAATATAATTTTTTCATAAAAAATATTACAACTAAAAATTTAAATAGTAGTAGTAGTTTTGAATAGTAGGCAACTTACTTTCTTTAAGATTCTTGCACTGCTTTGTTGGACACGTTGCATACGAGAGCAAATCAACACCAAATAAAATCTTAAACATAAAATCAACAAACTTAATTTTTTTAATACAATATAATATTTAATTATGTTACAATTAAAGTTACAATTATGTTACAATCGTGGTACAGTTAAAGTAGGTGTTTCGATAATTCAGCCCATTTATGTTGTCAGGCGTGGCTCGATACAAAAAAATATTATATTACAATTGCTTCAGTTGGAAACAAAACAATGAAATACTGTACATCAACTATTAACAAAATAGTCATTTTTTCATAAATTCTGATTTTTTTTCCTACAAGTCCTGATTTTTGCAAAAAAGTGCAATTTAAAAAAATAAAGTACAAAACTGTATATATAAAATGGTGAAATTATAAGTTTCAAACTACAAAACCCCTTTAATTAAAAGATGAAATTAACGTAAAATCACAATACACACCCTTCACATATGATTTTGCTACTCCAAGTTCTTTGAAATAAGAACACAAACGACACTATGCTTTTTTTACGAGGTTTAGATAATGATCTATGAAGAGATTATGGCTAATGCATAATGTAGGTAGTATTGCATTTTTGTTTAAATTTTATAATATAATTAAACCCTACATTCCCCGCAGGGGGATGCAGACTAATTGCACCTATTGAGAGGATTTAGATGTCCCTCGCTGTACCCAAGTCTAACACACACTTACACTAACTAAACTACACACAACTTTAACACTTTACACTCACAGTTACATTTAGGGAATCCCAAGCTAAGGTGGATTTTTTTTTAACGTCCGACTATTGTGCACACTTCGGCTAATGCAGACGGGATGATTGATAGCGTATGAAAATGCTAGGTCCCGGCCAGGAATTGAACCTGGGTCTTCGGGGTAAAAGCCCAATACGCTATCAATTAGGCCACTGAGGCGGCAGCTAAGGTGGAACAGCATACGCTGAGGACTACATGGCTAAGGGGAAGCTTAGCTTTTAGTATGCGAACTCTGGATACCAGGCGACCTCCAGTTTCAATTAGCCTTACCTATGCATGCGGGGCTCTATGTGCTGATCGTGGGACCAACAATCAAAATTAACTAATACACACCTTGGGGGACTTTTACGAGCGGACCTGGGGAGTGGGAGTTTGGGAAAGGAGGATACTAGGGTTGCCAGGCAGTCCTACTGTGTCTGTTTCCGATGGTAGTTGTGTTTCTGGAGGATCTGCAAAGGTGGACCTAGGAGACAACGTCAAACATTCTTCAGGAGCGCAAAGGCGCCGGCTGCAGAGAGAAAAGGCAGCAGCTATCTCTTCCCCCAAAAAGGATGAGAGTTGTTCAAGTCAACCTCCATCACAGTAAGGCGACAACTGCTGTCTTACCGAGGATGCTTGAGCAGGGTGAAGCCGACCTTGCCTTGGTTCAAGAACCATGGGTGACAAGGAAGCAGAATAGCAGGACTGACCATAGGTGGAGGTAAGTTAATATATGACCGATCAGCCGCTAGGCCTAGGACCTGCATAGTTGTTAGGAATAATATTGAGATACTTGTGTTGTCTTCTATTATATTCCAGGGATTGTACTGCAGTTAGTACAGAGCTACATGTGAGATCTACGAGCAGAAAGCTTGTCATGACCTCTGCTTACTTCCCCCATGAGGAAATGGATAGCTTCCCACCCATCAGCTTTAGAAGGGTGGTGGAACAGTGTGGTAATGGAGCAGTTGAGCTGCTTGTTGGAGCGGATGTCAACGCACATCACACGGTGTGGGGGAGCAGTAACACCAACTTTAGAGGTGAGCAGTTGCTTTCCTTTATTGTAGCTCATCTTTATATTTTCAATAAAGGTAATACACCTACCTTCGTAACGAAGGCTAGAAGTGAGGTTTTAGATCTTACTCTGGGGACCAAGGGTGTGCACGCTGCATTGGGTATGTGGCGTGTGTCTACGTAGGCATATCGTCATGGATCTCGGGGTGATAAATAGATCAGTAAATACTCATTGAAATCCTAGGAATGGGAGGTCCTATGAAGAAAAGCTTAGGGCTGACCTTAGGAGGCCAATAAGTAATTCGAATGAATTAGAGTATGCAGCTGGAAGACTGGCGGAGATAGTTGTGGACTCCTTTCATGAGAATTGTCCCCTTACGAAGAAGGTTGCTGGGGTTAATGTTAAATTGTGGACCCAGGCACTTTCTGAGCAAAGGGGACAGGTTAGAAGGCTGTTCAATGCGGCCAAGTGCTACGGTAAGTGGGAGGCCTATAGGCGGGTTCTGACCGAGTGTAATAAGGCATTAAAAAGCGCAAGATGGGACTCGTGGAGGAAGTTCTGTGAGGAGGTCAGTTGTACTTCTCAGGGGGCACGACTTCACGAGGTCCTAGCATTGGACCCTTTGAACCCTATGGGGATCCTTGTTGGTCCTAATGGGGAGTATAAAACAACTGGGAAGGACACCTTGGAAGTCCTACTCAAAACACTTTCCTGACTCTGTGGTCAGGGATGTAGGAAGGGAGATTGGAAAATTGCAAACCAAGTTGTGGACTTGGATAAGGTGAGATGGGTCATTAATACCTTTCACCCATTCAAGTCACCTGGTCCTGATAGTATTTTTCCATCACTATTGCAGTATGGAGAAGAGCCTATTGCTGTTATTCTGTACAGATTGTACAAGGCCAGCATAGCCACTAGGTATGTACCTCTGGGATGGAAAACAGCCTGTGTAGTCTTTATTCCTAAGCCAGGGCATGCTAACCCTAAGGCTTTTAGGCTAATCAGACTGACTTCGTTCTTCCTGAAGACATTAGAGAAATTGTAGATGGATAAGTCAGAGGGGTCATGATTCCTCTACTTGTCAGTCAATATGCCTACCAATCAGGGAAAGGTTTTGAGAGTGCACTTCATAATTTGGTTCACAGATTGGGACTCTAGAGACCAAAGAATATGTCCTCGGTGTCTTTCTAGATATTGAGGGAGCTTTTGACAACGCTTCAATGTTTCGTGCCCTGTCAAGATGCGGGGTGGATAATACCGTGTGTGGCTGGGTTGGGGACATGTTGCATAGGAGGTCAATTGTAGCTAAAGCTCTAGGAGAAGAGGTGGAGGTGGAGGTTGTCAGGGGCTATCCGCAGGGGGTGTTTTGTCCGCTCTCTTATGGAACCTGGTGGTGGACTCATTCCTGAATCTTCTGTCGTGAGAGGGATGCTATACCCAAGGATGTGCTGACGATTTAGTGATGCTAATCTGGGGGAGGCATGGTAACACAGTGGTAGATCTCATGAAGAGAGCCTTATCACTGTTGGAAATCTAGTGTAATCAGGAGAACCTAGGGGTTAACCCCAGGATAACTACTCTGGTTCCTTTTACTAGAAAAAAGGATTACCCCACATTTAGGACTCAAGCTCTTTGGGGAGACAATTCCAGTTGCAAACTAGGTGAAGTATCTAGGCTTAGTGTTGGACACTAATTTAACCTGAAATGCTCATGTGGGGCGGATCATGGGGAAAGCCAGTTAAGTCTTTAATGGCAGTTAGAAGAATGGTTGGTAAAACATGGGGACTGAGACAGGAATGATGAAGTTTATCTATACTGGGATCATTAGACCTATGGTGTGCTATGGTGCTGTGGTGTGGTGGACTAAGGTCAAGCAGAGGGGGGCCAGAGTCTCTCTAAGTTGCAGAGGTTGGCCTGCCTGTGTATCACTGGCTGTATGGACACTCCGCCAATGGCAGCCATAGAGATCAACCTTGGCTTTCCCCCTATTAACCTTTTTGTCATGGGGGAGGCATGTAAAGCAGCTTACAGATTGCAGGGTCGTGGTGGCTGGCGGCCCTCTATTTATGGGCATGCTAGAATCACAGACAAGATCTTTGACCCAATCTTGATGATGGACTGATCAGATGGTTAAACGGCACATAGTACCTAGAACCTTTGATGTCAACTTGGGCTTTGAGGGGAGAGATCGTGTGTTGGAAAAACCTGGAAACATAGTATGGTATACAGATGGCTCCAAGACAAAGTCAGGTACTGGTGCTGGGGTGTACGGTCTGAGACCGGTGTTAAAGAAAGTAATTACCCTGGGACAGCATACAACTGTATTTCAGACTGAAGTGATGGCCATTAATGACTGTGTTCGGGAGAACTTGGATCAGGGCTTCAAGAAGGTATTCATATTCATACCGATAGTCAGGCAGCAATAAAAGCACCTGCGGGTCCTTTTATGGTAGGCAGCATAAAAGCACTACAGTCCAAGCTGGTCTGGGAGTGTTGGAAGAACTTTGACGTTCTGTCCCGGGATAACCAGCTAACTCTTCACTGGGTTCCAGGGCATAGGGGAGTTGAGGGTAATGAAGAGGTCCACCAACTGGCTGGACTTGGATCTCCATCTGAGTTTATTGGATCTGAGCCGGCTTTAGGGATTTCTCTGTCGCTGGCCAGGTCCGCTATTAATGGGTGGATTACATGTCAACACCAGGTAAGATGAGACAACCTTCATGGGCATTCCCATAGTAAATGTCTCTTAAGCAAAGTTCCTTTTGGAGGATCATGGGGCTCATAACAGGGCACTGAGGTCTGAGGGTGCACATGAATAGGATAGGTATACCACGGAGAAACTGTGTGTAGATTATGCAGGAAGAAGGAGGAAACTGCAGATTACATAATTTATTATTGTTAGGCTAGGGGTTTTTGGTTTCCAAGACCCTAGGGATCTTCAGCAGAGTGAGCTAGTCAATGGGTTGTTGGAACTTATTAGGGGCATCAATCTTCTGAACTAGGAATTTTAAGAGGTAAGTTGCACTATAGGTCAGTTGATCACAGTGCCTGGGGTTGAACTATCTCTTCCTCTAGTAAATAATCTTAATCTTAAACCCTACATAGTCCAACTTTTTTTAAAATCTAATCGTCCCACTGAGCCACATCATCACGAGCCTACTGTACTAAAAAAAATACATACAAATTAATGAATAAAAGTTAATATAAAAAGAAATATTCAGATTAATGTTCCAATCAATAAAAATCAGAAACTCCAGTCTGGCATGACAATTAGGTATCATCATCCATATTCCTTTTTAAGACATGTCCACCATTACTTTTGACAGACAAAAAAGTTTATTGGCCTTTATGTCAGCCTTTATTTGTGGCCTAATAAAGGAACAAAGCAAATCTGACATAACTCAGAATTAAAAGTAAGTTATTAAATGTTATGTATTGAAAATAACTATAAAAAGGAATATTCAGATATAATGTTCCAATCAATAAAAATCAGAAACTCCAGTCTGGCATGACAATTAGGTATCATCATCCATATTCCTTTTTATAAACTCATGCTGCTACTTCTGTTTTACGACAGACATAAATGTTTACTACTTAGTATGTCAGGCTTTATTTGTGGCTGAACAAGGTGTTCAATAAAAACACGGATATTAGAGGACATTACTGTAATACTAAAGTACTTGCAATTATCCATGTCCCATTCAACCAAACCTCCAAATTAACCACGGCAATGTAAAAAAAAATTATAGTACAGTACATTACAATCAGAATTAGGAGCTGGTGCAAGGCTTGTGCTATTTATTACAATGTATAACTTCTAATAAAATCACATTTGGTTTTAATGTGATTAGAGGACGAGAAATGGGCAATAATTTCCCTCCAACCATAATGTAAGAATGTGACATGAAATAATGTTCTGGCACTTTATCACACTTTCGCCAATACAAATTTTAGGAATATGAAACGGGCTTCTTTTCATTGTTTCACACATTTGACAATTGTTTCAGATCTGGTTATCTTGGTTAGTCATTTTAATATATGCAGTACCACTGCTACCTTAGCTCAGAAAACGACAAGACTTTTTAAGAAAATAATTTGGCTTTAAGGTAAAATACTATACACATTTTCATTTATATTCAAGTTTGTTACTGAATTATGTTTAGTTGGTATTTTTTTTTTTACAGATAAACTTGCTTGTCTTGTTTTTCTTTGTTTATAAACAAACATTGTTTTATCCGAGTTTTACTGTATTTGAGGTAGTCTCAGTCCCAATTACTGTGGATAGTCGCAAGTCTACTGAATTAAGTATTCACAATAACTATACAAAGGAATATTCAGATATAATGTCCCAATCAATAAAAATCAGAAACTCCAGTCTGGCATGACAGTTAGGTATCATCATCAATATTCCTTTTATAAACACAATCTGAAAAATAAAATGATACGAAAGCTACACACAAAAAATAATTTCAACTGGTATATAAATTTATTTTTAAATTAGTATCAAGTCATATCCACAGTCTAATAATAGTACAAGCCAGTAACGAAAAGTTCAGTATAAAAATTAGTAAAAAAAGATAAGGTAAACTAATTGTCATTGTAAAATGACAATCAGTAGGCCATATTTCTTTCTGTTTAAAGATTTACAATTTTAATTCTTCTAATAATAAACAGTTTTCATGAGAGATCAGTATCCTTTTGGCTAAGCAACATTAAAGTACTTGACTTTTTCAATATAATGATATGATCATCATTTCTCTCCAATATTTTGATTATTGCCAAATCTAACCTGAGCGTCTATTTATAATTTCCTTATTTTGTATGTAAGCCAAATTATTTTGTAATGTACTTTTGAAAAGTAAGATGAAATGAAAGGATTTTTTTGCAAGCACAGAGAGATACCATTATTTGAACGTACAGAAACAATAACTACTGTTGAAGTTGATAGTGATCAACTTTCATCCCAAAGTGCCTAATATAACAAAAACTAAGCAACTAGAAACATAAGCCTAGATGAGCTATGTTAGTTAAACTACTAAGAACAAACACTCTATGCTGAAAACGTAACTTGAGTGGTAAAAATTAAGATATACATTACAAGTAATCAAAGGAACTAAGAAAACAAAAATTACACAACAGCTAAAACAATTCACACAACAGTCTGGTAAATTTCAATAACAGGGTGTTTGAAAAAACTCTTCTAGTTTTATGTGTAAATTTAATGGTGAAATTAATGAAAAACTACATAAACGAGGACATGCAATGAAAAAGAATACCTTCAAGTTTTATTTAGTATTAGTAAACTTCAATGTGGGATCTATTTGTTGCCCAATGATATTCCACTTCTTGCCAGGTATTCACCAACACAGCAGATATAACTGTCTCAACTGCCACGATGATTCTTTCCCATAAATTGTTATCCAAGACCATGGCTTATAATTAAGAAATAACTATAAAGGGCATCACTATAGTTGTCATGGCTATTTTCGAAGTACACATTTTTATATATACCCAAAAGAAAAAGTTAAGTGCAGATAAGTCCAGGCTCCGTGGTGGCCAAGAGATTGGGCCTGCCCTGCCTATCCACATTCCCAGAGCCGCGTGCACATGGTTTCTGTAATGAGGTGGAGCGCCACTACCAGTTTCCCTGAAATACTTTAGTCAATAATGGATAATTTTTGCTGGAGGTGGTATACTCGCGTCTAAAATTACGTTGTACTGTTATAACAGACTATGCACATGTCCAATAACACACTGCGCCTTTTGTTGTGGAGCAGCCATTGCATTGTACTGAATGCCTGAACTGAGCACTGTTGTCGTTATTCTCAAGGTCACGCAGGCCTGCCAACTGCAGAAACTGAATTTCTATATTTACGTAAGCAAAACTTGGACAGTTGATAAATTAAATACTGCAAACTAGAATAGTGTTTGTCACACTGTAGATTCTAGAGCACATTAAAACTAGGAAGCTCTTTTTCAAACACCCTGTGTATGTGTGTGTATCAAAACTTGTATATGGTATTAGCAGAAGAATTAATCTTAGTATGTCTAGTGTTTATGCACAATTTTATTCTTAAAATGATCCCCCGTCCAAATAAAACCAAAACTAAAGGCAATACATAACAAACAAAATTATTTACACATTCATTGGGAAATTTCCTGAAGTATTTTGGTTTACAACATGCATACAATATTTCGTATTTCCCCATCTGAATAATGTATCACACAATCTCATAATGCAAAACAATGAATCTCATGTTGTAAAACTATAAGACTCGATTTCCTAAAACTTGGTGACAAGTCCGGCAAGTGTCACGCTAAAATTTTTTAACACATGTACTTATAAACTGTTTGCTAGTACCTTAAAAGAACAATAATTCATTATATTTTATGTCTATGCCCATCAATTATCAGAATGCTGTCCAGACAGAAAAAAACATATATGTTAAGTCAAGATGTTATAGATAAGAATAACAGTCCTTTTTTAGTAGTTCAGACAAATACACAGATTGGATTTATCATTTGCCAGTGATACCTTAAGGAAAAATTACATCATTTTGGCACTGATAAGAGGTTTATATTTTCTTATAAGCAATAAAGTAATGAGATTCATGGACTGGCAAAGTTTTACAATAAATTTATTGACAAATATTTAGATTAATAAAAATCATATATATTGACTTAAAAAAGGCAAAAATTGTGTAAAGACAAAAAGATATCAGTATTTAAAAAACTAAAAGAAACATTTTTAAGTACTGCAGGTATTATGTTGTCCAGATCCAAAAAAACTTCCACTTTACAAACAAAACTATGATATAGGTGCACATCTCAAATTTAGGTTAACGGATGACTTGTTAAAAACATAATGAATTAAATTATTTTACTAAAATTAAAAGGAAAATAATTTGGGTGGAATATTAAATTAAATGAAAGACGAAGCATATTAAAATAAAATTTGAGATTGTATACAACTAGTAGCCTACATAATAATTCTTAAAAAATATAAAAACCTCAATTTAAAGTGACAAGTTATGAACAAATTAACACTTAACATGCTGACATCGTACTGAGCAAAACTGCTACTGCCATCCTATTACAACAGTAACACTACTACTTGACTACTGACTTCTTATCGATAAAGTAATACTTGTACATGCCTTTATTTGTTTTCGTTGATTAGGCATTATATTCAGTTCATATTTTCATCTGCTAGATGTCGTCTATCAAAGTCAATAATACCCTCATTAATTAATTAATACCCTCTATATTTCAATACGCTATAGGTTATACAGGAAATTCTTACATCCTTTATTTTTCTTACTATTTCAGATTCTGGGTTATAATTGCTAATTACATTATAAAAAAGAATAATGTCTGGATGGGGGTGTGGTGAACTTAGTGTCAATATTAGATCGATCTGGATAGTTGTTGGTTATACTGTAGGCCTAACAACTATATCTATATAATAACAATATCAATTTTTAAATTTGCCTCAAGTGATTCATTTTTATATATTTCTGCGCAGAACTGGAAACTAAATAAACTGACCAATTTAGTTTATCCATATCTCGGGACTATTATTTATTTATTTTTTAGTTTCTATGTCACAGCCTTATTACCAAAAAAAGTCCTTTATTTATATATTTCATGATAGACTAACTGGAGAAAGACGATAACAAATCAACATCTATACACAAAGATTAATTATAGGTAACACACTGTATGTACAGTATTTACTCTATTCCAATGTAAAATAAAACCACTGACGGATTTTAAAAAATCTTAGTATTAAAGAGATCAGTATCCTTTTGGCTAAACAACATTAAAGCCAAAGTTGACTTTTTCAAATTGAAGATTTTCATCATTTCTCTTTTCACTATTTTTATAAGTAAACAATGCCAAGGGTGCATCCATACTTATCCATACTATAATGTCTCCCACTCTATTTTCTACAACTTTAATTATAAATTTATGACCAAACAGAATAAAATTATATTCACTAATACTGTACTTTCGAGTTATTCATATTCTTCCAGTTACTGTTCTTTGGATTTTGAATTATTTTTAAAATGTTCAAATAAATAATCTTTTTCATAAACGATTAATATGGTTTTACAACAATAAATCTGGTAATATTGTCGTATGCAAATGGATCATTTAAACCAATCATAAAATGTAGACTCGAGAGATCAGTATCCTTTTGGCTAACTAACATTAAAGCCATTTGACTTTTTCAAAACAAAAAATCAAGTCTCATCATTTCTCTTCACCTTTTTTTAAGAAATAATATCCAACTATTTAATTGTTCTTAGCTTATTTGTACTTTGCTTGCCATAAAATGTCCTTAATTTTGAAGACATAGCAAAATTAAATTAAAATTACATCTAATCCTCCATGTATTGTTTGGCTGCATCTTGCCTAGTTAAATCTGACCACAGAAATGAATCTAAAATTTTAACTTATTTGAAATTTCAATTTTAACAGTCTTAAAATTTAGTGTGGTCTACACTTCACTCATAGCAATAAAGAAGACAGATTTTTTATTTAAGATATTTTACCATCTATCTTTATTGCTGGACCAAGCAAGTGTTAACCATCGACCAACTAGTGATGTGTGAATTCAGATTAAAATACTGTGATTCTCAATATCAGTGTTCAGAACATTCTTATATGTACCTTTGTTTATTCAGAAATATCATATAAATGCAAGGAAAGTTGCTAATTCAAAACTAATAGTCATAAAACAATTACAGTGTCATGTTCAGATTCATTCATTATCTTATTACAAAAGACTGTCATCCTCCAATTAATCCATTATCAAAAAGAGTAACTGTATGCTAGCAATTTTTTTTTTTAATTTTGACAATGTTCATAATGCTATTTAATGAAAAATTTGATTTTGTTTACAAAGGCTCAAGCCTTTGATCTAATGATCAGCGAAAACTTACAGGTTATAAATATGTTGAGCAACATTAATTAAACAAGTATACTCCACATTAATATATTAAGTCTTTTCAGCATTTTCTTCACTAGATAACAGTGTTTAATAAAGATAGCACACTTGTATTGTAGTTGTTACAAACCAATAATAATACTTGGAACATACAATAAAATAAAATTATTTTTTTCGTAATGATTTTAATATTTTTACAACTTACATATTTCAAACAAAACAGTTATTTTGTGTCCTCCATCTGTTACAATAAATTTAAAATGCATGTAAAATAATTAGGCTAATTATTCAATGCAATAGGAAAAAAACAGCTAATATAAACTTCTAAGGCTCAGAATTCAAGTTCATAATCACGTAATTCATACGAACGAGACTGGTTTAACATCACAGCCAAAGCATAGTATTAAACTGTACATTTAATTACAAATGAATTATGTTTAGCCTGTTAGTTTAAACTACTAGCAGGCTTCTTACTTATGTTGATGAGGTAAAGTTTTAGCTTACAAAAATTTTAAATAATCTAATGGTAATAATAAAATTTGCAATAATGTACTGCTATTATATTCCATTTCCTTACAAAAAAAAGCACCGTTTTTTTTTTTTTTTGAATACAGCTTTTGGCGAAAAGCACATGAAGGCTATCATCGCCATCCAGCAAAATGTCCTACATTGGTGGATGGGGAGAAACTAAAACTAAACATTATTAATACTATACTAAACTAATACTAAAACTATAACACTATACAAACTAAAACTAGATATTAAAAAAAAAAAAAATTATATATACATATTTACACTGTTATGCTGTTCAACAATACCATAGCTAGAGTAATTCAAACACATTTATACGACGTAAAAAATTTAGAACTCGGTCAATGACCATTGAATCATCTTTTAAAATTGCTTCCATAGAGGAATCCAATCCACACATTTGACGCATGCTTTTGAAACCATCACAATCCAGAAGTAAATGTTTGATTGTGATGATGTATATGGGTCCCCAAACATGAAATCCATGTAAATCAACCACAACATTGAATGTCCAATGCGATGACAGGTAACAACCACCTCTTCCCTACGACTAACACGTATTGATGACCCCCAAGGACGAACAGTATTTTTAACTACCCTCAATTTGTTATTGCCCAAGGCTACCCATTCATTTTCCCAAAGCGAATGCTGAAGATGTTTCACTTGGCAAATAAAATCTGAACAAATAACACGTTGCATGCTTGGCGGAAGCAGAGTAGCTTCCCTTGCCGCAATATCCGCTCTAGTGTTCCCAATTATCAAACTGTGACCAGGTACCCAGCAAAATGTTATTTTTACACCTCGTAGTTCAAGCCTATAGATGGAGCACAAGATATCTTGAACCAGAGGGTTTATTGAATACATGTCTTATATAGTCTGCAGTGTACTTTTAGAATCGGAACACACTAGATAATGCACAAAATCGGATTCAACGGTGGAGTTCAGAGCTTTAAGGATGGCGAATAATTCGGCAGTAAAGACACTACAAACTGAGGGTAATCCATATTTCTTGGCTTGGCCTGTTCTGTAAAAGGCACAACTGACGTTGTTCTCCAGTTTTGAACCATCGGTAAAAATAATTTCAATGAATAGGTAGGATTGAAGAACATGATGAAACACCTGGCGATACGTAATATCGGGGGTGTTATGTTTTGGAAAAGATAGCAATGATGACTCAAAGGTTGGCATAGGGATACATCATGGAGGGATAAAACATTGAGTCCTCTCAAACACTGAGGGCAGCTCAATACCCAAGTAGTCAAAAACACAGGAAGACCTAATGCCAAGCGGAGCAGTAGCATGCGGACGAGATTCATATTGTCGGAGCAACTGATTATTGAAAACAATATTGTAAGCAGGGTGCCATGGCTTACATGATAAATTGCTTACGTAACTTACTTGCAACTGCTGTCTCCGTTGCGAGAGTGAAGGTTCACCAACTTCTGCAAGCATAATCACAACGGGACTAGAATGAAAAGCACCAGACGCAAGAGGATTGCAGAAAGATGGACAGGATCTAGTATCTTTTATGCAGAAGGTCGCGCTGATGAATAAACAATGCTGCCATAATCAATTCGAGAACGAATGACAGCACGATAAAACATAAGCATACACATCCTATCAGCGCCCCATCGAGAGCCACTAAGAACCTTCAACTAATCAAGAATTTTGTTACACCGGGCTTTTATATCGCGTAGGTGAAGGTTCCATGATAATCTTTCGTCGAATATTAGGCCCAGAAATCGAACAGATGGAGTAGTCCGAAGCTTTATGCCATCAAGATATATCGAAGGTGATTGAATATGTCGACGGCGACTGAAGGCAATGCATTGAGTTTTGGCAGCAGAAAATTTAAAGCCTGTAGACCTCGTCCACGGCTGCAATCTATTTATTACCAATTGAAGGGATCTTTCAGCTGTTACTATGTTTCTAGTGCTCATGTATATAGCAAAATCGTCAACAAATAGCGAACATCGGACAGGGGACTGTACATTAGAGGTTATGCTATTTATTGCAACTGCAAACAAGGTTACACTAAGTACACTCCCCTGTGGAACACCATTCTCTAAGTGAAAACGATCAGACATGGATTAATATTAAACTAACAGCTCCAAGTCGCACCCTAAAATGCCTATCAGAAAGAAAGTTATTAATGAAGGCAAGAATTCTGCCTTGTATTCCCCATGATTGAAGGTATTGAAAATTCCTCTTCTCCACGCCATGTCGTATGCTTTCTCTAGGTCGAAGAAAACAGCCACAAGCATATGACGCAAGAGAAAAGCATTTTCGATTGCAGACTCTAATAAAACTAATTGATCCATAGAAGATCGTCCCTGTCTGAATCCGCACTGATCTTTGAATAGTAGGTTGTTTGTTTCTAAGTACCAAACGAGATGACGATTTACCATTTTCTCTACCAGTTTTCAAAGAATGCTGGTAAGGGAAATAGGACGATAGCTACTTGGTTCAGTTTTATCTTTGCCTTGTTTAAGAAGAGGAATTACTACAGCTTCCAACCAAGCATCAGGAAAAGTATGCTCTACGAATATTCGATTGTATATGGCAAGAAGTGTAAGCCTCCCTGATGTTGGAAGATTTTTAATCATGGAGTATACAAGGTTATCGGGACCTGGAGCTGAATCTGTAGTGGATGACAATGCAGATTCCAGCTCCTGCAAAGTAAACGAACTATTGAAAGGACAATCTAAAGATGGACCGACGGTGAACGGCATTGCTTCTGCTGCAATTTTGTATTTACAGAAGGCATTGTTAGCAGAATATCTTGCAAAAGAAGACCCCAAAATATTCGCGACATCGTAACAATTTGACATTAATTTTCCATTGTTTTGTTTAAGACCCATTAAGTGAGTGGATGGTAAAGGACCTGAAACAGAACGAATTTTTTTCCAAACAACAGATGTAGGCATTGTCCTAGATATTGTTCCTATATATTGGGTCCAAGAGTCTTTTCTACTCTGCCGGAATATTCTACGAGCTTTGGCTGGTGACACAAATCTGTTTGCGAATTCCTCCCAATTCGCTTTTTTTAGAATCCAACATGGCATGCGTTCATACACTTGGGAGAAGTTGCAAAAGGAAATATTAATGGGAGTATGATCGCTGCCATATAGATCAGACAATAATGACCATTCAAACTTTGTTGCCAGACGCGGACTACAAAATGTCAAATCTACAACTGTCCACCCGCCAGAAGATGCTGATAAATGAGTAGGGGAACCGTCATTTAGAACGCACAAATCCAAATTAGACCTGATTGCTTCGTCTTCCCCTAGAGTTACACGATAACGAGCCCCAGGGGGTATGATGATCATCAAATCACCTGTAAGTAAAATTGGTGGTGGTAACTGTGATATTAAATCATACAATTCATTATTTGCAAAATCGGAACTCATTATTTGAGCTTAAACAATTCGATTCCACTTTTTTTAAAGAAATAGTTTTCTTTAACTAGCCATAACTAAATTTTAATGCACATATAAAAATATAAACAACACCAATCTCTTCATGTTTTAACAAGCTTCGATTTCATCCATCACCTTTTTTCCAATAAAACGTACGGTTTTCGAGCTATTAATCAAAAATAGTTAAAAATCAAGCATATCGTTTAAAATTGTTTGATGAAAAATGAGCATTTTTGATGGCTAATAACTCGAAAAGTTTTGACTTATTAAACAAAACTTATAGAACATTTTTTGCTTAGCATTTGTTCCTCTAACAATTTCTGTAGTTATTTTACATACGAGGGTTGATCAAATATAAATGAGACTGACTTTCTAAAAACTTTTCCGTTGGACATTGAACTCTAAAGGGTGGGGTTTCAGGTAGCCTGGGAGGTTTGGGACGGGCCTTAGAGGGGCAACATTTCCGTTCGGACCCTTCAGTATAAAACTATACAATGAGTGAGAGTGAAGTGCACGTTTCCGTAGAGCAGAGAATTATTATTAAGTTTTTGGCCAAGGAGGGGGTCAATCCGACTGAAATCTTTCGTAGATTGACGGCTCAATACGGGACAGGACCCTGTCAAGAGCTCGCGTTTTGCTTGGCACAAGGAATTCGCCAAGGACGGAAGCAGTAGAAAACCTGAAGGCGCCTCTGAAGGCCAAATCACGATCGTCGGCCGGTAAGGTAATGGCCACTGTATTTTTCGACAATCAAGGCGCCTTTCACGTCGATTTCCTCCATCAACGACGCACAATATTATTGCGATGTTTTAGAGGCCGCAAAACAGTCTTTTTTTCGTGAGGAAAAGGAAATCTAAACCGGCGAAACGTCATTCTTCTTCACGATAATGCCCGACCACATTCGCTAACGCTCACGAGGCTTAAACTCGATCAAATTGGCTGGGAACCAATGGAACATCCCCATACAGTCCAGACTTATCACCCTGCGACTATCACCTGTTTGGGCCACTCAAAGAGGCGCTTGGAGGCCAGCGTTTGAAGACGATTCTGCGGTGGAGACCTTCGTGCTCAATGGCTCAATGAACGCCGAGAACTTTTTTACGAAGATGGAATTAAAAACTTCCAATCCGTGGGAAAAATGTGTTACTCGTCATGGAGACTATGTAGAAAAATAAGTTGTATCAAGAATAATTTGTAAGTAAGCAATAATTTTTTTAAAAAATCAGTCTCGTTTATATTTGATCAACCCTCGTATTATACTTCTCACCCCCAAGAAGGGATGGCACCACCCTATGGGGATGAAGCGTGCAATGGCAATATATAACTTTTGTTTCTTACACTTTCGTTCATCTTGTCCAATTTTCATACCAATCCATTTAGTCCTAAGGATTTCGGAGCCAAAAATCGTCAGTGACTGGACTATAAAAAAACCCTATATAGGCCTACCAAAAGCTGGTATTTATGCAATTGCGGAATAACACTTTACATAATTTTATAGTAATTTTTCTTCATTACTTATTTTATTTTAAAATTAAGTAATTTTTAATTTGTGGAAGATTTAATTTCTTATGATGTTATAATGATATCCAATTTAACGGAACTATTTTGTTTCATTATTACAGTTTATATTTTATGAAGTGTGTAGCATTTTATAGGCTAAGATCACAGAGGTAATACTAATCTGCATTCTTGTCAATACACTATCAATACAACAACACTGTCAATAAACACTAGTTCTAATTATGGTATAGATACACGGTAGGGGGCCACGCATGTCCCCCCCTCACCACTTGCCGGCTGAACTACGTCATCGAATCTAGCTCAGACGTAGTGTTCGGTAGAAAAGAGTTTGTAATGTTAATGTTAGTAACTGTATTATAGTAATTACAATAATAATTCCTTATATCTAACATTAATAACACTGTTAATTACTTTACTTACTGAATTCGCTCATTGTCAAAACAGAAACTTTTTATTTTATACAATATTACATAATATTAAAGTAAATTATAGTAAATAGCTTGAAAAATTCCAGGTTATTTTTTGTTTGAAAATTAAAAGCACATCACACAATGAATTATGTATCTGCGGATTTTCCGTGACAATTATGTGGTTGACTGTGAAAACGCACATCTTAAATAAAAAATTAACAACAAAATTAAATAGCACATAGACGTATGCCTATTATGCAAACAGTAAAATAAAACATACGTATTTTTTAGAACTTGTGTGTGTGTGTGTGTGTGTGTGTGTGTGTGTGTGTGTGTGTATATATATATATATATATATATATATATATATATATATATATATATATATATATATATATATATATATACATATTATTAATATATAAACTATTTTAGATACCTAGTACACGTTATTGTAGTTTACTGAGTTTGTTACTTGTCTTCCTTCCGGCATCAGTAGATTTATTTCCGTAACTTCTTTTTACAGACTTCTTTTTACTTAAAGATTTAATCCTCATAAACGGACATAAACGGTATGGACGTAAATTTTTATTTCTTAAACATTTAGTTTCTTCTACAGAGGCATTATTTACAACGATATTTTTATTAAAATTACTGACTACAGAAGAGTGGGTTTCATTTACAGAATTACACATTACAATTGCACCAACACCATTTCTATTTACAGGTAGTTTTCCTGGTAGATTTCCATCGTACTTGTCAATAAGTTTTTTTAATGTTTCTTAGTTTTCACGTTTTTTAATCCTTGCAGCTCGTTCAGAATTGATACAATTATTTTAAACGGTGGGAATGTTAAAACATGGAATGGCACCGGATTTCAGCTGTTTTTTAGGTTTCGTATTTAGTAATTCGGATTTAAAATCCCTTTCGAAATCATCATCATTAAAATGAAGTGAACAAACTTTAACATTATCAAAATTAAAATGATCTGCTCATTTACACGCATGAACCAACGCTTTTCTCAGGCCTTCGTCTTTTGGAATTTTGTGAAATGTAATTCCTTTCCCTTTACAATTCTTATCATTATTATAGCAATTGGCAATAGCACAACCAGGCATTGTTATGCATACACAATTATACAACAGCAAACAAAACAAATTATGTATTTTTTAGGAATCAAAACATAGGCTACTTAAATCTTTTCTTACACTTATTAAACCTCGACCACAAAACACAATTATCACCTTTTATTTACACAAAAAAGACCTTTTACTTAAAACACAACACTCACATAAACACACCGAATCTCCAACTACATTTACAGAACATCGCATTGTTAAATGGGAAATTACATAAAGTAGCAGACACCGTAAATGGAATTGTATTTACGGTGGTAGCAGTGAACAGTTAGATTCAGTGACGTCACGCGCGCGGTAATCTACTGCGCACACCCAATGTGGCCCCTACAGTGTATCTATATACCGTGGTTCTAATGACAACTTGGTACAGATAAATTTAAGCATCATAGGCGCTATTTGTGAAATTTACAAACTTTCACACAATAATAAGTAAGGTTCTGTTGTTCTGATTATTATTTACACACATTAAATACATGTCTTCAAAAGAGAAAAAAAACCTTAATAATTTTCACACAATATTAATAGTTACATTACAGAAGCATTTTCTTTTTTTATATTACTTTTTCTGGCCTTCCAGTAATATTCTCAATTTTTAATTTTTCAATATATTATTTACGGACATGAAAGAAAATTTTGGCAAGAAATAACTGAAAAATTATTGATATCCAGCTAATGCGTATTTACCCTTATATACATTATAAAAATGCACTTTCATAAAAAAAATGTAGTAATAGTTAGGTAATGGAAGTTTTTTTAATCTTCTAGTATTTCTCTCCCTTTGTTTTACCTTCCAGTATTTTTCTCATTTGTATTTCTGATTATTAAAAATGGCCACGAAATAAAGTTTTTTGGCAGGGAAAACCGAAAAGATAGCAGTGCCCAGTTAATGCATATTTACCTATATAAGTAATTTTAACATTAATTAAAACAATTCAAAAAAAGATTACCTTTATAACCTAACCAATACTATTGGGTAAAAACTTAGTAACCCAATATTTTAATTACAGCAGATATAAAGCAACTGCTGCTGAATACTAGGCTAGACAACAATGGCGTAACGAAATAGTTGCAAAAAATTGCATCAAATTATAACATCATAAAAATGTTCTCTGAAGGTTATTAATTGAATAATACATCCCCATAATAATAATACCAAAGTAGATAATGTGTTTTCATCGCGAAAACAATTAACCCTTTCATCAATGCCAACATCCGGTTTCACCAGACATCTATTTTATGTAAATCTAATTAATCCCAGCATTAATTAAACTTTCATGTTTTTTCAAAAGAAATAAAAAAGATATTTGTGCACTTTTGGGTAATTTGCTGATGTAAATTGAGTTTTGCATTTTTTTTAAGTTATGTATTTTATAATTAAATTAAAAGATATTTACCTACGAAATATTAAATTTCTTATAAGTTACAACTATAAATAACTTTAAGAAAGCTTTTTTTTAACAAAATTATATTGTGTTGTAAATGTCATTGATGTTTGCTTTAAATGCATACATGCTAGATATCCTATGCAAGATTATTATGCAAATGTGACCTACGGACATTTGATGTGTTCATAAAGGTTATCACATTTACATTATATATCAGTTATCTTGCAATTTAAAAAAATATTGTTCTATTTAATTTTAATGGTTGACTGAGTTCATGTACTGTTTAATTCTTTCGATTATAATATGTGGTGATCTCAAAGGTTAGTAATAACTTTTACAAAATACTACTTATACATCCTAACACCAAGTTGAGTTAGGTTCTTAAATTAAAAAAAAAAGTTTATATTCTTCATCATATTATTAACACACATTTAATTAATTGTTTTTGCAATGAAAAAAATATCTACCTTGGCGAACAAATGATTTGTTAGGTAAACACACAAGAGTAAAGATAGGTAAACACTCAACAACAGAGTCAAGTTAGTCACTGTTTTTTTTAAGTATATATTTTTTTTTTTTTTTTTTTTTTTTTGGTACTTAACGTCCAACTATTGTGCACACTTGGGCTAATGCAGACGGTGGGATGATTAATAGCGTATGAAAATGCCAAGCCCTCGCCGGGAATCGAACCCGGATCCTCGGGGTGAAAGCCTAGTACGCTATCCACTAGGCCACCAAGGCAGCTTTTTTTCAAGTATATTCTTTTCATCATTAATAACATGAATTTATAGATCAAAAATAATTATCATTTTTGTGATGAAATACCAACTTTCACATGGTAGTGATCTTTGATTTTCATTTTTTTTTTTCAAACTTCCCGTAGTTTACCCACTTTTATAATTTGTATTATTACTTTTGGACAAATAATAAAGTGATTTGATGAAAAAATTATAACAATAAAAAATCACCTAAAAGTGCAGATTTACCAAAAAAAAAAAAAAAAAATTTCAAGCAGTAAATAAGTTGTTAAACTAAGCTATAATAACATAACAATCAATAATTTATGAGACTTGTTAAATAATTTCAGACTGGTCACAAACAGATGAGCAGTCAAAGGTACCTAGCCAGTATTGTGTATTAGGTGTGAGCAGGTTCGAAGCCCCAAAATGAAGGTTGATTTTTCTGAGCAACTTGATTTACACTCAAGTGAAACTCAGGCAGGCAAAGATGGGGGGTAGAGGGAAAAAGGCTCATTTTAAATAAATTGTGAATGGTTCAGATGGAAGCTGACAGAATGTACATACAATGTTTTGTGAACTTTTAAAAAAAACTAATTTTTAAAGACCCATTTAACGAACTCAAAAGACCTTCATAAGAATAAATATTTGTATAAATATACTTTTATTTTACTCGTTCATGGATCTGACGATAGGTGCAAGAAGCATGAAACCGCAGGCATCTTACAGGCAGGTGAATTCATTGCAAGTTTAACAGCTAACAAGTTTTGCTATTTTTTTCTGATTATATACTGTGTCCACTTAAAAATATAATTACCATAAAATATGTTCATTTAGCTTAAAATATATCCAAAAATAAGAAAACATTAAATTTTTGTCCATGTAAAAAAAGGCATTGCACTCAAAGAGTTAAATGCGTGTCACTAATAATTAAATTTTGTTACAATAATAATTAAATTAAATTACTAATAATTACAAAATTGCCTTACAACCGAACACACAGTAAAACAGGTTTTCGGAACTAATATGAATTTTTGGAATGCATCAATTTTGATAATTATGCCAGGAACTTTATTAAATGCCAAATATTAATAATCCAAAATATAAAAGCGTACAAACAATAAAAAGTTGGGACAAAAAATTAAAATAAAAATTACAAAAATTACTAGTGCACTACGAGCCGCCTCGGTGGCCTAGTGGATAGCGTACTAGGCTTTCACCCCGAGGACCCGGGTTCGATTCCCATCGAGGGCTTGGCATTTTCATACGCTATGAATCATCCCATCGTCTGCATTAGCCCAAGTGTGTACAATAGTCAGACGTTAGACACCAAACAAAACAAAAAAAATACTAGTGCTCGAAGTCGGTAACATGATTTTAATTGTGAAAACAATTAATTAAAATCTTTGTATTAATAATGAAAAGAATATAAACTTTTTATTAAAATAATTATATAATTTTATAAGAATTTATTTTATATTTTGTAGTCCATTTTAAAAACGTGATTTTTTTTAAGTTTTTTTTTATAATTATTTTTTACTTTTTAGTCTTGTTAATTATTTTTAAAATACAAAAAAAAACCAGACAGAATGTTATCGTAATTTTTTTATTTACAGTAATCTTTTAATTTCCAAAGGTAAAATTCGAACATTAACGTACTGCCAAATCCTTGATAAGTAAATGCAACCATAAATTTAAAACATATTTTGAAAAAAAATATAGGCTTTGCAACAAAAATGAATTATGTTTCTATGAAACTTGCTAAAACGCTATAAAAAATAATGGTCAAGTGTTGGGTTCAAACTCACGCTCCCAACCAGGAACCAGAGCTTAAAGCTGGCGCCTTCGACCACTCGGCCAACCTGGCTTGTACTGAACGACGACAGTAATCTACCTACATCAAGAAAAACAGATGGAATGCCGTTATCATACATTTGATCACACCGAAATAATGGCCAAACAATTTCAGTAATAGTGCCCATGGCACTGTTCAATATTTATAAATAAACCAATATTATTGTATTGCCATCGAGTTTAGAGCTGTATACAAAAATGAAAACCTTTAGCTTATCGGGAAGTTAGTTTAAAATCGATTGCAAAATTCCATCTGGAAAAACTATTGTGCACACTTGGGTTAATGCAGACGATGGGATGATTTATAGCATGGGATGAAAATGCCAAGCCCTGGCCGGGAATCGAACCCGGGTGCTCGGGGTGAAAGCCTAGTACACTATCAACTAGGCCTCCGAGGCAACACAAAAAAAAACTAAAGGATGTAATAACTCAGTTGTTAGGTGTATTTACTTTAAAAAATTCATTAAGAACCTAAAGACTCAGTAATATCATGCACATTAACAGTACATCAATGGTAACACACGTAAGAAACCTAGCATGCTCTATGCAAAGCAAGCAGCAATGATGTCACAATATTATTCTATGAAAGATTGTTTAAAATCATAACATAATAAATTTAATTTTCTGATGGTAAATAATATGGTACACAAAAAAAAATTATTACACTAGCAAATCCCAAAACTCAGAGGGATTTGAGTTTTCATACAAAACTACCTAATACAGTTTTGTATGAAAGTAGTGTTGTATGAAAAACGTTACATTATTGCATTAAAAACATGACATACATAATACAAATACTATCAACAGATGCTGGCATGACATGTAACTCAATCCCATGGTTTGGCATTAAAAAAAAAACCTTTTATTTAGTAAAATCATGATTATAACAATTTTTGCTTGTATTATGCATTACATCATTTTCAGGTTTAACTCAATCCCATGGTTTGGCATTAAAAAAAAAAACCTGTTATTTAGTAAAATCATGATTATAACAATTTTTGCTTGTATTATGCGTTACATCATTTTTAGGTTTTTTCACTAATTTTAGTACTTTTGTATTTTTTAATATTGGGCATATAATGTATGACTAATATTTTGTGCAAAATTACCAAAACTGACAAGCCCCCAAAACTCAGTTTTACTAGCCGAATTTCAATTGAAATATAGCAACTATAAGCAAGGAATTCACCATTTTTATAAAGCAGCAGTATAAAGTATTACAAGCTTGGTAACTACTTTCATACAAAATTGTGTTTGGGTTCTGAAGACAATTTAAAATATAAGTCTACTCTTTTCAAGTTCTACTGTTCTGTTAAATATTAAAAGAGCAAATATTTTGAAAAAATGGCTGATACTAAAGACGCTAAATACTGGTATAAAAATGCCACGTCTTGTCTTTTTTTTTAAAGTCAGATTATTGTGCACACTTGGGCTAATGCAGACGATTGAATGATTTATAACGTATTTATAGCATATACCAAGCCCTGGACGGGAATCGAACCCGAGTTTAGGGGTGAAAGCCTAGTACGCTATCAAATAGGCCACCGAGGCGGCGCCACGCGTTGTCATAACTATTCAGCAAAAAAAACAAAATGATTAGGCTATTTTGTTATAACAATCAGAATACAAAACTTCTCTTAAGAAATTAAGTTAAAAAACAATGAATTTTATCAAAATTTATTTCTATTAACTGTTTAAAAGTTACTAGTATTAGAATAAATGCTAGCTAAGTACTGCATACTAACGTACTAATATATGACATAATTATTACTCATAAACATTACACACTAATAATAAACTATAATTTGCATTGTATAAGATTGATCAAAAGAGATATAAAACATACCTTCATTTATGTAAATTCATACAGTGAACCAGCTCACTGCAAATCCTACAAACCATAAAAGACGGAAGACGCCAGCCAAATAGACTCAGAATCAGAAAACGGAAAGAAAGAAAGAAAGAATGGTGACGAATATAGAAAAGGAGAATAAGAACATGCAACCATAGATTAACCATGGTAAATAGAATATACGGTATGGGCCACGGTGCGCAGTAGACTACCGCGAGCGTGATCTACTTTTAACCTTCACTGCTACTGCATGTAGTATCCCGCTAAACAATTCGATATTCTGTAAATGTAGTTGGAGATTCAGTGTGTTTATTTAATCTGTAGGTGTTGTGTTTTAAATAAATGGTGTCAACAACAATACTGCACGATAATTTTGTTTTGTGTTCCAGGTTTAATAAATATAAGAAAAGATTTAAGTAGCTTTTGAATCCTAAAAAATACATAATGTATTTTGTTTAGTATTGCATAATTGTGTATGCATAACAATGCCTGGTTGTGCTATTTCCAATTGCTATAATAATGATAAGAATTGTGAAGTGAAAGGAATTACATTTCATAGAATTCTTAAAGATAAAGGCCTGAGAAAAACGTGGGTTCATGCGTGTAAATGATCATATTATTTCAATTTTGATAATGTTAAAGTCTGTTCACTTCATTTTTATGACGATGATTTCAAAAGGGATTTTAAATCCTAATTATTAAATACAACATCTGTGAAATCTGGAGCCATTCCACGTTTTAACAATTCCACCGTTGAAAATAAATGTGTTAATTCTGAACATGTGACAAGGATTAAAAAACGTGAAAACTAAGAAACAATAAAAAAACTTATTGACAAGTCCGGTGGAAATCTACCAGGAAAATCACCTGTAAATGGAAATGACGTTGGTGCAATTTTAACATGTAATTCTGTAAATGAAACCCACCCTTCCGTAGTCAGTAATTTTAATACAAATATCGTTGTAAATAATGCCTCTGTAGAAGAAATGAAAATTTACTTTTGAAGGAACAAATTCAACTTGCATTACAAGAACTGGCCTCGATTAAAAATAAAAATGTGGTTTTATAAAGCAATGTTACTAAGTTTAAGAATATTTTTTCTGATAATCCAACGAAGATGAGAAGCCTTAAATGACTTGCAAGCTAGTGAAAATGATGTAAAGTGTGATCTACAGGAGAACTCTGATCTACTGAAGATGATATAGCGTATATAGCATATAGAGTCAAGGGAAAAAATCGTCTCAACTTTTGTATACGGTCATTCAACAAAGTGCCATAGTAATCAAAGGGATTAGCTGTCAACTTTGTTAAAAGGCTACCTTAGGTATCCTACTGAAGAATGGTTGACACATCGTGGTAAAAATGGAAAGGGACTTTTTGAAATATCACGGCGAGAATGGACTAAATAAAGAAAAAGGTGTGATGAAAAATGTGACAGACAAACGAAATAATAATTATTCTTCAATAGGTGAATTTACCATTTCCTGTTACGTCCGTACCCGTACAATTATGAAGATGAAATCTTTAAATAAAAAGAAGTCTGTAAAAAAAGTTACGTAAATAAATCCACTGATGCTGGAAGTAAGAAAAATAATTAACTCATTAAACTACAATAACCTGTACTAGGTATCAAAAACAGTTTGTTATCTATATATGAATAATAATAATTATTATATATATATATATATATATATATATATATATATATATATATATATTCGGTTTAAAAAAACCTAATTCTTCTGTACAAAATTTAATATTCAAGAACTAAACACAAAATATGGTAAGATAAACAGAGTCAAGCACTTCAAATATCTGGGAGAAATTCTTGAACCCACAGGTGGTGAGAAGGCTGCGCAAAAGGTTCGGCTACTGAGAATGAAGAGGGCTCTTGGTATAACGCGTGATATCTACAATAAGAGATGTATGTCGACGCACATAAAAATCAGACACTACAACACAGTCATAAAACCGGAGGTATTATATGCAAGCGAGACGCTAGCACTCCACACAAAAGCTACCATGGAGGGTATTTTGAAGGAAGAATGCAAAATCTTGAGGAAGATCCTTGGTCTGAGATTAACAGAAGATGGATACAGGTTTCACTCCCGGAAGACCACAGAGAAGATGTCGAACCTGGCAGCAGATATCAGAAGAAGGAGGCTTCGGTTCTATGAACACATCAGTAGACTCCCAACAACGAGACTTGCCAACAGAATCCTTAAGTATATACAAGGTGTCAAATCAACAACGTCGTGGATCGCACAAGTCAAAATAGACCTACATGACGCAGGAATAGACTCAACAGATGTTGAAGATAGGCACGCATACAGGAGAAAGATGCTCGGTTGAAAGGTCCCAGAGAATGAAATCCCAAAGAGAGCAGGGGTAAAATGGACGGAGGAGCGGAATAGGATCCATGGGGACAGGATGAGGGAGGTGTGGAGGATTAGAAGGAACAAGACATGAGTCGGAGTGCTTTGCGTGATCCAACAGGGTCTATGCGCAGATAAGAAATTATATATATTATTGTGTGTGTGTGTGTGTGTGTGTGTGTGTGTGTGTGTGTGTGTGTGTGTGTGTGTGTGAGAGAGAGAGAGAGAGAGAGAGAGAGAGAGAGAGAGAGAGAGAGCGAGAGATGGCATGATTTGAATAATAAATTCTAAGAAATACTTTTGTGTTATTTTACACATAAATAAAGTGTTTGTATAATACGTTTATGTGATATTTATTTATTTACCAAATTCCTATTATGTAAAAATATATACAAAAAAGGACCTAAAGGGGGCATAAAAGCCCGTACATAGGTTGGTCCTTTGTAATTTAATTTATTGCTAATGTTTTATTCCAGGTGTATGTTTTCACAGTCAACCAAATAATTGTCAAGGAACATTCTCAGATACGTAATTCATAGTGTGATGTGCTTTTAACTTTCAAATAAAAAATAACTCTTGAATTTTTCAAGCTATGGACCTATAATTTACTTTAATATTATGTAATATTGTATAAAATAAAAAGTTTCCGTTTTGACAATGAGCTAATTCAGTAAGTAAAGTAATTAATAGCGTTAATAATGTTATACAAGAAGAATTATTATAGTATTTACTATAATACAGTTACTAAAACTAACATTATAAACTGTTTTCTACTAAATACTACGTCTAGGTTTGCTCCGATGACGCGCCATAGCCGGTAAGAGCTGCGGAGGACATGTGCGTGGCCCATACCGTGTATTCTATTTACCGTGAGATTAACTACTAATGCTTATAGCGATTACAAGAACTGAAAAACTAAGATCAGAATTTTGGGAGAATTTGATCATATATAAAAAAATTTTACAGTAACCAACAAATTTAAGCAGTTACAATTCATACAAAACAAAATGTACTACTATTACTGTCCGAAGTACAGCATTACTAAAACAGTTTAAATACTACTATTATATGCTATGTTGGGAATCACAATCGACTAATTTAATCTAAAGTTGCAATTATACTTCCTTTACTATGTGCAATACTTTTTCATTGTTTTCATCCTTTTCATTGTTTGTTGTTCTATGATTTATAATCTGTGATTATTGATTTGCTACATTGCCCTCGTCATCAAACCTCATTAAATAGGTTAATCTGTTACTTCCGTCACCTCATTTGTCATTTATGTTCTGTTATTGTTATTACTGTTATTTATTTTTAATTTTTTTTATTGTTTGGTAGTGTACTTTTACGAGTTTGATTTTTTATTTTGTCTAGAGTTAGTATTAGTTATTATCATCATCAGTATTGTTCACGACTATTCAAATTTGAAAAACAGAACCAGATTTGTAAACAAATATTACAGCATTATCTCACAATTAAAAAAGGTAGTGTAAACCTAACCTAAATTTCGTTAACTAGTAAATTTATTTATTCTTAATCTGTAACGTTATTTTCTCCTTTATACGCCAATGCTTATGAAAAATGTCCTTTTTTTTTGGAAAATGTCAAAATTGTTTTGTCAGTATTCGTATTTTTTATGCCAAAACATACCACTTTTTTACAATAATTATGTAGAGTAGCCTGTCCTGGATTTTTCGATTTTTTTTTTTTAGTAAAACACTTTATATCATGTACAAAATTAATAATCCAAAATATAAAAGCGCAGAAACCACGAGAAGTATGATAAAAATCGAAAATAAAAGTGACCAACGTAACCTCAAAATTGCTACCGCGCGAAAGTCGGTAACGTGTTGTAGATCGGTAAAACGATAAAAATACGTCTAACACGGTTTTTGGGTGATAAAAAAACCTTAATTTTTTTTAATAGTACCCCATAACCTAACTGACACGGTAATTAGGCCTAACACGTTTTTGGGTGAAAGTTTATTTTTTTGAACTGAACTTTATTTTTTTTAAAGAATACTCCATAACCTGACTAACACAGCTATTGTGTGGTGAATGTAACTGACTCGGATGATGGGTGAAAACCCTGTTTAATTAAAATAGTTACTAACCTTGTAATAAATGTTATTGTGGCGGATATAATGTAGCCACTGCTTTGTAGAATTGGTGAATTCTTTGCTTATACAGTAATACCCCAGCTATGGTTGACCTGGACTACTGTCATTTTGTATAATGAAGTACCACTGTATAAGCAAAGAATTCACCAGTTCTTCAAAGCAGTGGCTGCATTATATCCACCATAATAACATTTATTATTACAAGGTTAGTAATTACTTTAATTAATCAAGGTTTTCACCCATCATCTGTGTCAAGTTATGGAGTATTCTTTTTTTAAATCAATAAAGGTTTTTTTTTACCCAACACCGTGTTAGGCCTAACAACTGTGTCAGTTAGGTTATGAAGCTTTTTTTAAAAATAAGGTTTTTATCACCCCGAAACCGTGTTAGACGTATTTTTATCGTTTTACCAATCTACAACACGTTACTGACTTTCGCGTGGTAGCAATTTTGAGGTTATGTTGGTCACTTTTATTTTTGATTTTTATCATACTTCTCATGGTTTCCACGCTTTTGTATTTTGGATTATTGCTTTGGGCATATAAGAAGAGTTGTAGTAAAAAAATATATAAAAAAATCCAGGACATGCCACACTGCATATTTACCTTTTTTACATACCACTTAATAATAATACAAAATATAAATATATAAGCTCGGAAAAAATGAAAAAAGTGATCCATATAATCTCAAAATCACTTGGGCAAAAAAAAAAAAACATGTTTTTAATCACCAAAAGGATTAACAAAATGAGTATTATTAAAACTTTAGAAACTTTATTTTAAAAAAGATTTAAGAACCTAATTAACAAAGTTCTGTATAAAAGTAGAATTTAGTTGTATGAATAACTTAACTAACTCGGTTTTGAAAAAAAGTAGGTAAATCCATATGAACATTGCTGGGTGACAAACAGAAATGTTGTCACACTTCCTATAGCACATCTAGCATGTTCTATGAGATGTAAATGGCAGTGATATCACAATATAGTTCTATTAAAAATAGCATAAAATCGTGTCATGATAGTAAATTTAATTTTCCACAGATGAATATCTCTAAATTTAATAATAAAATAAGCTATGTGATAAAAAAAAACTGTTAATCATATTTTAAACTGATTTTATGCCATATATCTTTTTTTTTTTAAAGCTATTATTGTTACTTTATTACTGTTGATAAATAGATGGTTGGGTAAGTATATCTATATTGGTCTGTAATTGTTATGATACCTTTATTTAAATAATGCATTGGTTGCATGTTTTACCATGGTAGAACAAGGGTTTTATTTTTGCAATTCTAAGTAGTAGACAACACACTTGAGGGGTCGAGTACCTTCTATCCCCACTCTTCCCTACATTCCAAGCTATTTGTAATTTTTCCACTTTCACATGGGCTGAGCTATTACAAGTTTTGTACCACTGTAGATTGTGTGAATCACTGAATCATTGAATCACTGATTTATTTTGATTTCTATTTTTACGTTATTTGAAACAATACATTCATATATATATATATATATATATATATATATATATATATATATTTATGAAATGTCTGTATGTGATAGAGAATAGTTGCAACAATGGTTGGAGGAGCCAGAAAGTCACTGTGAAAATGTAGTTGGGGTCGAAGATGCCTAGGAGTTCTAGGAAGACTGCATTGTAGAAGTTGAGTACAGTGATACTGTAGACGTACAAGACAATATACCAGAAGAAGACAGCCTTCAAATACAAGTCAGTACATTAGCCAGGGCTCCTACTATGCCATCTTCTCATGACATACGTGAGTTTTATATTGGTAGAGAGAAAAACAAAGAACCATGATGACTAGAAACTCACAAATGCCCAATTTGAATATAATACCAACTTTTCGTAGACCTATCCCCCAAGATATTGCTAAAAATGCTAAAACTCCTACTGAGTCATTGTCATGCATAATTGCTGATGATATGATCCAGCACATTGTTTTCTGCACAAATATATTAGATAAAATAAGAGTCAAATTTATCAGGGAAAGAGATGCTAAATATACTGATGAAGTTGAAATAAAATCTCTTCTAGGTATATTGTTCATGGCTGTCATTTTGAAATCAAGCAGGTGAAATGTGTTTGAACTATGGGATAACAGTCAAGAGACTGGTTGTGTAGCTGTGTGTATCACAATGAGTGAGCATCGATACAGGTTTCTAATGCGATGTCTGAGATTTTATGACATTTGTGATAGAGCACAATGTAGAGCGTTAAAAAAATTAGCCCCTATCGGGCAACTGTTTGAATAATTTGTCTTCAAAAAATGCATTCAAACCCTCTGATTACATAACAATAGATAAACTACTTGTGGTTTTCTTTGGAAGATGTGTTTTTCGATGTACATGCCAAAAAACTTGTGAAGTTTGGTATTAAAATCTATGCCCTTGTATCATCAACAAGCTTTTACACCACTCAGCTAGAAGTATGATAACAGCCAGAAGGTTTGTTTCTATCTAGTATCTCACCTTATGGAACCAGTATTGTATTTTTTTTATTTATTTATTTTTTTTAGAGCGAAAAGCACATTGAGGCTATTATTGCCTCCCTAAATGTAAGTGTGAGTGTAAAGTGTTAAAGTCGTAAGTGTAGTGTTTTAAGTTTAAGTGTGTGTTAAATTCGGGTACCGCGAGGGACGTATAAATCCTTTCAATAGGTGCAGCTAGTTTTTCCCTGTGGGGAAAACCAGTTGTAGGGTCACACATAAATGTAACAGCTGCTAATTTCTTTTCATCAGTTCCTCTTGCTAGGTTGCTCTCACACAAGTCTGTCACATATGTTGGAAAAAAATAAGCCTGAGATCTCTGAGTTCTTTTCTCCTAATGAATACAGGTAACCTAAATCAAGCATTTTCAGGTTCCAAGACCAATGTTTGATCTTGTCATGCGTGCCACAGAAGAGCGGTTTGTGCTATATCTCTTCTATGCACTACAACAAAGCAATTGATGGAGATACCAGAGAATATAAGAAACTGTGCATTATTAGAACATATAATGAGACGAAACTTGGAGTTGACATTTTGGAAAATGTCACAAGAAATTCTTACAGGTGGCCACTGACCATCTTTTTGATCTGTTGAATGTAGGCAATGTAAATGCTCTTTGTATTTTTAGAGCAAATAGGAATGATGGCCGTATCAGTTGCAAGAATTTTTTTTACATTATTTAGCTTTTGATATGATAAAACCAACAATAAACCAACACTTGGCCATGCAATCCTTGCCAAAAGAGCTTTGATGCAGGAGGAAACTTTTGCTTGGCATTAGCAAAGAGATTCCAGTGTACTACCTCAAGCAAGCGCTTCCGATGTGGGAAAATAATTCCTTTGTGGACAATCTCGAAACAAATCAACAAGAAGAATTTGTGCAAAATGCCAGCAATGGGTGTGTATAGTTTACCAGAAATACAATTGCTTTGATTAACTGAACATTAATCCTCAGCATTTGTTTTATTTTATTATTGTCAGTATGTAACCTAAATTGTACTTGTTCATTATTTTTTTCATTATTCTTGTATTACTCAAATAAAATTATTTAAAAAAATATTTTAAAATGTGTATAATAGTTTAAGCTAATGTACCCAGTACCAAATGTATCATTAAAACCAATAACACGGTTAAAGAAAAAAAATGCTAATGTTCTACAATGGTAGATTACGTGACCACTCACATAATGGTGAAAGCAATGCAGTGTTAACATCCTTAGATTAGGTAAAGGTAAGTTAAGAGATTGTATACCTTTACCTGATGGCTAGGGTTCTTTAAAAATAGGAAAAAGCACTAATTTGATATTTAGAAATGTCAAAGCAAGATGCAGACAGAATGCGAAATAAAACAGCCTAAATAATTGAATTTTTAATTCTTTTCAAGTGTTATATTATTTGGAGAAAAGGTATAGTCTAGTTTTTCATTAATATCTGATAATTTGATTTGATATTTGTGTACCTGTTGTGATTAATATGTCACCACTTATCATGAGTATCCTACTATAGCTTCATGTTGTATCATCTATTCTATGATGAAATTAATGCAAACCGAATATCAGCAACAAAATTCATAGGACCTGAAATGTTCTGTGGTATTACAAGGCTATGCAGGCTGTTGTTACTTGGGTTCAAAGAGAGCATAAGAGGAAATTATGCATACAAAGGGAGCATAAGAAGACATGAACATAAAAGGTACAGCAGACTGAAAATGAGTAGGCTTAGTCTTCATGGGTTGCTCTAAACATACCTAGTTTACTTACGCTTAGTAGATATAATATAAGGAAAGTTATTACCGGACATGGCTACTTTAGGAAACATGTGCATAGGATGTTTATATACAACAAATCACCTCTTTGTAAAAAATGCTAACTGGAGGAAAAGACTGCAGAACTTCTGCTTCTGAAATATAAATTTTCAGGAGCAAGAAAGAAACATTTTTGGAATAATGGCTAAAGGATTTACCATTCAACAAAAGAATCTAATCAACAAGGTACTAGAGTTTATGGAACTCTTGAGAGGCTGTGCAAGATATCCATCTGGTTGATGTACAAAGGAATACGGACTGCCTGATATGAGATGGTGAATTTATGTAAAATATAAATCTCTGGAACGTTTATTAAATTATGATTTTTATGCAGTTTTTAATGAAACTATTTTGTGACATCATTACCATTTATATTGTGTGGAGCACAGACAAATCAATGAAAGGATCACTCTACAAAGTGGTGTATAGTCTTGATGTTGGAACACTAACAATGTCAGTAGGGTAATCGTAGTTTTGGTTAGGTAATTTTAGGTTTTCCTCTTATTTTTAAATCTTCCCATAATTTCCTTTTAAGGAAATATGGTGTATGTGCGTGTACACACACACACACACACACACACACATGTATTAGCACACTCTTGATTGTAGTTTCGGTCTGAGTTGATTCAAACTTGGCACAAAAATCGATTATGGTAAGGTAATGTGGCAAAGAACTTGATTTGGACTAGTTCATTAACCAACAAAATTTGTCAAAAAGTTTCACAATGGTGGTCATGGTATTTAAAATCTTAAAAATTCATAACTTTCCTGTCCGAATTGTTTTAGTCCAATTTCACCAACATAATCTGCGTTAAAAATTTCATAAGTTAGCATTTTGAATTTTAAAAATCCTTTGAAATTAAGAAGTTTAATTTGATGATGCTTAGGGGTTCATTTTTATATTTTCAGTGTAATCTAGATTTTAATGCTGATTATGATAGTGAAATTGTAATTTCAAAAGATTAAAATAAAGAAAAATACCTTTGGAAATTCGCTTCTATCATTTCAGTAAGACAGCTGCATGCCGTGATTATTTTTGTTATCAAATATATACTAGTTTATATAAAAAAAATATATGAAGAAAATCTTACTTCATCTACAACAATTACAGGTGTAAAATTATTTATGCAATGTTGTTTTGTCTTCTTGAGATATCCTGCATCACACACACAAATTGGTTACATTCAGTCAAATTACTATGCATGAAATAGTTCAAAGATGTTAACAATATTTAATTGACAGAGATTAGTGCAGTTTAATATATTTTAAATGATTATGTAACAGTATTATGTAATTAGTAAATTTCATATATTGGGATCTTAATGGCATTTTTCCCAATCTGTGACATAAAATGTTTAGGAAATCGTATTTGTTATGGGTATTTTATTTTCAATTAATTTTAAATATGAAAAGCATGTTTCTTATACATGGTAGTACCCTGTTAAGTTTTTTGATTAGAGTTGAAGTATCTAGATACAAATAATATTAAATAACCTAAATTTAGAATTGAGTTGTTAAAAATTTTGTGAAATATTATACAGTATATCTAATTTTTTTATAGTTTTCTATTATCAGTTTTAATTATATAGTAAAACAGTGCAAACATTTAGGTTAACTTGCTAGTCTTAAATAAAACCTATTTTGTATGACATTACTACTCTAGAACAATGTGATTGTAAACTTTTTTAAGATTTTTGATTTACGAAAATACTAATTTTTCTGAGAAAATTGGTAAAAAAATGCATTCAAAAACTGACATGAAAATTTTAGTTGGTTAACATATTATAGTTTTATGTGTCTTTTAAAAGGACAGTTGGATCGTGGTACTAAAACTGAAATTAATAAAAAAAAAACTTATTCTATCCAAATGTGGTTTATTACAAATTTTGTTACCATACAGATCTTGATTTCTCAAAAATAACTCACTATCACTTTAAGAGGATGTAAATATCGTTTACGATTTTACTAAGAAAAACAAGTAGCCTACTTTTAGGGACATTAAAATAACATCAAATAGTCTTAGTCTTACACATGGTTCTGTAGTTTTACCACTTTTTGGGGGGGGGGATCTTAATGAACACTCTCGTAGGGGATCTGAATACCTTAGTGCCATTGCTACACATAAATATTGCATGTATTTGTACACAGACGAGCTTCCTGTAACATTCAAACCTTTGGCCATTTTATCTACTTTTCATTAGTCTTGTGACTGAAATTCAACCAACGAGACCTCGAGCATCACACCAAGCATCAATGTAAAAACAAATTTTGTTTTCTGGCATCAGCATCATAGCAGTGTGAAGGTTATTTTCTTGGCATGCACTTATCAATTTTGATGTTTCTGTTTTACATAGATGAGACTTTGTGACCTGTATTTACCCTATACAACATTCACTCTAGTAAGATCTGTTAGTTGACAGCTGATTGTCGAACAGGGAGGGAGTTGGAGGAAGTAGGAACTCCGATTAAACTATCATGTAGTACTTTAATGAGTCTTTTGAAAATTAAATTACAAAACATTTTTGTTTTCAAAATAGTTTTAAATCAAAAATGCTTCAAATCAAGCACATCTCCCCCTTACAAAATAATTTTGATAAAGCAACTTGTGCCATGCATATCATTTCTCATGACACTCCTGGCGACCTATACGTTTTATATGGGTAATTGTGGACTACATTTAATCAATATTGTTAAAGCCAAATTTAGAGAATTAGTTTCATTTTTTTCATGAAAAAATGACAGCAAACAAACTTTTTTTAAATTAAAAAATGGTCTTGATATTGAGAAAACCTACATGTTAAATTTCAGCCCAATCTTTCTATTAGTTTAGTCTCCGGTGATGGGCACAGACAGACAGACAGGGCATCTGAGTAAAAACTTTGATTTTTTTATAATCACCAAACTTTATACTCTGTATCTAATGAAAAAGTAAAAAGGCATCATATGTCTATTATAGACTCCTTAGTTGTCAGTATAGCATACAAAATACAATGCATATTTGGGAGCAGATAGTGAACCAAAGTTGCAAATGTTTAAACTGTTTTTATTAATATTTGTGTTTTTATTTTATGGTTTTCTTTTACAGATATTGTTTATGGGCGGAGCGTCTGGGAAACTTAAAATATCTGAACAGGTATGATTTTTACTTTTTCTTAATGATAAATTATAACTCCTTTAATGTTTACTAGTTACTTTAATGTTTAGTAGTTGTTTTCTCTAAAAAATTGTGTATCAGAAGCTTGTTTCACCAAGCCTATGTACTGCTTAGGCCTAATCAATATGTATTCCTTATTCTGTTTCATTTTAGTTTCTATTTATTATTACTTTAATGTTGCAATTTTGACTATCACCATTCAAATCTAATTTGTCAAAGAGTAGAATAAAGAAAATGAAAATAACTCTTTTAATGACTTCATTATAATATAGAGAGGACGTTATGATGGGTCAGAACTTTAATTTGTATTTATTTATTATTAAAAATTTGTTTTCCTAACATCTGTATGTTAGACTAATAATAAAGGGATAGTTCTTAACAGAAAAGGTAAAGCTTATGGCAGTAAGTGCAATACCGAATCTGTGAACCCTGCAGGGGGGGAGTGCAGACTAGCTACACCTATTGAGAGGAGATTTAGACGTCTGGTAGAGAGGCAATAATAGCTTTAATGTGCTTTTCACCTTAAAATAGTAACAACAAAAAATATTGAAACTTTGGTATTGAGCGTATTGTGTATCCATTTTTTATGCCCCCCGACATCATACCTGTCAATTGAAATTTGCAGGACACAGCAGATTAAACGGTTTTCAAATAACTCTGATATTGAACATATTGTGTATCTGTTTTTTTATACTCCCTGCATTAGAAAAAGTTTTTAAATCTGTCAATTGAAATTTGCTATAGGAAAAGCTACGATTCAAATTTTTAAAAAAGAAGTAAGTTCCAGGATAAAATTATTATACAGTAGTACATGATTATTTGTTGTACATGAATTTTTAAAACATTTTTTAACAGTTTCATACATTTTGAATTAATAGTTTCAGTTTATTGATGCTTGTACATGCTATTGTAGAATTTCGTTAAACATATCAAGTTCTAAGAAACCCAGTTGTTTAACAAAACATTTTGTTTTTGCATATAACTGAACAAAAACGTAATACAAGGCAAGTAAAACAATATTGTCAATAATCAGGGCACCTACAGATTTCATCCTTATTTAACAAAAAGTCGGTTTTAATGAACTACTGAGACCCCAAACGGTCTGTTAAACTAAAGGATTATTGTGTTAATTTTGCCCAACTATGACTTTGGACAGATAATGTCAAGGATTAAGCATAAATTGCAATTTATGCTTTTCTTATCAAGTTTGTATTTAAATGACATGAATTTGTTATTAACTTTTAATGATTTTGCCAGTTTAGCACTTTTTATCTGATAGGTATCAAAGTTGTGATTAACAATGCTGCGTTGTCCAATGACGCAAGAGAAGATTTGTATGACCTCACATATAAATAAAAGACAGGACGAGAGATAGTTTATTGAGGACAAAATTCGTTAATGTTATTTTTTGTTTTAAAACCATGTTCACATTCAATTTGAAAATTATCAGTAAAAATTAAATTTTGTCATAAATCGACTTTTTTGAACATTTTGTTTTAAAAAGCCTGTGTTAAGGTGCATAATTTATTTTAAATAATTTAATTGAATATGAGATAGTTTTTTACAAAGGTTTTTTTTGAACAGTTTATTTTTTATCAATTTTTAAATACTTGTAAAAATACAATATACTCTTATCTGTCAACATACTTTAAAAAAATATTAACTTTATAAAGTATAATAAATTATTATTATCTACAAAAAAATATTGTCAAAAAGCATACAGTAAAAAAATTTTGATAAGTAAAAATTAACAATATACCTTTCTGATTTAATATTGTGCAATATTTGTTCTGAGGCATTAGAAAATTTAATGCCATCGACACTTATGTTATTATCTAAAAATTTGAATATTTTAAATGTCAATTTCTATTCTTATCATAGCTCTTGTACGGATTAGACGTTGAATTACTGAATAATTGAGTACATATCTCTGAAGTAAGTAAAAATAGTGTAGAATAGAATATCATAGGTAATTATTATTCATTCTCATGTCTATGCATTTTAAGAAACATTTTTTATTATATAACAAAAAGTTTTGGATTAAAAAACAGTATACAGGCCTATATTAGGGCTATTTTTTATGCTGACCACAACACCACAATTTGTTTTGTTTCAAAAATGAGCTTTTGGAATATCCATCATGGTATGGTTTAGATCCTTGTCTTGAAATGAGTGCTTATCTTAACCTCTAGAACCCTGTTTGAGGAGTCACAAATTTTTTTTAAAATATATGTTTGTGCGCAGGAACTCTAGCGTTCATAATTTTGGTGCGATTTAACTCAATTTGATACAAAAATTTAATGTGCTAATAACTTCAGAACAAATTCACTATCCATTAAAATGTCTTCAACAATTTAAATAATAGTGGCCATTCCAAATTTGTTAAAATTATATCTTTTTTGCCTCACATTTTTTTAAGATTTGGATTTCCCTATCAAAATCAGTATTAAAATATTTTAAGGTAGAATTTAAAAGTTTTAAAGTTTGAAATTGTTAGTTACTCTTAGAAATTTTAAATTGTAAGAAGAATATGTTACACTTCTTGGAAATTTGCTTTCATCACGATATCGAGGCAACTTGTATGCCACAGCCTTACAGATTATTTAAATCTGTTCAGGAAGTTTTTTTTAGATGTACTAAAAAAATTTTACAACAAATTTAATTGCTCAACTAATTCTTTCTGTAAATTACAGGCAACCATGGCTCTTCTACACAATCCAGAAGTGGCAACTGAGTCTGCAACTTTTGGAATGGGTTGTTTTTGGGGCAGTGATTCATATTTTGGAGCCAAAGTTGGCGTTATCCGTACTAAAGTTGGATATGCAGGAGGACAGTTCAAGGACCCAACTTACCGTAATTTGTAAGTTTTTATTTTACCCTCTTAATAGTTTTTTTTTTTTAGTTATGCCTAAATATGAATAGCGACATATTACTTAATATTATATAAGTATGTAATTTTTTTTTAATTAAAAAAAACATTTATTGTTTCTTTTTGTCATATTTGTAACAAATATAGATATAATATTGTAGATAAATAATATATAATTATCCCTTTGCTAGTATGCATAAAGTCCTTATTTTTTTGTTTAGGTATTAAATAAATAAATAATTTTTAGGCAGACTTTATATGACAACCCCTTGGATGCTTGGCCTGCCTAGTAGCAAGCCCTACCTAAAACTTCTAGGCTTTTTTAGCGGAAAAGTACATACAAATAGGTGAACATATTTTTATACTCGGTCTTAATACTATACAACAAATAACTATTGTACAGGTTTGTTAGTATTTGTTACATATTTTCTGTATTTCAAAGGCGATTCCATTTAATCTGAACAGGATTTGGTCCAAATTATTTAGCATTTTCAGTACTGTACTTGTACTAATATTAAAATACAATGAGCCTTATGAGTAAAAAGAGGCAAAAGATTCTTTTTTTTTGCGAAAAAATGTGCATATTCTTCAATTGATGTGAAAAAAATGTAAAACAAAACCTTTTATTTTAGAGTAGAAGCAAATCCTTCTTTCAGTGATCCATTTACTTTGTCAGTACTAAATGGTTATGAACAAAATGAAATGGTATTTACTCTACCATTTATGATATAAAATGGTACTTATTCTAAATGAAAAGCAAATCCTTTGACAATATGAATCTAATCAGAAGAAGATTAACATGTGAAGTAAATGGTTTGTTCAACTTTTACTGGAAAAAGTAAAAGCGGTAGTCCAAGTATAGGAGTACGTTGGAGAAGATGAAGATATGTGGAAACTGAGTTCAATAGAGACATATTGTGAATCTGCTGTTTTATTGGGAATTAAGAAAATTATAAGTAATGGAAACTCCAAAAGGTATAAAATAATAGGGAAGTTATGTTGATGGAATAATATGTAACTAATTTTTGTTTCAGAGGGGACCACACGGAAGTTCTTCAAGTAGATTTTGATCCCAAAGTAATAAAGTATTCAGATATTTTGAAAGAATTTTGGCAGAACCATAACCCTTCATATAAGGTTAAACCTCAGGTAAGAAAAGTAGTTTTGAAAAGGCCATATGGTTATATTTTATGAAGTAATATTCAGTTTTAGTCTATTATCAGGCCCGGATATACTCCTTGATACTAACGGAGGTAATGGTCATAGGTAGTGGTCACAGCGTTTCTGTCTTCCCATCTCACTAGCTGATCACAAAATTTAGAATGTTATCAGAATTAAGGTATTAACAGAAGCCCAGTGCTTCTGGTCTTGTCAAATTTAACTCTCAGTCAAGCATTTTTCTGCATGCACTACCCTAAAGTGCCAGGTATTTTTTCACATAGTGTACCCCCAAAAGTGTGAACCTATTTTTCAGGATTTTGTTAAGATTTTGTAAAATGGTTGTACTTTTGGTATTTAATAAGTTATCATCATAAATTTTTTCTTCTTCTAATAAATCAATCAATAATATCTATTAATCTAAAAATCCTTATTATATACCAAAAAAATTATAAAAAATAAAATGACACTTTAAAATGAAGTATTATTTCTTCAGTTTGTTTGAAGAAGCAGGCAGGAAAAATATAACTTAAAACCTTGCACATCACTCATATGCACAATGTGTTCACTTTATGTTCACAATATCTTATTAAATTAAAAAATTATGCTTTTTTACACAAAATTGAGTAGCCTTGAAACAATTGACTTGAGTATTGATCTGTGCATTGATTTTACATACTATATCATATGTGAAATGAAATTATTATTCTTCCTTACTAGTTGATATTAAAAAATAACAGTAATATTACTTATCCCATTTTTTATGATTTTTTCCATATGGTTTGGTGAAATTAATTTTTTTCACTTTTTTAAATGTCCAGTCTAACCAGACGTTGGTACTGAAAGGTTTAAATCAATTTTAAAATAATTTTTTAACAGCTTTGCATCAGTGCTTTGTATAGAAATGATGGCAATGATAAAATAAATTAGTGTAGTAGTGCAACTTACTGTACTTTCAAGCACAATTACACAACGAAAAATTTAAAACAAGTATAGTAATGGATGTTCTCTGAACTACCCACCAATCACCAGATATTTACAGTGTTTGTCGCTTTTTTTCTACCATATACGAGAATATAAAATTTACCATTGGTCAACCTCTTTTGTTTTGGTTTGAGTTTCAGGGTTAGTTGCTCTCATCCTTTTGTTACATGAGGTTATGTTTTTAGGAATATATTACTGTCCAATTCTTTATGCAGTGATTGTTATTTTCATAGAATGAATGCTGTAATAAAAACATAATTCATATAGATCAATTGATTATGTGAGGGGAGTTAAAAACAATAAACAATTAGGTAACAGTGAATCAGTGAAAACAATTAACCTGTACGACTCAACAGGTTAACAGCTGGTGCTAAAAATAATAATAATAAAACTATTGTACTTTGACAGTTTTCAGTTTAACTGAATTTTTTGTTACGGGATTCAAGTCTGTTCCTGTAAGGATTGTTAAGATAGTAATTACTTTACAAAAAAATATTGTTTTGTTTGTTTTAATGTCCATATTTTATGCTAGTTAGACTAATGAGGATGAGATATCAGCATTAATGGTAAGGGTAAATCATTGGTAGTAACTGCAGCTCGAACTAAGAACGTTGAAGTGTTTTTAGTGTGTTCAAAGTCACAGCAGATCAGTGTTTTAGTTACATCGACCATTGGGATAATATTTTAATAACTAGTTATTCTAATAAATAAGTAATAACTAATTACTTCTACTTTCGTAAATACAATTTTTTTTTAACTATAGCACTTAAAATGTTTTGTGAGTCTAAATAGATATAGTATAAAGAAAGGAAAAGTATAGATTTGGGGTGGAAAACTGGTACAAAATAAAGGGGTGAATGAGTAACTTTCTAGGGTTACTATTGCACTAAGACCTTGTAGATTTATTGTGCCACCTTTCTATATTCCTTAGATGCTTAGTTACAGCACCTTCTGCAGTACTAGTCTTATCATAAAGTCTAGGATTTGGATAGTAATAAAGTTGGGTAACTCTTCCACTTCTAACTGGAGACTTCCCAATTCATTATTGAGGTACTTGAAAATGCTTTCTCTGCTGATTGCCTTCCAAATTATCTCCCCTTACTCTTTGATTCTTACCTCAGAGATTGTGCCCCATTTGGCTAGCTATTTGCATTGAGGTGAACTCCTGCTCATTCTATTTACAGTCTTACTCATGGGAACATGGGTAAGACTAAGGTACACTGGGAGGTTTTCCAGTTATCTCTGGCTCTGTTTGATACACCATTAGGCTGGTGTCGTACAGTCCATCAGCACGGGTCGCTGTACACTTACACCAGCTTATACTGTGTAGTGAATGTGTGTATATTTGTAGATAAGCGTATTGAGCTAGAGGTATAGTGGGATTGCTAAACCCATCAGTTGCTCAATTCAGCTGCGTGTGCTGGCTAAAATGAAGAGGTAGTCAAGGCCTCTATTTGATATAAAAGGAGCATGGTCATTTGCTTGAGAAGATCATACTTAATTAATGGAGAATAACTTGAAAATATTAATGAATGAGAACCGACCTCTAAATATCTGTCACCTCAACATAACCAACTGTCTGCTGGATGAATCAACATTTCTTCCAAGTGCGTATTTGTTATATCTCACAATAAACAATTTTCTGATAGCCTATGTCTAATGTACCTTTAGACTTCTCACAATAAACAATTTTCTGATAGTCCATGCCCAATGCAGCTTTAGACTTATATGTTAAAGGGTCTATACTGATCCTGATAACATATAAACATTAGGCAGTTTTGTTTTGGTGTTGTTTCTCGACTTGATAAACATGATACTGAAAATACCTCCACATTACAAAACTACTTCCTTCAAGTGGATGTGTATGTGACAGTACATGTAGTATAAATTTGCATTTCATTGTTTTATGTTTTCACTCAATATTGTTGCTTCTTAGTGTTACTCTTCACGGGGGGGTGCAAACTAGCTGCACCTATTGAGAGGATTTAGATGTCCCTCGCGGTACCCAAGTCTAACACACACTTGCACTTACGTGTGTTAGACTTTAACATTTAACTCTCACACTTACATTTATGGATGCGATAATAGCCTCATTGTGCTTTTCAGCCTTAAAATAACTACCGCAAAAAATCTTAGTGTTACAATAAGCAGTTGACAAGTATTATTATAATGTTCTGGATTTTATTTAATTTTTTCGCCCACTTGATGAAGTTATGTGGTTTTTAAAATAATTATGATACATTGTATTTTTGTTTAATATATTTTTTGGCTCCTCGTATCATTCAAACTGTTTTGCATTTTGACCTGCACTGGTTGTTATGGATAAACTGTGTTCTACTGTAATTTGGCATATTTTTATTTAAGACTCTAAAGTCCCTTTCAAGATGGCATTTTCAAAATTGCCACTAATATTTCAAAAGTTGCAAAAGTAAAAGTACTGTAGAATTTTGTATAGTTAGATTTTATTTACACCTTGTAAACTTATTTTTATTTATTTGCTTTAAAGAGTGTGTGCATGTATGTTTTCAGTATACTTCCTTAATACTTTATCACAGTCCTGAACAGAAAGAGGTGGCGGAATCAATGAAAAATCAACAGCAGAAAATTAAAAATGATATAGTCACAAGGATTGAACCAATCACTGACACCAAGTTTTATGATGCTGAAGAGTGAGTAATCGTTGTGACAAAATTACTTTTTATTGTTCATTTTATTACTTTTTCAATTAACAAAGTATATAACAAATACTATAATCATGAATAAAATTTCAGTATTGAGTTTGTGGTGCAAATGCACTCTCCAGCGATGAGTGAAAACACACTCCCAGACTCAGGAATCCTCAAATCTGATTCTAGAGTCTGGGAGTGTGTGTGCACTCATCGCTGGATACTAAACGAATTGACAAATTTTGATGAAATTTGGCATATATGTGTAGTTTGAACATGTCCTGTGCGAATATGCAAAAAAAAACATTTTCAAAACCTTTTTTGTTAAAAACTTATAAACTAGATCGAATGAGTTGAATTAAATGTATACAATAGAAAAAGTGTTGTGTCATAAAAAAGCTAGAAATATTTATTTTAATGCTTTGTGATTGTAAAAAAGTGAGGTTTACCTCAATATCTGCCTTTAAAACTAGAGCGAAAACGAATTGTTCACTTTCAGTTAATTGGGGTTTTTGTTCGTGGCATATTCAGAAAGTAAGTATCGTTTTGTTCTGTTGCAACCACAGTGCTGCTATCAGCACTCCGCCCATGTATGTTAGTCTTCATGGTTCATTGTATTTTCACTGACACCATTACAATTGATTTTTGTAGTGTTTACAAATTTCTGTGTGCATTGAAAATCTTTATGACAATTTGTAAACCCGCCAACTGTGAGATTCATTCTGTCATTTGATATTTGAACGCAAGGAACGTTAAGCCAGCAGTTGTGATGAATTTTCTCATTATCTTTCCTTAACAAATAATCGTTGACAACAGAAGACCGCCTACTCCGTGCCTCATTGTTTGCCCTTCAATAAATTTCCTGACCCATTTTTTTATCCCTCCACCACTCATTGCATTTTCACCATAGACATCTTGAAGTTGATGATATATTTCAGCTAAGTAAGGCACGGTACTCACTTTCTGGATATGCCTCAAACATAGTTTACTTAAATATCAAACAGCTTTTAAATTTCTTAAAATATTTTGTTTTTAAAGTATTTTTGCTAAAATCCTTAAAAATTACAAAATATAATTTCCATAATATCTGCAATAACAATTTTGAATAAATTTTACTAATTGCCTCAAGAACCCAACAAAATATACAGCTTGCTGTTTTACTTACATCTTAATCCATGTATCCAGCATCACTTTTTTATTGATAGCACAATATACCTCTTACAAGTGGGCAGCTAAAAATTTATTTTATTTATTTATTTTTTTAATGTGTTGTTTTACTGTTTGGGTTTAGGGTTCTAGCAAGGTCTGACTTCATTTTTACAGAGCTGTTGGGGTAGTTGCACTTGAATAGTATTTATGTTCCAGAGTTTGCTCCTAATTTTAGTAGATATTGGTGTTTTTTTTTTAAATAACGTCTTTATATTTGAAGCCATAGTGCTCAGGATTTGTTTTGTCTAACCTTGTTCCAATAGTACTGTAACAAAATTAAAAATATACTTGTTCTATTAAAACTGGCCTCGAACATACCATAAATATAACAGCGAAAGTATTGTAAGGATTAATATTTCACAAAAACATGCATTGATTTGTTTCAGTTATCATCAAAAGTACTACTTACAACAACATAAAGATATCTGTAGTACTCTTGGATTGAAAGGCAATCTTCTAAAAACTTCTCACATAGCAGCTCGAGGAAATGGGTACCTGATGGGTCACGCAACCTTAGAACAGTTCGAAGAAGAAGCGCCTAAACTAGGCCTCACTAAGGAAATAATTGATTATTTCAGAGAATATGTTAAAGAAAATCAAGGTCGAGGTTTTGTCTGCGGCTAGACCAATTATTGTATAATTGGTGGAGGTATTCATTCATGCACTTACACAAAACACACACACACTTATATACATCAATACCTCACCATTAATGTGAATAGTTTAGTTAATTAAAACTAACATGTAAAGGAAATAATAGTCACAAGGTTGTTATCTTAGAATCTGTAGATAATATGTGGGAGATTTATGAGTAACTGCCTGCCTGATAGTAAAACGTTAGCACCTAAACAGTAAATAAAAAAATTGTAAAACTTGGCAATTTTGGTAAGTGCCCAAGCCCAAACAGAGGAAAATTATAAGTGACATACTTTTATTCTGTTATGATGCAGAAAAACTTACTGGATGGAACAAGTTAAGGAAGTAAAAATAAAACAATTAAAAAATAAGTTAAATCAAATTTGTTGCTTGTTGTATTAACGATACAATGTTGATTAGGTATAAGTATTAGAGTATTTTTTATTACGTACAAATTCTGTTATTTATTTTTTTAAATTACTTCCTGTTACATACTTTTTAGCACTTAAACCAGACTAATTAGGCAAGGTGAAGAATTGACAGGCCATTTGGTCTAATAAAATTAGACATGACATACTTGCGAACAAGTTTTTGAATACTCTTAAATAGTGTAATATATTAAAATTCAATATTATATGAGTTAAAATTTATATTATTTTTGATTTGTTATTTCCAAACCTAAACAGCTGTAACTTTTGTAATTTTTTCATGCTGTGAGAAAGGTGATGTCACTTGGAGCCAGTTAGGCCCACATGGAGGATGGTTGAACAAATCAGATTTGTTTATAAATGGTTCATGCCTTGCATGACAGTAAAACGATGATGCCAGAACTCAAGTGCAGTAAAACATCCAGTGATATTCAAAATATATATCTAATATCGGTTTGAATCCTTTTTAGAATTTATAGATTGTTTAAAGTATTATTGAACAAAGAGTTTTAAACTTCATTAATATAATTCAACATTTTTTGTAGTAAAAAAAAAAACATTGTAGGTAGCACCAACCAGATACAGGTTCTTTCTCAGGCATGTTAACCTAACTAAAATAAATCATGTATTGTAAATATACTATTTACTAATACACTAATATACTATGTAACCTTTTGCGCTCGGAAGGCCACTATGTATGCCTACTGATCTTTGAATCATATTGGATAAATATTTACCACAGTGTACCACAACTCGGGTAAGTCTTTACATGTAGCTTGCACTGTTTTGTTGTTAAGCCCATCATGTGCAGATCTTGGTAATGCCTAATGCTCGGAATGAAATTACACAGTTTGGATAAGATGATACTTTTGTTTAAAATTTTGCAATTAATATTTTCATCACTGAATCATGTAATGTTTATTCATATTGATATTGATAGTTTTTAAATATATATTTTTTATGTTCAGTTTTCTTTATTCTTAATAAAAACTATGCTTATTTGTGTAAATATGTATGAAAATATATTTAATTTACATTTTTGTTTATAAAATATGTAAAACTTTATGAAAAGCATTAATATTGATTATATGAAAAACAAGCTTTGAGTTATTTTCACATTATGTTATTCTCTGATAGATTGCAGCACTTCCTAAGTATATTGACTCTATCTTAGAATTTATAAATAGTAGTGGAACATAGGGCAATTAGAGGAAGGAGAGCCGACCTGTAGTGGAAAGTAATAAGAGCACATGTAATGTTATGTGGCCTGTCCGAGCAGAGATAACTGGACACTACTTAATATCGTTGACCTCCTCAGCGAAACTACAACAGCCACTAAGTGCGGCCTTCAGAGCTGAGGGGAAAATCTCAATTACTTTCAACCAATTGCAAAGGGTTAACATAATACTTTTACAGTAGGACTGCATAGTGATTAAGAGTAATAAAATTTTATGATTGTTAAATTTAAAGTTTTATTTTCAATTGTACGTTATTATTATATATAAAAGAATTATATTTTTACAACAAAAATTTATTTTTTGTAGAACTGTAAAAATCCTTAATTTCCAATTTATCCTTGACAACCAAGGTTTCTGTTTGAGGATGAACCTGAATACATCTGTTGAAAGATGTTGTGGGATCTTGTCACCACATTAAGAAGAAACATAGAAATATATAACAAATACACCATCATATACATGCGACATACAAACATGCTATGTGTATGTTCATGGCTATTAAAATATACAGTTTTGTCAAAAACATCAGTGATGGACTTATTAAAAAAATCAGAACTTACAATAATTAAATATATTAAAATTCCAACTGCATTATACTGGGAATTTGTGTTTTTTGGGTGTGACTGTATTTATCCCTTGACCTTCAGTGAGTGACTGATTATTTCATGTTGACAACTGTCATTGATAATGATAACAGTTATTTGAAACATGTTTTATTCACAGATGAAGCAACATTTCACCTAAATCGTGTCATTAATAGATACAACTTTAAAATCGAGGGATAGGAGCAACCAAGAGATACAGAGATATTTTTTTAGTTTTGTTAAGATTTTGAAACATCTTATTTAAACCAAGAGATATTTTTAAAATCTGGAAAATTTGTTTCCAGATTTTCCAAAAGTGAATGTTTAGGTGCAGGCTAATACATGTTTAATGTACAATCATATGAAATGTTTATATATATATATATATTATTATTTGTGTATAGACCCTGTTGGATCACACAAAGCACTCCGACTCATATCTTGTTCCTTCTAATCCTCCACACCTCCCTCATCCTGTCCCCATGGATCCTTCTTCGTCCATTTTATCCCTGCTCTCTTTGGGATTTTATTCTCTGGGATCTTCCAACCAAGCATCTTTCTCCTGTATGCGTTCCTGTCTTCAATGTCTGTTGAGTCTATTTCTGCGTCATTAAGGACTATTCTGACTTGTTATATATATATATATATATATATATATATATATATATATATATATATATATGCACACATGCTTTTCACAAATTGAACTGCCAGGTAACATTAGAGTAATTTGGCAACAAGACGGAATAACATATTTAAAGAAATAAAATAAAATTAACATAGATAAAACTATTAACATATGTTTTCAAATATATTATTAGTATAATTTTAATGTAGCATCTGTGAAATAATGATCTGTGACCAGTGGAGTGAAACTTTAAATAATTTTGTTATGAGATGGTAGCACCAAGCCACGCAACATTTAAAGTGAAATATTGAGGGCTTGATAAGCATAATGTTTTGACCAATCACAGAAAAGAAAAATTAAAACAAAGAGCTAAAGAAAAGCTATTCTTCGTTAGAAACTCAGTATGTGGGTACGGAAGTCATTACAAAGGATAGATTTTGTTAAATTTTTGTATAAAAGTTAGTTTAGTTTTATAATTTTTTTAGTTTTGTTTAAAATTTTAAAACGTCTTATACTACTCATATTTAAAGTTTTAGTAAAATATTGTGAAGTGTTTATCTAAAAGAGTTACTACTTGAAAATGTTTACTCAACATATTTCTGATGTATAAATTTTTATTTACAACTAAAGTTACAACTGCATGCCACCTCATTTTAGTCTTAATGTATGCTGCACTCTCAACGATATGCTTCCTAACAGATGGATCAATAGGGCAGGTCATGTGCTGTAGCCTCTGAGAAGGCAAACAATAATTAATTCAGTAAATATTAATTCCACTGGATTTTTTCTGCGGTTATGTTAAAAATATTTTGTACTATGAAAATATCATACTATGATGATTCAGCACACCTCGGTAGAAGTTCATTATGATATTGACTTAATATGTGCAACAGTGCACATATCAAAATATATTAAAATATAGGAAAAAGTATTAAATTTTGTATACAAGCAAAATTTAAACAAAAATATTGTTTTTATTTCAAGTGGTTATTGAACTATGATTTTTTTAAAAATATGTCCAACCTTTTTTGATGACTCTGTTCTGTATGTTATATAACAAATGTTCTGAAAAGCATCAAAGAGTACATAAAGAAAAAAAATCAACAATCAAAGAAAATTAATTTTAACTAAGAAACAGTTGAACAAATACATTGTTATTGGATTTGAGCTTTGTTCATAAGATATATGTACATTGTTAGTTATGAAATATATGTCAAAAAAAAAATACTGGAATAATTTCAATTGTAGTTCAAGCGGTGGCAGTGCTATGATTACTTACTGAATTTATTTACTATTATTTTCATGTCAGAGATTAATTAGGCCTACAATGTTCAAGACAATTGAAACGTCCATCTCATAAAATACAGTTAGTAATTTGTTTCTTGAATGCAAATTTGTCAATTTACATTTTTGAAGTTATTTTTATGAAGCTGTTATAATGAATGTACTACTCCTGGTCTTTGAGCAGAAGTTGTTTTTGGGTTCACCCTATTATTTTTGTAGTAATGAACTTCATAAATTCCATGACTATGTGTGTTTTTTGAATACAGTAATTTAGTTTCAGTATCTCAGACTTTATCATAAAAATGGTTCAGCGGAATAAAAAAAAAAGTTTTTTTGAGTTTATAGATGTGAGTAGCAGCTGTTGTTTTATACAAATATTGTCAATTTAATTCAGTATTAAAAAATAATATACTATTTTGTAATAGTTTTATCTATGTGCAGTATTAGTATTAATATATGCAAGAAGTAGTATTACATTAATCTGGTAAACCAGTTAAAATACATACCACAACAAACACTATAAAAAAAGTAGATAAAGTGAAGTGAATAAGCATAATGATAGGTAGGTGAACATGTGGTATTTAGGTAAACCTTCAAAAGTGATATTTCTTCATATTTAAGAAGTTCTTATTTGGTTAAAATAGCGGGGAGTTCACTAGATCTTAGCTTTGAGTGCAGGTTCTAATCTAGTTACTTTTCTGAAAATTTTATTTCATTAATAATCAGTGCTAAAATCTGCATAAATTAACAACTTCTATAATTTTTAAATTACATTGAACTTAGAACAGGCACTGACATCCGTTTTAAATATTCAAAATTTTAATTTATGCGTATTTTAAGACTAATTAGTCATTATGATAGCGGGTAGAAAATAAATTTTAAAAAAATACTACGTTTTGAAGATTTGTAATGACTGCCATTTTGAAACCAACTAATTGGGGGTTTTTTCTTTTGGTGTTTAACGTCCGACTATTGTGCACACTTGGGCTAATGCAGACGATGGGGGTGATTTATAGCGTATGAAAATGCCAAGCCCTCGCCGGGAACCGAACCCGGGTCCTCGGGGTAAAAGCCTAGTACGCTATCCACTAGGCTACTAATTGGTATTTACGCAGTACTGTTAATGTAATGAATATTTGTTTGTTAGTTATATTTTATACCTTATTATCTAATCTGCGGAAAATAATTTTTTTAAAGATTACTTACGATTTTAGGTCTTTTTTTACGGAACTATATTGTAGCGTTATTGCGTTTACATTGCATTGCTGTAATGCGCGTTATATACATATATATTTTTTTTTCTTCTTCTTTTCGTTTCACCCTCTTTGGGGTACGCTGAATCAATCATTTCTTGCGCGCTGTACTTTTCTTTGTTCCCAGTAGCTCTTCATTCTTTCCGATCTTCTTTTCCTCTCATCTTCCGAAATGACAGGTTTAGGTCTTATTTTGGTTTTATCTTGGAATATTTTTTTAATATACTTATATAAATATATATATATATATATATATATATATATATATATATATATATATATATATATATATATATATATATATATATATATATATATATATTGGAAATTCACTAATAAAGAGAGAACACAAAGAGACCATAAATGATAAATGTAATGCATTTTTACATAGTTATATTGTTCTTTAAAAAAAAAATTGTTTCTAGTTTAATCTCTTTTTAGTCTTTTCATTTTTAATGATACTATACTAATGGCTACTACATGTACATATTACATATACATCTGTGAGTAGAGTTAAGTAAAGAACACGAAGTACGCGCAGTAAGTATATTACAATTTTTTTAAATTTTGCTATAATAAAACTAGTTAGATTTGACCTTTTATTCTTTAATTGAAGTTAAACATTATTTTAGTATATTTTGTAAGATTTATTAGCTGATTAAGTCATGGATTTATGAATATAGACAAAAACATACGAACAAAATCCATGTTAGCACACCTCGGCTACAATAATATTTTGCTAACAAAACTGTATTTACCGGTGATCTTACACAGAACTCAGCTTCAGCCAGCTTTAAAAAATATAAATGAGTTAATATCTTTTTAAAATTTGTAGTAAAGGCCTGTTTTTCTGCATATTTTATCTTACCACATTTTTGTGTTTATGTTATGGTATTTATGAGTGTGATGTCATTGCCATTTACATTCTATCACATTCATGCCATGGTTTAACAAACATATCACTTTATCATTATTTGTGAACTTTGCGATTTGCCTCTTTTTGTCAGTTTAGGTTGGGATTACAGTAGTCTTGTCGATTTTCTTATAAATCATGGTATATTTAAAGATTCATTTTCATGTTCATTGTGTAGCAATAATTTTAAAATTTATAAAGAAACATTAACTTATGTGTGTCATAAGATTAATACCAAATCATGTTATGTTATTCGTGCATACTCATTTCATACAAAAACGTAGGTTGTTTTCCATTTTTCCATTTTTTTTTGTGCTAAAACGCTTTATTACATGCCCAAAAGTAATTATCCAGTTTTTTTTTTTTAAACGTCCGACTATTGTACACACTTGGGCTAATGTAGACGGGATGATTTATAGCGTATGAAAATGCCAAGCCCTGGCCAGGAATCGAACCCGGGTCCTCGGGGTGAAAGCCCGACGCTATCAACTATCAAGGGCCACCGAGGCGGCCCTATAATCCAAAATATAAAAATGTGGAAAGCAAGAGAAATATGAATAAAAGTGACCCTCATAACCTCAAAACTACTACTTCGTGAAAGTAGTTAACATGTTTTTGATGGATTACTTAAAAATTTTTTTTTTTTTTTTTGAGAAAAAACCTACCTGCTATGGTGGTGAACCTAAGTAACATGGTTGTTTGGTGATAAAAACACCTTTATTTAACCTAACTGACACGGGTGAAAAAACTATTTAATGAAACTAGTTAAAGGTAACATGTTTTTGGTTGCTAAAACGATAAAAAAACTTTATGTTAAAAAAAATACTTAAAGACCTAACTGACATGGTTGTTAGGTGGTGAACCTAACTCAAAAAGAGGCAGATCGCAAAGTTCACAAATAATGGACAATATTTTAAGAATGTTTTCATTACAAGAATGAACAAAGTAATAAATCTTAATATTTAGTAATAAATGTCAGAATATGTTATATTCGTTCATGACCAGTAAGTTCGAGTTTGAAATTTAATATGTTTAACCCGATGTAAACAGCAATGACGTCACAATATAGTTCTGTAAAATCAGCCTAAAATTCTAAGTAATGTTTAAAAAAAATATTTTTTGCAGGTGAGAATGTGTTAATTAGGTAATAAGGTATTTGATTAAATGAAACAAAAAATATTCAAAAATCATTATTTAAAAAAAAACAACACACCGCATAAATAAAGTTAATTTTTTAAAAAAGTTAAGTTCTAAGTTAATTTCTCTTAAGTTAATTCTCCTTAGGTTCTAAAGTTAATTTTTTTTAAAGAAAGTGTATTGTTTTTATTAATTATTTATGTATAAACCAGTATTTTTAACAATGACTGATATGTAACTGCCGAGGGAAACAAATTCCTGTACATGAACTGGTACGTTTAAAGTACTTACAAAATTAAAAAATTCTCAAAGTTATCCTATCATATGTTTGTACATATTTTGTATTAAAAAAACCACAACCATCAGCCCATATTCAATAACTACAATTATCCGTTCTATTTAACATCCATTTTTCACTCTTATTTTTAATGTTTTCTTATTGAGTGACAATGTTTATATATCCTGAGGTTATAAATTGTATACATTTATTGCTCTTATACAACTGTTCTCCTCACTTACTTCGGGTAATATTCCTTGTCATACTATTTGATTTATATATATCTTTTTAAAGTTTCACAATGTAACAGTAAGGATTACAATTAGAAAAGTGGCTCTAGTGTTAAAGGTTAATGTGTTAAAAATTAATTTTTATTTATAATTTTTAAAATTATATTTTGCAATATTTGGTGGAGAAACATACAATTATTATACACCGCCCCAAACTATTATAGCCTACCATAATTCTAAATGCTTTGGAAAAAAGCATAATATATAAGAATTTTTGTATGACATATTTGTAAGATTTTTTCCCATTCATCCATTTCTATTTCAGGATGGCGCCCTCTGATTTAAAGATGATGAATATTCACAGTTTTTGCCTGATTGTTTTAAAATTTTGTATGAAAGTACCTTTTATGTAGCTCAAACAACGTTATGTGTAAGATTTCTCCTCATTCACTTCAATTTCAAAAGGGCAGGCTCTCATTAATATCTTTTAATTGAATAAAGTACAGTAATAAAACAAATTTAAAAATCATTAGTGTTAAGTGTCTTGCTATTGCATAAATAGGCCTAGCCTGCCCTATTTTATAAGGTTAGTAGAATCAGTCATTCTTGGTATTTGAGTTTCAAGTATGGGTCTGGGTTTGAGGCTGTAATACAACAAAGTAGTTCTGTGCTAGAGGTTACAAACAAGCCGTCATTTTATGAATCCAATATGCTCTTGTTTCATTTGTGGAAGGTAAAAGTAAGGTTTTACAGTGTTTTCTTAGGTACCAAGAATGAATTACCCTGCTTTACAATTGAACATTCATAATGTGAACCCAATATAGGCAAAAAAAAAAAAAAAAATTACATTAAGCTTCTTTGTTGCATCAGGAATATAGCCGTTCCAAAACCTTGAGTATACTGTTTTTAAATAAAGTATTATAATACTAAAAGTAGTAAAAATTTTTAAAATGTTTGAAAATTAATAATTTTTGTTTATTATTCAATAGAAATGACATTAAACAAAAAAAAACTTATAAATAAAATTTACTCAGACAAATTAAAAACCTTTTTTGATTGATACTCTCAAATCAAGGTTTGGCCAATGTGCAAAAGTCCTACTTTACATTCACAACACTTCAAATGTAATATGTTTTTAACTTTTTTGTGTGTTTGCACATAAAAACATTTTTTTGTAATTTTTTTCCTTTTCTAACTGGGTACCTGTGTTGGTAGCTTACTGCACAGGAACTGCTCCGATGTTAGACTCAGTGGGTCTTGGTGCTGTTTTCTACTGATAAGGGCAGATGTATAGTCCAATTATCTTCTTTCAGGGATAGGTCTACATAATGCAAAATAAAGATTTTGCCTAATCAGCCATAAAGTAAAATCTAAATGGTGTTTTCGTGCAAATATTAAAAGCAAGACATTCTGTGAATATCACCGCCTGGATTCATATTGTGTAATCATAAAAATCATGCCTAATTCACACATTTTCTTCTCAGAATTGAACATTTTGATAATCATATATTTCCGCCACTACAGCATTTTGAAAATGTATAACAAAATAATGTCCTGATGTATTAAAAGGATTTTCTGTATTTCTGTGATACTTTAATTTTTAGACTTGTTATTTCTGAACCCCATTTAAATACACTACTATGCAATTAACCTGTTATTAGCCATATAAGAGGTTAAAGATTAAGCTACATTAGAAAACCAATTTTGACGTACTTTAGTCTGTAAATTACCTATTAATCTAGTAGATCCTGCTGGCCTTAACCACCCAAGCAATATCTGGATAACATGGAAGGCCTAATATTAATAGTGGTAAAATGGTTTTAAATTTGTTTGTATTATAATTAATCAAGATTCAGATGAAATAAACTAACAGTAAGTTGTAACCTAACAAATTTAGCTTGACAATATATATGTAGCCTTCTTTGTGTTTGTAAATGTACGAGGGTTGATCAAATATAAACGAGACTGACTTTCTAAAAACTTTTCCGTTGGACATTGAACTCTAAAGGGTGGGGTTTCAGGTAGCCTGGGAGGTTTGGGATGGGTGTAGACGGGCAACATTTCCGTTTGGACCCTTCAGTATAAAACTATACAATGAGTGAGAGTGAAGTGCACGTTTCCGTGGAGCAGTGAATTATTATTAAGTTTTTGGCCAAGGAGGGGATCAATCCGACTGAAATCTTTTGTAGATTGACGGCTCAATACGGGGACAGGACCCTGTCAAGAGCTTGCGTTTTTGCTTGGCACAAGGAATTCGCCGAAGGACGGGAAGCAGTAGAAAACCTCAGCCATGATCGTCGCCCGACCACTTCCGTCACGGACGAAAACATTGATGCTGTTCGGAAGCTCCTGGACGAAGACAGACGTATATCGCTGCGATTTATTACAGATGAACTCCAGTTGAGCTATGGTAGCGTTCAAAACATCGTTACATCAAACCTGGAACTCAGCAAAGTATCTGCAAGGTGGGTTCCACGAATTTTGACCGACGTTCACAAACGGAATCGTTTGGAGATTTGCCAGCGACTATTGACCCAATTTGAACGAGATAGTGAGGCATTATTAAACCGGATTGTCACCTGTGACGAAACATGGGTTCACCATTACACTCCCGAGTCGAAACAGGCAAGTATGGAGTGGCGGAAGAGGGAGAGAGGGCACCTCTGAAGGCTAAATCACGATCGTCGGCCGGGAAGGTAATGGCCACTGTATTTTTCGACAATCAAGGCTGTATTTTTCACGTCGATTTCCTCCATCGACGACGCACAATAAATTCACAATATTATTGCGATGTTTTAGAGAGGTCATAAAACAGTCTTTTAAAGAGGAAAAGGAAATCTAAACCGGCGAGAAATGTCATTCTTCTTCACGATAATGCCCGACCACATTCGGCGAACGCTACGAGGCTTAAACTCGATCAAATTGGCTGGGAACCAATGGAACATCTCCCATACAGTCCAGACTTATCACCCTGCGACTATCACCTGTTTGGGCCACTCAAAGAGGCGCTTGGAGGCCAGCGTTTCGAAGACGATTCTGCGGTGGAGACCTTCGTGCTCCAATGGCTCAATGAACGCCCGAGAACTTTTTACGAAGATGGAATTAAAAAACTTCCAATCCGGTGGGAAAAATGTGTTACTCGTGCGGGAGACTATGTAGAAAAATAAGTTGTATCAAGAATAATTTGTAAGTAAGCAATAATTTTTTTAAAAAATCAGTCTCGTTTATATTTGATCAACCCTCGTATGTCGATGGCATGGCTGTCATACAAAGATAACAGCTTGTCAGATTAAGCAAGACATAGTTTTGTTAAAATTTAAAACACTTACAATCGTATTAGGGCATATATCGAATAAGATAAATATATACTTAAAATGTTTCTCAGTTAAAAAAATATATAATTTGTTTAACTTCTAGATAATCTGATTGTCAACCTATCTTATAGGCTTAGACGATATAATTTTTCCTACATATTTTTTTATAAATTTTTTTCTAGGTAAATTGTTTGAAATTGTAAAAGGGATAGTAACAAAATGAGCTTCCGTGATGATGGGCCGCTTAGCAGCCATGAACTAAATAAGATGATGAGAGATCCAAGCACATCTAATTGCAGAATATTTATTGGTAACTTACCACCGAAATTAGAAAAGCAAGAGATAGAGGAAAAGTTTGGACAACATGGAAAACTTATTGGTAAGTGGTTTAAAACTCTTTTATATTTACTTTAGGAAGCATGTAGGCTACTAAATTATCTTGTTTTGTTAAATACACATTAGCATGGTTTACTTTTCATTTTATTTCGCCAAAACATTTCTTTTTTATTTAGCTATGAGTATCTATTAATAGAAAATATAAAAGTGAAAATATGACCAGAAAAAAAATGTACCTCCATAACTTATTCAATATTGTGTAAAAGTTACTCCAAAAACTTTTTACATGGGTCTGTAAGTAATAATCAAAAGTATCAAAATAATAAAGCTATGATAGGTAAAATAAAATTAAAATACCTTAATAACCCAAACAGTACTATTGCATGACAGGTTGTAAAGTTCACAAGAAAGTTAGCGTCTGCCATGCTTCAATTTAATGGTACCATTATGAGAACCAGCAATCAACTAGCAATGGGATAACGTCGATTTATACTGCCTCGGTGACCTTGGCATATAAAATCCTGAACGCTCTATGTAATTTAGACAGAAATGATGTCACAAAATAGTTCTGGTAAAAATTGCATAAAATTACAAACTTATTCTAAGAAATTAAATCTTCTACAGATTAATTATATATATTATTTCTCGAGTCAACATACCTTTTTCTCAGCACATACTATTCGTAAAAGCATAAATGAGGTATCTTTAGAAAAATTTTTTTAACCGGCTTCTGATATTGCAAAACGATTTTGCACTAAAACTTACTGTTTAGGGAAAATTTTAACATAAAAGACACTTTTAACTGTCATAGGCATCTTGGATGCGCATGCGTGGCATCACAGATCAGATAATATTTTGTATATTTTACTAAGCTAATTTATTAATCACAAATAGACAATCCCATTACAAATGCCACGTTTTACATAACGTGCTTAGAACAATTTTAATATTTACTTAAGTCATTAAACTTATAGATTATGTAGCCCTACTGACAGTCCCCTATCCCTTCCCATTGTACAAGCCGAAACAAGCATTTTGAATACCAAACTCATGTTTTGGACACTGTTTTTACACAAATATATTTGTGATTTCTCATTCCATCGTGCATTTATCTACTGTTAATCGATCACTTTTCGATTTATTTTTTTTTAACATATTTTCGCTTCCTTCCAACTACCACCCTCACTCCAATGACTACTCTTATTCAAAAGGTTTACTTAAACCTTTCATAGTACAAACTTTTGCATGGGCTCCCTGGTATCATTTAATTTAAAAATAAAATAGGTAATACAAAAAAAAATTCAAATCAAAAATAAATGCTGTTCTGCTATTGCATATATACCCTTTTATTGTTTGGATATTGTTTTGTTATTTCATTACACCTATAATTTTCTTTCATTGTAGATATTCCAAACTTCTAAGTAACTATGAAATTACAATGAATTTAAGATTTTTATAAAACTCTCAGGTGACTAGGATAACAACGTTAAAACAATTTCGTTTGCAGCTTTTAATAAACGTTTAATTTGTATTTTTCAGGAATCGTTATGAATCGAGGCTTTGCATTTGTTCAGTTTGCAGACGAAGCTTCAGCTGCTGCAGCTATTTCTGCCGAAACTGGCCGAGTAGTTTATGGCAGAAAACTTGGTATGTTTACAAGTATATAATTATATACTCATAATGGTATTATGAGTTATTACTAGTTTGAGAGAATAATTAGTTATTCAAATATTTTAGTTTTAAAATACAGTGTTATTAGTACTTTTTAATCAAATATTTGCCATATTTGTGTACGAAATGTTATTGAAAAGTTTGGGAAATTTGAGATCTGCACATGAACCAATTGTGGTACAACTTGCTGTCGGTAGAGTGGGCAAACAGTAATCCTTGTGAATTAATGTGCAAACATCTAACTTGTGTAAAGGGCAAATTTTAAGGAGCAAAGAACCTGCATCAAATTTTACATCAAGCTTTTTAAAAAAACTGCTGAAGAAACACATCACATGCTTGTGGAAGCATTTGGTGAGAATGCTACAAGTTAAAGTAAATTTTTTTTTGTGGTACAAACGCTTCAATGATGCATGAACGTCTGCTGACAATGATGAGCGTTCAAGACGACCATCGAAAAGCACAACACCGGAAAACATCTTGAAGGTGTGAGAGGCTATTGTTACAGATCATAAACGAACGATCCATGATGTCTGTGTGATCTTACGAATGTCGTATGGGTCCATGCAACACATCTTGTCAGACAATTTGAGCATGAGACGCAATATTGCAAAATTTGTACTGAAACTGCGGAGCAGCAACCAAAAAGATCATTATGTAGCTTTCTGCTCTGAATTGAAAATTGCAGCAAGAGATGACCCCAACCTCATCTCCAATGTCATAACCAGTGATGAGACATGGGTTTACAATTATCACCTGAAATTATGCAGCACTTGTTGCAGTGGAAGTTGCCATCTTCACCATGGTAAAAAAAACCATTATTTTCGCAGCAACATGAAGTCCATGTTGAATTTGGGTTATCCATGAAGAATATGTCCCCCTTGTTTAAACTGTCAATGTAAAAGTTTACTTGTAAAGTTTTGAAGTTAAGAACAGTGAGAGAAAGAGCTGGGTTCTCCATGACAACGTGCCTGCACACACATTACTAATTGTTCGGAATTTTTTCTAAGAACATGCTTCAAACACTTACACTTTCAGATTTCCAGGGATGCATGGCATCATGGAAAAAATGCTGGGATCGCTGTATCCATGCCCAAGGAGACTGTTTTGAAGGGAGAAGTGGAAACTAGTAGCTATGGTAATTATTTTTATAGGAAAATTCCCCGAACTTTTGGGTAACACCTTGTTTGTTGTTTAGAACTATACATGAGGTTTCAGTAGTGTGGATCAACTCTACTTTAAGAAGTGCTTAACTAGAAAAAACTAGTGCTTTAATTTAAAAACTAGAATATGAGCGATGTTCATATATGCTTATAACATCTAGGCTTGTTATAGTTATGCAAGTAAGTGAGAACGAGAGTTGATCAAGAAGAAATTTGTGTATTGTTCTTTATACATTTTGGCAAATATCCGATAAAATAATAATTGAATATTCCATCATTAAGTTATAATTTTAGAAAGTAAGAACTATGCCTACAGGTATGTTTGAAAGAAATACAGTTGACCTTGGTTATAACACCCTCGGTTAGAACGCTAACTCGGTTATAGCGCTATTTTCATAATGTCCCCAATATTCTGTATTAAGTGTATGTGTATTTTAGGCTCAGTTATAACGCTTTGTGAAGTCGGATACAATGCTGTCACGCTGTTCTTATAGTCCAACCACTTAGTAAAAAGCCTGCGTGAAAATTTCTCCTGCATGTAGGAAATTCCCCTCCAGCAGTTCAGGGACACAGAGTCTGCTAGTCTCAGTCTAGAAACTGTTACTACTCAGCAATAGTGAAGGAAAAGGGAGGAGCTATGGTGACAGAGTGGGGATATGATGACCTCTCATTCCCATATTTTTTCTCTCTGTCCCACTGATGCTGTTAGCAGTTTTCTAATCTACTGACCTATAGTCACTCTCACTTGAAATACAATTAGTGTTCTATTTTTAGAATAAAGGTTGAGAGTAGAAATGGTCCCTTTCTTAGAAATTTGTTGCATGCAAAACAAACAATATAAATTGTCCTTCCAGCAAAAGTGTTCTATCTCACACACACAAACATTCTGTACACCTTAATGGGGGGAAAACTTTAATCTTACGAACCCTCACAACAGTGTACCCACTGTGTTGCATGTACTAGGCTGTACAGTACTTATTTTCTATTAGTTTTAACTAAATTGTATTTCAATATATGTAATAAATTGTAATTAAATAGTCATTAATTATGTATACAGTACAAAGTATGCTTTTCTTTTACTATATACAGTATTTCCGCCATTTACAAACACGTTTACTGTAAACTCGGTTACAATGCTATCTCGTGTAAAGCGCTCATATACGTTTGCTCCCTTCATCCGCGTTATATCCAAGGTCGACTATAGTATTGAAAATTTTATTTCTAGATAAAGTGACTTGAAGAAGAATTCAGTAATAAATTTGCAGCACCCAAACATGCCTTGTATTTTAACATTAATAGGTCTGGGGAAAATAATAAGGAAGTAATCTAAAGATTTCCTTTCAACTCAAGAGTTGCAAAAGCTTACTTTAAATTAACAAAAAATTAAGCTAAAACTACTTTTATAATTTAGCAAGGTGAACACATGTTAGAATAGATTCCACAACATGTAACTCCTTATCAGTTTAATTATCACGTTGTGGCTTGAGGCTAAGTATATGTTTGTAAGGTTGTTGTATGAACATTTTTTTTTTAATAATGTCCTCACAGATAAATATTTTTTAATCCATTTGAAATATTTTTCAGTTTAAATATGTTATTTTATATGTGTAGCTCTAACAGACACAAAGCTATTATGGACAACAGAAAAAATAGTGAGGGTATATTTACATATATTTTTGTGTTTGCAGATGTTAAAGCTGCACGTGTAGGTAGCGGTGATAAGATGTCTAATCAAGACACACCATCAGACATGATCCGAGAGCGATCTCCGCTGCGAAGTGGTCCGGGTGAGGGACGTGGAAGGGATTGGAGAGATAGAGATAGGTACTGTAATACTAATAGCTTCTTTAAATCTATATTGATTTACTTATCAAATTGGTTATAAACCATTACCTTGTTGATTTGTTAATGTTTAAAGGTTTGATGGACAACAAGGATTTGGGATGGGCAGAGGCAGAGGAGGAATGGACAGAGATCCGGATAGATATTTCGGAAGAGGTGATCCTTTCCCGCGTGATGACTTTAGAGGCGGACCTCCAGATGACTTCAGAGGGCCTCCTGATGACTTTAGAGGACCACCTGATGATTTCAGAGGACCTATTGATGACATGAGAGGACCACCTGGGCGAGATTTTGGGTAAGATGTGTGTTAGAAAAAATAAACAAAAAATCAACTTTTGTATGTTTTAGCAATAATAACTACTATATCTGAAATAAAAAATCAACTTTTGTATGTTTTAGCAATAATAACTACTATATATGAAATAAAAGGTCAACTTTTGTATGCTTTAGCAATAATAATTACTATATCTGAAATAAAAGGTCAACTTTTGTATGCTTTAGCAATAATAATTACTATATCTGAAATAAAAGGTCAACTTTTGTATGCTTTAACAATAATAATTATTACATCTGAAATAAAAAAACAACTTTTATATGTTTTAGCAATAACAATTACTGTATCTGAAATAAAAAATCAACTTTTGTATGAAAGCGAACATACAAAACTAAAATATTTGTCAAACATAAATACAAAGATCGATTAAAAATATGATTTTAATTGTATTTTAATATTTGGTCTTTATATTTGTACTAATATAAATCCAAAACTGTTATAAAGGATATTTTTTATGGTGAAAATATTTTTTGTTTTTTCTTTTAATATCGGTATGTTGCGATACAGCTTCTAATACAATAATTGATATCGATACTGTTTTGGAACGTACCAATAGTATTGGAAGATTATGATACACCATGTATCTGATACCGTATGATACAGATAAATTAATTTACCAGTAACGTAATTAAATTACCATTTATTGATACAGATTAATTAATTAGTTTTATGAAATTGTGGCATTTTTATGAAAGAATTATTTATTAAAATATAAACAATTATGGTTGTAAAAAGAGGATATTAAATATAATAATTACAGTAAATAATTATTATTTTAAGACAATAGTGGGCTACTTATGACATAAAGGAAAATGGAATAAACCCATAAAAAAAAATTATAGGTTGACTTTGGATTTAACCTTCTAGTACCTGAATATACTATAGTATAGTGTATACTAAATTAATATGTTAAATCATTATTTCTGGTAGAGTGTTTAGAATAAACCATCTATATATAATTTTAATAGTTTTGGTTTAGATTTTAAAATTGAGTAATCACAATACTTCGGGCATTTAAGGTAGGTTATAACAGTTACAGTTTAGTAGTGTTCAATTTTATAACTAACAAAATAATAGCATAGCTCTAGAACAATACAGATTTTAAAAGTAAGCAATAACATGACATTTAACGTTAACTGGTAATATTGTGTCAAATATGGTGTTTACTTTTGTCTGGCAATCATTTCTCAACCATCATTTAGAGGTTGTGATTCGATACTGATACTGCAGGTTTTCTTTCCATATTGTGATAATATCAGAAGGAAATATTGATACCAAGTAGTACTGGAAGTATTGGAACGTCTGTGCCTCCAAAATGATCATTTGCTCATTTATGCTAAAATGATGTTATTTATAGAAGCATAGACATTACCTTGCTTATTCTTATTTATTCTATCTAGGTAAAATGACATATTTAAAAATAATATCGGTGTTGATAATTTTTAATTGTAAGAAAATTAATAAAATTGTAAAAAAGCAGCACTGTCTTATACTTATGATACAAAAATTAAAATTTGGGAAAACTTTTGTGATACAAATAGAGTGTATAAGTTATGTATAATGTTACAGAAAGACAACTTTAGAATAGCTTGTAGAACGTAGAGAATATTTAAATTTGCAACTGACTACAAGTAAAAACATGCAGGAAAACTATACAAATACTGGTAAAGTATTTATGGTATTTTGTAACAATAATTCTTATTCATAATTGTTCCAAATTGTATCCTGAATTAATCAATGTTCACAAAATATCCTACTTTAAAAGAAATTGAATTACATTGAAGTAAATTTGTTTCAGTGGACCTCCTTTTCGAGGTGGTATCGATGCAAGAGGTCCTTTAGGTGGTTCTGGACCAATGGAGTACCCTCCGGCCAAATTTCCTGTTAGTGAAAGAACTAACGACTGTGAAATAATTGTTGTTAATAAAATTTGCACGTAAGTAGAATTTTGCTTACTTTTACATGAAATTTGAAAATATAATATTCATGTTAAATTACATGCAATTTTACATTAATTTTGTAAGAAATTTTTTAAAAATATTTAACTGTATCCATTATGGTAAACGCCGAAATTCAGAACTATGTTACATTTAAATTTTAGTTCTTATGTTTGTTGCAAACGTAAGAGAAAAAAAAATCACTTCTTTGTAGTTGTCTTATTAACTTGATGAAAGCGAATTTTCAAAAACTAGCAACAGTGAAAACTACATTACTGAAGTGAAATTGAAAATGTTTTAAGAATGTTTTCTCTAAGAAATTCCCTAAATTAAAAATATGTTCAAAATCCAATTTTCGCAAATATCTGTAAGTAAAGTATGAAATTATAGGAAATGTTCACATGCTACATTGATTGTTATTTACGTCATCTGCAAACATTTTAAAAATAATACTTAGTTTACGAACGTGTGTAATGTATCCTATTTATATTAGTTTAAGTGATTATACCGATTGTAATTAATTAATGTTGTTATTCTATCCACAACCATAATATTACTTCAAACATGTACACATTTTGTGTCACTAAATTGTTATCCTTTACAGGCCTATTGACTATGATTCACCACAAAACAGTTTATTGGGTAACAGTTTTATTATTTTATATGCATTATTGTACTTTTCTTATTAATTAATAAATTATTAAAATGTTAAGTAGTTTAAAAGAATTGTAGATTTCATTTGTTTTTGTATGTCATACCTTATCTGTTACATTTTCAAATTAGTAACCAATTTTAATTAAAATTAGTAACCACTTTTAAAAAACGAAACCAATTTAAGAAAAATTTTCTATCCTTTGTGTTTTGTTTTGTAGTTAACTAATACTTAATGCTGCTAAATTCATGAAAGGATATTGTTTTAAAGGGTTGACGTTACTATTATATTACTAGGGTCATTCAGTTAAGTCCTTAGAAAAAGATATTTTTTTGTAAATTGATATTGTATTCTTCAACATAGTCTCCCTTTAACCCTAAACACTTTTCCAAGCGTTTCTCCAATTTTTCTAAGCTGGTCAAAAAGTGGAATTTCGGTAGTTCTTCAAAATAGGCTTCTGTTTGGGCAGTGACCTCCTCGTTAGACTTGTGTCATTTTCAGCTGAACCATTTTTTCAAGTTTAGAAATAAAAAGAAAATTCATTGGGAGCCAAATCCAGTGAGTACAAAGGATGTTATAATAATTCAAAATTTAATTCCAAAATTTTGGCCGTTGAAACTGTGCAGGTGTGCACCCGTGCAACCACATGATTGAGTTTATTCTCCACTGCGAGCAAACATTTCACCCATCTTGCAGAGATTTTTTTCACACACAAAATTAAAAATCAGAGATTTCTCATGCAAAATTAAAAATACTGTACCTTGGTATATGCCTGTGGCCTCGACTTATTTTGTGAATTTTCATTTGTCGATCACTTAAAATCATATGGATTTTGTCAATCATTTTGTCACTTCCAGTGGATGTCCTGAACATGCTCATCTTTTGTAGATGAGCCAAGTTTAAACTCGTCAATAACCGAAGACAGTAAATATAATTTTTGTTGTCAATAGTGTTTGTTAGTGAAATATTATCTGAATTTAACCAGTTATTGATCAAAAAATAGATAATGGTTAACAGTAGGCCTATGTTGTCAGTATATTTTAGGGTCCTGTAATCTAAATACAATTTTAGATATCAAATTTGTCCTGTCTAATTTTCATAATTTCTAAGAATTTTGTTGGAAAAAATTATTTCACATAAAAGTAGGCTCAAAATAAGTCATTTTTGCAAGACATACAGCTTTTTGCTTTGTTACTGTTTACTAATTTCTTTTTCCAGGTATATTTTGTTTAACTTGATACTTTAGAAATATTATGATGTTATATTTGTTGTTTTTATTAAATGTTCCTTTTTGTTTGCGAATACTTTATCGGTAACGGATAACAGTTAAAATTTTGGCTTTAAAATTTTCCTTGATTATCCAGCAAAGTTATGTAGTTTGGTAATAATTTTCTTTCTTCGAGTTTACTTGAAAAATATGAACTTCTCAGACATTTTTTCCAGTATCTTTATTTCTTGTTTATGAATAATTTTTCTTTGTTTAATTTGAACTTATGTGATACTGTTTGCTAATAGTTTTGTCGGGTGTTTTTATTGATTTAAATTTGGGTTTTTAAAACCTTTCAGCACCGTTGTTGTTTCATAAATTCTACGGTCATTGTCCACTTGTCATTTTCTGTTATCGAATGTGTCGTGTATAATTTTCAATTTTAAAATTTCCGTGTTGTTTCATCTTATGAATTTCTTTCATTCGTATTAATATCAAATTCTGTGTGTGTGTAGTAACACTATATTGTTTTGTACCTGTTTTAATATAATTAATATAATGTGTTCAGATTATTCTAGATCTGAATTCTTATTATCTAGAATTCTAGATAAGTAAACGGTTTAAAACTAGTTATCGTTATTCGAGACAATTAATTTTCAATATTTTTCCGTAAATAAAATGTTAAATACTTTTTTAATCGGATTGAAAATTATGTTACTAAATTTAATAAAGTGAAATAATCGTAAAGTTTAGTTATTTTATATAATAAAAAATTTTTGTTTGACTAGATTAATTTGTATAAATTTTTTCGACGGGATATTTTTAAATGATGTGTTTGTGATATTAGTAAGTGAGAGGCTAACAAGTGCTGAAGACAGGAAGGGAGGTAAGCCTTTGTAGATATTTTATTTTCAATAAATTGAAACAGATATATAATTATATTATTACTAGCATAGAATGTAACTATAATATTTGCTTTATAGTGCAATTATTTTAAAGATAACTAAAGTAACATAATTATTGAATTATATATATATATAATTATTGTACAATCAAATTCTACTTAATTAGAACACAAATGTCACAATAATGTAAATAGTTGTAGACCTACCATAGAGAATGGATTGAAAAATAATCCTCATATTCTATAACCCATAGCGGTAAACATAAAACTATTTTTTAACCTTATTATTACAGGTCTTTTTAATTTGGAGATATAATTTAATATTCTTATAGAAAATTTTTGTGCTTCCCTAAATGTAAGTGTGAGTGTACAGTGTTAAAGTTGTAAGTGTAGTGTTGTATGTGTAAGTTTGTTAGACTCGGGTACCGCAAGGGACATCTAAATCCTCTCAATGGGTGCAGCTAGTCTGCACACCCCTGCTGTGTCTGTAACGATTAAAACATTTGAGGACAGTATCAGTGTTCTAATAATTCAGAACACGATATAGCAGATTTATTTTAATGTTGAACCAGTGAGTTTGAGTTTCATTCATAAACCAAATTGGCGAAGTCTACAATTATCAGCGTATAATACAAATCTGGTGGAAGTGAGTCAGATTCATCTAACGGTTGATTTTGTGTTAAGTCTGAACACATTTTGGTATAACTAACTATTATATAAAAAATTATACCCTGATTAGTTCATTATAACAAAGACCAACTGTACTTTAGAAATGTTTAAATTATAGAGATGTTATATTCTATGCTAGTAATTAACACTGAATATAAAACTAATTTTAAATTATAAGTTGTTTATAACCGTTCCAGGTTTGTTATTAGTAAATATAATTAATGCCGGTTGTATGACATTTGGAACAGTTTTTTAATTCTGCTTACTGTTTTTGTTTTAGGGATTATGCTGAATCCATTGAGAGAAGACTGAAAAAAGTTGGATTAACTGTGGATTTGTTATTTCCAAATGAGGAAGTACCTCTTGGTCGAGTGCTCGCAAATATATCTGGAAGAGGCACTCTCTATGCAATCGTCATCACTCCTATACACGAAGAACGTAGAAGCTTAACACTTAATATACTTTATGGTCAACCGCAGGGTCAGTGTTTCTGTAACTGTTTTTGTACGGGGCTTGAATCAGTCATTATCACTGTTTGAGTTTGAACTGGTCTGCAGTATTGTTCAAAACATCCTTTCCATCGGGTTTCCTGTTTTTAATATTACTGTTATTTTATTTTCAAAATGAATTTTTTTTTAATTAGCAATCAGTTAGGGGTTTTTCAATTATGGTTATGTTTATCATTCACATGGTTATAAAACATTGTGTTATTTATAATCGATATTGTTTTCATTAATAACAATGCAAGCCTTTACAAGGTGCTGTCACCAGAACTTACGGAACTGTTGTTACTATTACAAACTTTACCCTTTTTGTTAACTTCGATCCCTTAACCTCATAAGTCCAACTGACATAAAGTGCAGATGTTAAAGAAAAATATTAACAACATTATTGTTGTGAATCAATTCAGTTATAGGGGACAAGATTATTTGGATCATATTTCTCCAAAAATTGTTTAAATAGAAAAAAAATTATTTTATTTCTGTATTGACAAAAATTGTTATACAGAATTTACTGCTTTTATAACCTCAATTAATCAGGTATGTATTAATCGGCAAAGCGGAGTATTGACTCGGCCAAGTAATGAACTATATTTGTAAACATCCATAGCTAACTTAGAGTATAGTTGTTGCCTTATGTTTACAACATATCTACACTGTGTTCAATCTGTTAATTTGTATTATGGATTTTGTCAGTGAAATGTGGTGTTGACTAATGTGTACATACATCACATTCTAGCATCACAACAAGGTATCAAACATGAAAAGAAAACATCAGTGTAAGTGAAGATCAGATGCTGTGCAACCATGACACAGTCCAGCACGAATGCAGCTAGATTTGTTTGTAAAGCGTCTTGCTTTCATGTTTACTTGGAATATCACATGTGAATACAAATTTATGATTTCTTCTTCGTTTAGTCTTGTTATACAAAGTTTTTGTTCGTATTTACGTGTTGAGAAAAACTAGGCACACAAGAACCCACTACTAGTGATTCTTTAAAAATGACAGAACACTAACGATAGCCAAAAGTGGCCTTTAAATTACACTAATTCGCATCATAAATTGACACCACTGTGTGGCAGCTAATGATGATGTTTTTTGATGTCTCAGGCCTAACAAAAAATTACGGTTTTTAGTACGATCCTAATTATCTTTAATTTTGTTTATCCAAAATAGCTTTGGTCATATCAGGTTTGGATAATCAAGTCCCCAGTTATTTTAAAACCTTACTCTGTGCCTTTTTAACAATTACAGGTTTAAAATAAGAATTAAATGTTATTTAAAAATCTTTTAAAAGCTGTTTGATAAAATTTTTATTTATGAATTTCAGTTTCAATTAATTTAACACATATTTACTTGGCATTGGACATTGCATTTTTTAAATAACATAAATTTAAATATTTTAATGTTCCAGAGCACCGCAATATGCCTGTTGAAGCGGCTTTGCCAATGATTGCCCGCAACTTTGACGCATACATGCGTGGCGAGAAAGGATTAGGTCCCGGTCCTGTATCAGTGGGGGGTATGGTCCACGGTATAGACAGACATCCTGAAGCCATCCAGACTCTCCTTAATTTACTGAAAGAGAACCGCCAACTTACTGTGTTACAGTATGACAAAGTAATAAGATACCTGCAGGAGAAACGAGAAGATCAAGTAAAACTGGAAGTCGGCGATGCTAAAGGATTACCATCAGCAGGTATGATAATAGAATAGAATAGTACTAAAGGATGGGATAATAAAACTCCAGGCAGTATAGTGTACTGACCTATTGTGCAACTAAACACCTTGAGATCTAGTTCATTAGATTGGTGCACTTAGTAAGTTCCAACAATCCACTGACTAGCTCATCCTGCTGGAGGTCCTCAAGGTCATTGAAACCCTTAGCCTCCTGCTGGCAAGATCCTCATGATCATAAATTATGTGACCTGCAGTTTCCTCTTCTTTACGGCATAACCTATACACAGTTTCTCCATGGTACATTCCTATTCTGTTAAGTATGACAATAGGTACTAAGGTATAGTATTTTTTAATAATCTTACCCATCAGAACCAAATTCTTTGTGAAAGAATTTAGGATGCTACACTATCATTACAAGTCCATCTTTACTAGACAGCTTTTTTGAAAACTATAATAATTATAAATCAGTTACTAGTTGAGGGATTGATAAAATCTATTACTTTAATTATATTAGTTGGTCTGTTTAGTGATGTATTTAAGAAATATCTTAACTAGCAAATTAGCCAGATTTAAATCAAATCTACCAATCTGTGTAGACTTATAAAATCCAGTTTACAAATTACATATTGCAAATATTTGATTAAAAAAAAATAGAAACTATTTATATAATATTTTTCTAGTGACTAACTTAGTTGAAGAGTAAGGGTTATTTTTTTTTTTTTAATGATGGCCTAATTTAAAATAACTTTTACATGAAGGATATTTTCCTTAGGTGGTAATTCGAGGGAAGGCTTGATCTGGTATTGAGTTTATAAAACATTTTTCTTAAATCAATACATGTACATTGATCAAGCAATTTACACCAGATGTAAAATTAATTAAAAATTAAAGCTGATTTATTTTTCCATGAAAGCCGCTCAGGTCTGTTTTGCTTTCAGTAACTGTATTTACATTAAAAACAATTGTTCGGTTTTGAATGTATAGTCAGCTATATTGTGATATTAGCTCTGCATTTCGTAGCCACCCGGCCTTAATTTGTTGCATAAGTTTGTAAAATCATTTACAAAAAATTGATATTATATGTTTAATTTTGCTAAATTATCTGTTTTCATTGTGATTAATAGATTTAAACCAGCCAACAAGCAAGCAACAAGAAGTGTTACAACATAGAATACTGAACATATTGAACCAGACTGGAAGTGGAAGCGGTGATAACTCTCCTGTTCCTGCCCCAGTACCTTCCCCATGGACAGGAGGTCAAGCTGCGCCTCCTAGTGGTGGTTCAGGCCCAGGAGGTGCTCCGCTTCTTAATGATCCAACTGTGCAGAAAGCTTTGGATAGCCTTATTCAAGGCGATTTATTGAGGAAGATTAATCCTAGTGCGCCAGCAGCTAACGCTGCTCAGCCGTTGTTCAATGCGTACGCAGGTCAACGCAAATTTTAAACTGAGCTTAGTTTCTTTCATACAAGACAAATATTTCGGACATCAAGTGGCAATATTTGTTTTAAATTTTGATCGTATGTAACATTTTGTAACAATAGTATATAATGGATAATACATTTAATTTTTAAAAAGTCTTTGTTTTTTGTTTACTCTAAAAATTAAATGATTTTAATCACCATATTCAAACTTAATTTTACTTACGAGGGTTGATCAAATATAAACGAGACTGATTTTTTAAAAAAATTATTGCTTACTTACAAATTATTCTTGATACAACTTATTTTTCTACATAGTCTCCCGCATTACGAGTAACACATTTTTCCCACGGATTGGAAGTTTTTAATTCCATCTTCGTAAAAAGTTCTCGGCGTTCATTGAGCCATTGGAGCACGAAGGTCTCCACCGCAGAATCGTCTTGAAACTCTGGCCTCCAAGCGCCTCTTTGAGTGGCCCAAACAGGTGATAGTCGCAGGGTGATAAGTCTGGACTGTATGGGGATGTTCCATTGGTTCCCAGCCAATTTGATCGAGTTTAAGCCTCGTAGCGTTACGCGAATGTGTGGTCGGGCATTATCGTGAAGAAGAATGACGTTTCTCGCCGGTTTAGATTTCCTTTTCCTACTGAAAAGACTGTTTTGCGGCCTCTAAAACATCGCAATAATATTGTGCGTCGTTGATGGAGGAAATCGACGTGAAAGGCGCCTTGATTGTCGAAAAATACAGTGGCCATTACCTTCCCGGCCGACGATCGTGATTTGGCCTTCAGAGGCCCCCTCTTCCGCCACTCCATACTTGCCTGTTTCGACTCGGGAGTGTAATGGTGAACCCATGTTTCGTCACAGGTGACAATCCGGTTTAATAATGCCTCACCATCTCGTTCAAATTGGGTCAATAGTCGCTGGCAAATCTCCAAACGATTCCGTTTGTGAATGTCGGTCAAAATTCGTGGAACCCACCTTGCAGATACTTTGCTGAGTTCCAGATTTGATGTAACGATTTTTTGAACGCTACCATAGCTCAACTGGAGTTCATCTGCAATAAATCGCAGCGATATACGTCTGTCTTCGTCCAGGAGCTTCCGAACAGCATCAATGTTTTCGTCTGTGACGGAAGTGGTCGGGCGACGATCATGGCTGAGGTTTTCTACTGCTTCCCGTCCTTCGGCGAATTCCTTGTGCCAAGCAAAAACGCGAGCTCTTGACAGGGTCCTGTCCCCGTCAATCTACGAAAGATTTCAGTCGGATTGACCCCCTCCTTGGCCAAAAACTTAATAATAATTCTCTGCTCCACGGAAATGTGCACTTCACTCTCACTCATTGTATAGTTTTATACTGAAGGGTCTGAACGGAAATGTTGCCCGTCCCAAACCTCCCAGGCTACATGAAACCCCACCCTTTAGAGTTCAATGTCCAACGGAAAAGTTTTTAGAAAGTCAGTCTCGTTTATATTTGATCAACCCTCGTATATATAGTAGTAGTACTTATATATAGTAATGGACTTAACTGGACATTTCAAGAAAGGGACTCAAACCTAATAATGATTTGACAGGTTAAAGTGGTTTTCCCTGTGTATTAAATTACGTAATTCTATGTTTGTAAATCTTGATCAAATCTATTAAATAATATTAGGCTATATATTCCTGTAAACAGAGTATTCCCAGCATTAGAATTTACAATTATTATTAGTCTACAACTCTGGTAAAATATTGTAGCAGTTAATTTGCCAATACAGTGAGATCTCAACTTACAAATGACCTTACCAAAGGAAATTTCAACTTACGAAATGGGATTTCAGAAATTTTTCACCCTAACTTATGAAACGACCAAACAAAAAAAACCCACTCCAAAAAAGTGTTTACGAATAGGGCAGCCACACATTTTTATGACATTTGCCTAACGCATTTCAGAAGAAGCATTCTTAAAAGATGGCAAAAACAATTGTGCTGGACCATTATTTCACCAAACCTACGTCAGAAGAAACTGGGGAAGGTAAAAAGTGAACCCAAAAAGGCAAAAGAAAGTGATGATAATTAAAAATTAAGTTATAAAAAGATCATAAAAATTAAAAAAAGTAGTAAATTCTTTTCAATTTTTAGCATTAAATTTTATTCTGTAATACACTGCATATGCATGACCTTATGCTCTCACAATGCCCGCAGGGGGGGGTGCAGACTAGCTGCACCTATTGAGAGGGTTTAGACCAGGGGTCTCCAAACTATGGCCCGAGGGCCACATCCGGCCCGCGGAGAGCTAGCATACTTGAAAACTCCTTTTAGAGAACATATTTTTTATAGCAAATTAAATTTAGTTTACTGAAGTATTCTAATTTTATGTTGAATAATTATTAATATGACATCTACATTGATATGGTCATGGGCTAACTATTCATAACATTGTTGTAGGCTTATTGTTATTGTTTTTGTGATAAGTTGGATAAAGAAACACAGAATTGTAATGAGTAATGACATGTATAATATGCAGAAAATTTAACTTCAGTATATAATAACTAACAAATTATTGAAATGAATCAACTAACATTTTATACATTTTAAATAAAAACATAACTTATAACAAGCATAATGACATATGAAATACTAATGAGATTTATGTAAGTGAGATTTTCCACTGACAATAGTTTGTAGTTGTGGACTAATTTTACTTGTACCAATTATTAAAAGAGATTTAAGATGCTCATCAGTTAATTTAGATCTGTAAACATTTTTTGTGTACTTCATTTTGTAGAAGGTCTTCTCACACAAATAAGTAGTACCAAAAACAGAAAACAGCCCACGAGCAAATTTATGCAAATTATCAAATTGTGTCAGTGGAAGACTCTTATAAAATTCCAACAAAGATGAGTTTTGATATTTGTTCTTAATTATATCACTGCACTGTAGATCAATCATTTCCATTTGAAGTTCCGGGGCTAGGGTTTCAATGTCAGTATCAAAAGGATTCTGAAAAATCTTAATTTGATTCGCAATGCCATCAAAGTTCGAGAAACGAGTATCAAAATTTATTTTCAAAGCACTCAAAGTTTCAATTGCAAAATCGATAGGAAACTCAGTCTTGGTGGTGTGGCTGAATATTTCACATGTTTTAAAATGTGAAAAACATTTACTTCATAGTTGTGATTGAAACAGTATCAATTTCTTCCGGAATGATTTGATATTAGTGTATAAATCAGGAAGATGCTGGTTTTCTCCTTGCAATCTCAAATTCAGTTCGTTCACATGTTTTGTCAAATCAACATAGAATGCTAACTTCCACAGCCATGCGTTGTTTTGTAATTCAGTAAGAGGGCGATGCTTTTCATTCAAAAAAATTTCGATCACTGATCGAAGTTCAAAAAAGCGCTGAAGGACTTTCCCACAACTAAGCCAACGTACAGCAGTATGATAAGGTAAGTCATTTTCTCCAATCTCTTCAATAAATTGTCGGTGATTCAGCCCAAAAGATCTGATAAAATTAACAGTTGATATGACTGGTTTCAGAACTTCAGACATATCCAAACATTTTCCGCACAAAGACTGTTGATGAATGATACAATGTAAGACTAATGGTTTTGAACCACCGTCATTTTCTACAGCCTTTGACACAAGAGCGACCACTCCTTTATCTGTCCCACTCATGTTTTTGCCTCCATCAGTTGTAATACATTTCAAGTTTTTCCATCAAAGGTTCTTTTGATTAATGGCCATTTCAACTCCTTTAAAAATATCTGTACCAATAGTTGTGCCATGAATACTATACATATCAAGAAGTTCTTCATGCACTTCATAGCTTTTATCTACTCCTCGAATATAAATCTGACACTCTGATACTCCTGAGCAGTATCTGACACATCTGTTGACTCATCCAAGGCCAAAGAAAACCACTCAACATGTCCATTTTTGTTGAACAGTTGAGAGGATATATTTTCAGCAATGTTTTCTACCCTTCGAGCCACAGTGTTTGCTGACATACTGACAGTTTTTAATAAATTTACCTTTTCAGGGCACATTTCTTCGGCTACTGCAATTATGCATTCTTTGATCATTTCTCCATCGGTGAATGGTTTTCCACGTTTTGCAATTTCAAGAGCCACAAGAAAGCTGGCACGAGTTGCAGCCTCTTGTTTAGTTTTGAGTTTTGTAAATGAAGATTGCTGCGATTTCAAGCCGCGCTTCATAGCTTCGAATTTTTCTGTCCGCAAACTTCCTGTATATTTTGAAAATGTTTTGTTTCATAATGACGTTTAATGTTATATTCTTTGAGAACAGCTATGCTTTCATTGCAAATCAAACATAGCGCCTTGTTACTGGACTCAATTACGAAATACTGAATGTTCCACTGATCTTTGAATTTTCTGCATTCACTATCAATTTTTCGCTTCTTTTCCATACTACTAAATCACACACAAAAGCAACAATTCAAATCAAAATACTGTTACAAAGATGTCTTAAACTTAAACACGCACAAACACGTTTTAACGTTTTTAAGGAACAAACAAAAACGTTTTAAGGAGGTACGCACTATTTTATTTCACAACAGTGTCATAGGAACTGACTTGTGGTTGCACCACTAGCCTTCTTATATATTCCAATTACTGCCATCTAGAAGTGAGTGGAAGACACCAGAACTTTCTCGAACCAACGAGATTATTCTGTACGTGCTATTAGCGCCATTTGTTAGCGATAGAAGGTACTACCTATTTCCGCTTGTGTCCACCAGATGTCGTGTCACGTTAACTATGACGAATGTAGTTAGCTATTCCTTGTAATACTGTCATAGTCTCCAAGAGAAAAAAGTCCTGGCGTTTATTACCATGTCGGCTGCGGGCTAGCAAGGCACTTTTCCGGTTCAGAATGGTAAGGTGAAAAAAAATTCACTTCTTGTTTATAGAGTTGGGCGGATTCCTCCCAAGCACGTTGTGGTGTCTTGTAGACTTGTTCCGGATATTAGTAGGCTGCGTGTAGTTGTTCTGTAAAGGGTGTTCCTTGTTTTTCTGCTGAACGATTCTTGATCTGTATTTATACTCGAATGACGGGAACCATAATTTCTCAGAATTGTTAGAACTAGAGAAAGAATGCACCAGTCAGAATGAAACTATTGTATATGGGAGATGCAAGATGATGCACCAGCAAAAATGTGAATCAAATGTTTGTAGACCCGAGATATGTGTGCAATGCAGACCAATCAGAAGCGAGTAGTAGTTGACAGGAGAGAATTAGGTTTTGTAGGCATAGGCTGTTTGAAAGCCGGGGAGAAGGATTTTAGCGTGGTTGTAAGCAAAACTAGATTGTGTAATTCAGTTCCTCTGTTGTTTAAGTGATGTCAACACAATATGATACAAAGGGTTCATCTAACTACAATTTTGACAGCTTCATGGAGAAAGAGTATAACTTCATTAATGAAGTTGGACCAGTAACATTTTCCATAAATATTATGGTTACCAATTAAATTAACGGAAAATGTGAGCAATGACTAGGCAAGGTCTATTCTTTTAACTACTGTTTTAGTTTCTGTATATAATTTTAAATACTAGAAAAAACATTTTACTTTGAAGACATTGGTGGGACCTTAAGCCTTTTCACTGCTAAATCCGTTTAGGCGAATAATGGCCAAAAGTATGATTTCATTTATATACTGTTCCCACTTCTTTTATAAAACTGTTTTATTATTTTGCTGTCGTAAATCATATTGCAATTTACAGAATGTCATTTTAAGTTGGACGTAGTGAAAGAGATGTTAGTGTTAAATGACTTATTAAGCACCTTCAAAAGTAAAGATGAATATGTAATTTCAATAAATTAGTTAATGATATTAATAGTACTTATGAAGCAGTACTGTAGGCAGACACTAACTATAATATTCATAAGGGCTGCCAATGTGTAGGGCATTTATTACAAATAAATGATTTTTAAAAATTTTATGAATATTTAACAGACTTTTTTTATAACTTCTGAATTGATTTTTTTTAATTATTAAAGACTAAGTTTGATCAAAATCGTGACTGATTTTGAAAGATCTGTAATATTTTCAACCTAAAATATTACAATATTCCTTTACATTTAAAAAGGTCCAAAGTTGTGAGCAAACCAGACCTACATGCCAAATTTCATCAAAATCATACAATTAGTTTAATATTCAATGATGTACACAAACATGGAATGACATCCAAAGAAGAACCCTCGTTTTAAATTAAAGTACCGTAATAGATTTATGAAAATATCAAATACATTTTTTTCAAGATCACCATACTACTTTGTGTAATAAGAAAATAAACTGACAATGAACATTATAGTGTAAAGAAATATTTATCTAATATAAATTACAATATTTACAAAATACTAGTTCCAAAATTCATCGTGGAAATGTGTCAGAACTTCAAAATTGATTCTTCAAGTCAAAGTTGGTCTGGGCTTGAGTATGAGTTTCCCAGTGTCATCACATGACATATTAAAGTCGCTGAGGACTGCACGAGTGCGTGTTGTAATAATTGACGGTGCTATGACTCTCTTGTGGATGCCCAAGATAAACAGAAAAACTGAAAAAAGAATTTTTAATTCAGAATATTACACAAAAATCTTTTAGAAAACATTAAAAATACACAGATTGGTTCTCTACAGGTGTGTCCACAATATTTATTTTTATACGGTTTGTTTCCACATACATACAATTTTACAGATTTTTGTGTTTATTATTACAAAACTTGAATGTGTTTAAATGAGGCTTTGTTGTAGGACTTATTCCGTTGTCTTTCTTTTAACTTCAGACCAATTGATTAATCTGATTTTAAGTCAAAATGTACACAAATCCTATTGAAAGGCTAAAAGATATTTTATATACCTAGTAAACAGAACAAGAAAGATTTATTAAATATCATGTGCCCAAACGGAAAGAACCTTCAAAACTAGGTTGGCAGTTGGATTAAAATTTTCTGGAATACAATAGGGCCAATGTAATTCAAACATAGTCCCTTGAATCTAGTCATGTTTATACGACTATAACAAAATCAACATGGAAATTTTGTGTAGATGCAAGAAAAAACTAATTACGAATATTTAGAAAAGTTTCAAACCTTCAAAAGCTGATCGCAAAACATTAAGATTAAATTCATGTGCAAGCTATAATATTCAATGAAATAATAACAAATTTCTTTTTCAAAGATATTCCAATTTAAAGGTATGGACACTACTTATCTGCACATGTTTAAATGGGTGACTTCAATATATCATTTGTTTATGGGATTGTGTGGTACTGTGCTACACAAATCACAAATGTGAATATTGTTGCCAATGTCTAAATAATATGTAAATTGTATCCAGAAACAGACAAAACCAAATACTCTTACAATAACGAACTTACGCAAGACAAGACTAGATACAGTGAAGAATGGATGATTCCAAAGGCTATGAGTAAAGGAGACGGCCGATGTGAATGGATCCGTTAGCCAATGCCAGGCTCCAATTGCTGTACAGATAGACACAACCAACAGCAATACTGAAACAAACCAACCTTGTTATTAAATTTTTACTACGGAAATTAAAAATGAATGTACATGTTTTTTGTACAACAGTTTATTTATTATTTATGTTTTATCATATGAAATTTACTTGCATTAATGCTTATAAATATACAAACAACATCAATTTTCTTACAAATCTTTAATCATGTAATCTTTAAATGATTATAATGATCTATAAAATGATATATTTAATCATTAAAATATTGCTTTAAAAATTTCAATTTAAAGAATAATAAAGAAATGAAAATCGGGATTGGCGAAATTCTACATGACCTGATTTTTGAAACCATGTATTTATTTTGCTTAAATTCTGATTACATACGAAGTTTTTTTTAGGTTGTATATTTTTTTAAATCTGGAATAAAAGCAAACAAAAAAAATTAGGGGAACTAATAAACTCTGTCAGCCATTTAATATCAGGTGTAGTCAAAGTTCATTTTGATTTTTCTGTTTTATGTTAGAATGAAATTCTATCATCAATATAGGTCAGCCGCTTAGAAAACAGTCAGCTAAGAGTTCCCACTCTCTCACTAAAGCTCCTTCCTTTTACTTCACTATCGCAGAGTAATAACAGTTTGTATAACCTCGACTGGCAGACTCTGTGTCACTGGACTGCTGGAGGGGAATTTTCCAACATGTTCTAGAAATTCTGGTGCAGGTCGTTTGCTATATGGCTGGATTATAGCACCACTTTTGTAAATAAATATTAGTACAAATAATATAGGTCTAGGTCTATTACTGTTGTGCGTCCAAATTTTGTTGTGCATCTATCCAGTTATAAATTTTTACATTTCTCTATTTCACTTTTTATACTTAAGAGACTCATAGGTTCCTTCCATATCTAAAAGAGTGCCCTTTTATTTATGTACTTGTTTATGCTGCGTTCCCCTCTTACTTCCTTGGAGCATGCACTCTGTGTAACTACCGTAAGCCATTTCAGATAAAAGTGGAAACCTTTTTTTAAATCTCTTTTTCTACTTTATCTCCCCATTACCTGGCATTCAAAAATCACTTAAATGTGTGAAGTCGGCCAAGAACGATGATTGTTTTTACCAGAATGGTATTCTTAAGATGTCTTGGCGAGTTCAATGCACAGCACTGATAAGTCTGGTCTTGGTGAATCCTTAGCAATACTTTCATGTAGTATCTTAGTTCAGCAGCTATGCTCTGTACAAGTTTGATTTGCAGTGTGAGTCAAGACACTCTATTGTAATGTTCGGGGAAATTTTGATTGTGTACCTCCTCAAATTAAGATTAAGCCATAATAAATGAAAGTGCCAGCATACTTACTTCTCCATCTGGTAGTTGATGGTTGGAGACAAGCAATTACTTCTGTCAGTCTTCTTTCAAATGCTTTTAAATCTGCAAAACAAAAATTTAGAAACATCAGTTATTATAAAGAGTGGTATGTGTGGTATATATATATACCATTTAGTTGTAATATTTAAAGACAAAGATGAAAACCATGCAGTTTTAATTGAAACCATTTTCAAAATTATAGACCTTAGCAAGTTTTATTCCCAATTGTTAAATAATTTTATATACTTTTTAGTGTTCATTACTTATCAAACATAATTTTTAAACGTGTTAGCATACTTCAAAATAAATTCACTTTTAATGAAAAGAAACATGCTTATAATTTTATTTCAATACAGGTTGCATAAAGATTAACACTTTGTCAAATTGTAGAACAGAAATAATTTGAATGTTAAGGCCTGGTGGCCACCAAATGCAGATTGGACTACAGATTCAAAACCGAACCTAATTGTTCTAAATGTAAGAGTGGCCACTGAAAGTGAAACAGTCACGTAATGCTGCTTAACTCTGTTCAGCTATATTTCACTATCAGTGGCCACACTAATATTAAAAACAATAGGTTAGGTTTAATGAGTAGTACACTATGCTGAGTACAACTCCACTCCGCATTTGGTGGTCACTCGGCCTTACTGTAGGCAAGTCTTAGGAATAGTCCTATTTTAAGGCTTGTCTACAATAAATGTTGAAATTATTATGATGTAGATTAGGTCTTTAGGTACAAAAATAACTTTGGACTAAATAAATAAATATAAAAAAAATTGAATACCTGTCATTTCATTATTATGTTTGGAATACCATAATTTCATTATGATTCTACACAAACAATATTTTAGGTAGCCAATTCATATCAAATGTTCCACTATTCATGTAAAGTAATGAGGACATGGACTTGCAATATTCTTTTCAAAATATTCCATAAACTTAATTAGTATTTACCATAAAAGTAACATGTAAGGTCACATGTACGGCGTGCTTTCACATATACACGAAAGGTCTTAAAACACCTGTTTTTTTTCAGACATCTTGTGTATCTAACTAAACACCAAACAAGTTTAACATCCTTTTCTCCCTGTTTTTTTCTTAAATAGTAAGAAAAATTGTCATTGTATATTTTTTTTTAATTTCTAATATACGAACAAAGACTCTCCACCTGCCTTTTAAGAGACAACATTGTTAAAGGATCAAGACTTGTTTAGGTTTTTGCACAAACTTCAAACATGGAAAAATGCCTATTGTTATATTTATTATAAGTCATTTTAATTATGTATTTTATTATCGTCGATGTTTGTGTCAGTGTATGTGTGACCAAGTAGAGAGCAAGGTTAAGTAACCAGCTTAAGCTATAACAGCTTAACATACAGTACCTAACAGAACAAAACTGTAATATAACACCATGATAATAAATTATCATTAAAAATTAGCCAATTTAAAATTATTCTATGTTCAAGCAAAACATTTTTGAGTACTATTTTATAATGGCTTGACCAAGTTGCTTAGATTGCGCAAATGTTAAATATATTGTACAATCAGTCCAGGTATGACAAATAATACAGGCCCTACCATATTTATTAATTTATAGCCATCATAATTTGACCTTTAGAAATGTTTTTTTTTCAAATAAAACAAAAATCACTACACTGACAAAGTTTAAGAATGTAAAAATTTATCATTTTTACTAAGAAAAAGTATTACTTTTAAAATTAAAGGTTTCAATTGTACCTATTACATAGGCCCCTACACATTTTTGAAAAATATCAAATGTTTTTAAATTTACCAGGCTGTAATTGTGAAACTCCATTAACCTAGGCTGAATTTAATTTAGGGGAAGCAAACAATGTTATAAACAACTTTTAATGGTCCTGTGAAATAAACTTTGTAGGATGTCAGTTTAAAGCCTACACAAAAATATGTAAGTTGATTTGTAGTCAAATGTTAGGCCTAGACTTTAAAAAATTCTTCATGTGTTAAATTGGATTTAAAAAAATCTTTGATTAATATGTTAAGAGGAAGTTAAGATTACCACTAGCACCACTTTTTAATTAACATTAATAAAAATAACAACATAGGTCTATTACTAGATGTGTGTTGACAATCCATAGTTTTGCAACATTTAAATTTATCATACAAACCTTCATATTGTGTTTTCGACTGCATTGTGAAACATATCTTGGCACTGATTTAAGCAATTATTTATTTATAAACACAAAAATTAGTTGTGAACAAAGTCACTTAAGAAATTATTTTGTTGGCATGGGTGTAGGCTATACCGTTCATTACTTCAGCGACAGCTGTTGTTGTTTAAATCAATTTGAAAATTATTCAAACAATTTCACTGATGATATGATAGAAGACAGATTTTCATTTATGTCATTAAACACAAACAGTAATCAGAGAAATGGCAGAAACATAAATCTGAAGACCGTAAACAATTTTAAAACATGTTTTATATCCATTTCGACTAACCTTCACAAGCAGTCTGTTCAAGCGACATCTTGAGTGCTTATTTTTCTTATACAATTCTGCATTAAGGCTGACGATAGGTTATGTCTTGGATAGTTTACGTCTATGAAATATTGATTATTTTGGTTGTTCCCTTATATTACTTTCAATCATTACAAAAAGTACTTAACGCGATATACCAAACTACCAAAGATTATTACTGGATAAGAAAAGATTTTCACTTTGACGGTGTGGCACTAACTTTGTAATTTTAATGAGCTCTACGTAATTTTACATAATTTATTCAGTACATATTTTATCATTGTAACTTTTCAATACAAACATCAGTTTATTACTAGATAATCGGGATTAATGCCTTCAATTCATTTCATGATTATTTTTACACTTTTTATTCTTCTCACCAACTGAAATTCCAGTCGTCAGTCAACTCCATCATCACAGAACCAATAAACGCACCGGTAATCTCAGCGACTAGGTCGAACAACTTAGTTTTTAGTTTATTGCATTGCAGACTCACAAAGTCACGAACACAAGATCGATTACAAAATCGGAAACGCCGCTACAGCAATCGGCAGACCCCAATGCCACCTTATCTTACTATTTGTTTTTTAGGGCATAAAAAGATTATAAATTTAATGCTTTTTTTGCAGAATATACTTAGAATATTATGGAATTTTTAAATACTGTATTTAAATTTATAATTTTTAATAATACGTTTTCAATAATTTTAACCTACAAACAAAACAAAATCCAACTGATTTGTTTTTTTGTATTGCAGTTTAATAAATAATCAAACTGACATTATTAGTTTTGGACAAATCGAATTAATTTCTCAGTATCATTTTTATTCTGTAATTTATGGTAATTTTGTAATTTATTAAATTGACAAAATTTGTTAATTACGGTTTTTCTTAATTAATTACATTATTTGTATGGGCCTGCATTCTGATGGTAAAAGTAAAAACTATTTAAGCTAAATTCATTCTGCTTAACCGACTCTTTCTGTCTGGTAAGTGCTGCCTCTAGGAGCCTAAGTTAAAAGTTTGTTCCTTTTCTTTATAGTACATTGTAATATTTTTTTACAATGTATTGTTATAAAATTTGGCGAAAATTGTCTTTGTTACGGTCTGAATCCAGCGACTGTCAACAAAACATATTTAGGGGTGTGCAATCAGTGTGGCCGCACAGGATGAAGGTAAAGGGAGAAGCAACGCTTGGGGGCGAAAAAATGAAATATCAAAAAGAAATCATAGGCATCAAAAATAAGGTGGTGTGACAGAATACAATGAAAAAAACATGATAAATTGATCAAAACATGTGTTGTATTATTGTTAAGAAAAACAATCAAATTAAATACATGAAATGTAAACAAAACCACTTGCAAAAACTTTACGTTATTACGAGAATGTTAGTATTTTTACCGGAATTTTTTATAGCTTACATCATCACTATATTACTTATCCTTCTTGTCGAAAGTTTATCTCGTCCAATTGTACATTGTTTTTTCTTTGGAGAGAAAAACAAACTGCCAATTTGTAGGAAGTTCACAAAAAACATTCATTTTTTTAAAGTATTAAATTCGTACTTTTCACAAAATGCTTACAAATTTAAGAATCATTGTAAATACAAGTTGAGGATCGCCATATTAATAATTATTATTGGCGGGGGCCCTTCAGTTCAAAATGGTCTCATCTTTCATATATTATTATGCTTACGATCGATTTGTGCTAAAAACAAGTAACTGCGTTATTGAAACTACTTATATGGGGTACCTACAGGTTCATCAGACCACCTGGGAACTCTAAAGTCTCATAATTTTTTATTTTAAAGCTTTTTAATAAAATAAAATCGACTTGAAACCGATAAAAGTTCTGTAAACAAAATTCCAGGAGCATTATAAAATGTTCCCATAAGAGTGCAACACAATGCAGGCGTTGGTGACAGAAATAATTGTGTGTGTACGAAAACAGCTGATTGCTAAAAAAATTTTTTGAAAATAATACTTAAATCATTGCTGTATCCAAGACTTAAATTATTATTAACAGCATCAGTTTTGAAAGTAGAATCGGTAAGACAAATTAGGCCACTTACAATATGTAAATGTTATTAAATAAAAGATTATGTTTTTGGTAAACAGTAAATACTGTAGCCTAATTTAGGATATAATGTAAAATCCGGTTATAGTAGGTAGCATTTGTAAATATTTAAATAAGGTGCAATGTTAAAAGTCAGTCATTAATTTTATAGGTTATAGCTTTAAATACGAAAGTAAAACAAAATATTGTATTAAATAACCTAAATATTATGGGTTGTTTTAAACTTATTGTTGTATATTGTTCTTTATTATTCGTATCTTTTTCCCATAAATTGCGAAAGGTTGCACAGGCTCACTAATATATATATATATATATATATATATATATATATATATATATATATATATATATATTTTTGTAATTCATTTTCCCCTATGCCATGCATACAAGCGCGTGCGCACACACAAAACTTTCTTTTATTAATATAGATAAATTGTTTTCTTTAACAATGTTTGAGACGATATTGTGGTAATCAATGTGTACTTGCCTGCCATCTACGGACCAAAGTGCAAACTAGCTGGTTCTACAGCCATTCTGTAGAACCGATTTTGTTAATTACAATAAATGCAGTAACAAATTTTTCAGTGATGCTTTAATTGGAAAAATGTGCTTCCTGTTTATCGCAGTAATCGAATATTTCATAATGGCAACAAAAAACGTCTTTTTTCATTTGTCTATTCCATCCGGTTGCGCTTTAAAATTTTACAAAATCGCTTAATTGGGTACAAGTACGTCCAGAATACTGAGGAAAAATATATGTTAAGATTTACGTAATGTCTGAAATTTTGTTGTAGCAAACCCTCATGTAGTTGTTCATTCTCCCCAATGACCTAGCCAGTGTTCTTTATTTTTACTATCGGACTTTGCAAATAGTTCCATTAATTCGGGAATTTATCACATTTTTATAATCTTCATTTTTCTCTCGTAATTACGTGTACAATAATACTTTGCTATATTCTATCCACTGTTTCCAGTAATAGGCTATGGAGAAATATATGCATTTATCTTGTCTAGTCGCTCGTGGGCCCTGTGGTAGTGACGTAGTTACACCCCGTACTTCGTCCCTCACCCAGTGAGTACAGTCAGTTCACTTTGATAATGATTTAACAATTTGCCCATCTTACTTCAGATGTATGTCTGCAGTATTTTTTTTTTATCGGATAGTACATTTGTGAGTCACGGCGGCTTATATAAAATGTAGAGCACAAAGTCCATCACGTAACATAAACATTTACAATACAATTAAAGGATGAAAGGATACACTGTTATTTTATTATTGCTGACCTACAATCACACTGTGTAGACTGTATATAAATAATAAGCTTTGATTATGTTATTTTGAATCTAGGAGCAGTTCAAGCTAATCTTTCGTTGGAGAAAGATGGTAAAATTTCGTTACCATTTTCGTTTCTGTGAAGTGTAATTTTTAAAGTGCGAATACTTCAATCTTCGAAACGGTTAGAGATATCTACATTCAGTTTTCACCATTTTGTGTGTGTGTGTGTGTGTGTGTGTGTGTGCGCGCGCGCGCGCGCGTGAAATTTCAATGTGTGTGTGTGTGTGTGAAATTTCTTATCTAACTCGTGTATCACCTTCTTATATTCAAGATGGCGGAATTATATATAATATATGGGATAAATTCATCCCAAAATAGTTTCGTAATCGAGTAGGTTATCTTCAAATTTTACTTGCATTTAAAAAAATACCATTTTCAGATTTTTTAACTTAACCTGCAAGCAACATTTTATGGCCGGAGAGCCACCAAATGCTGAACTGAGCGGAGCGGAGCAGGGCGGAATGAAGACGAACGGTAACAGAAAGCGGAGTTCAGTCGGTTTAAAGAAAGCGTTTGTATATTTTAAATCTAAATATTTAGGTCTACTTTAACGGGTTCTAGGAACTATTGTGTTTAAAAACCTTAACTTAGGTAACGAGAAATAATAAATTAGGTGGGGAAACCGTAATCAGCTTCAAAACCGAACTGGACAGTCAAAACTTCACCGAGCGGAGCCCAACGACGCCGCTTGAGCTTCGTCACGCTTTCAGTGGCCGCACTAACATTAAAAACAATAGGTTAGATTTTGAATGCACAGACCGCTCAGCTCAGCGAAACTCCGCTTCGCATTTGGTGACCACCTGGCAATTTGGCATCACGTTGAAAAAATACAGTCATTAGGACTGTCGGTAGAAGCGTTAACTTCTGAAAATATAAGTGGAGAGAAGAGAGAGAGAGAGAGAGAGAGAGAGAGAGAGAGAGAGAGAGAGAGAGAGAGAGAGAGAAGCATACACGTTGTATGTACATACAGGCACAAAAAATACATACGTGCGCGACCAACTCAGTCGGGACCGGCAGACAAAAGAAAGGAGAAAAGCTGAGAACTGGAGGGGGTCTGTGTAATACTTCCCCTACTCGCGTTACTTACGCTTCGTAAGCCTACTCGATGAAAACGAATCACTCCATGGTTACAAATACAAAGTGCACAACGCGGTATAAGAAGCTAACGCTTCAAAAATGTTAGCCCGAGGTAGATAAAAGAGTTTTGAATAATTTTCAAAGTATGTGGGAGCGTGATATTGTTACTTTTTGTAAACGCGCTTCTATCACGTCTGCGAGATAGCAGTTTCCTATCGTAAAAAGACGGATTAAAGCGTGTTTCACCTATCCCTGTACATGCTACATGGTGTTCTGTGGGAAAACCCCCGCAGTGAAATATTTTTACTGTGTAGCCTAACAGACAGTAATTTTACTAAGAATGTGTGACGTCAAAGCCTTACCAAGAAACCATGGCCAGGTGGTTGTGCCGTTGCAAAAAACATTATTAGCAGGAAATACTGGAAGAGTGTTTTGTTGTTTCAAATTTCGCCTCGATTACTGTTTTAGTTGAAGACGTTATAATAGCCGTTAACATTAACACAGCTATGTCTTACATCGCTGAAATACCCTGTAGAGTGTATCGTTGATGTAACGTACCGTTATCGTTGATCGTGAGACGGTATAGAGTATGCAAAGAAGCATACTGCCCCAGCGACCAAATATTTAACGACACCAAGTCTTTAACGATAATAACGCTATCTAATATCGATTTTTTTATTTTAAGTCCCTGATTTTGATTCGTTGTTACAAGCAAGCGAAAAATAATGTAATAAATATAACCAGGGGGTCCGTGCGAAATTTTGCACTATGAAAATTTTAAGTAAACACAGCCTTTTCGATAAGTTTTTCATTTTCTTTAATTGATACAAACATGTTAGCTGATTTAGTTACCCTTGAAAAGGCTACATACAATTTTTCGTGAGTAAAGACGGCATTTGGTAAATACAATCCTGCTAGTTGAAGTTTGTTCACTTATTTATTTATAGAGATAGCAAACGCAATTTTAATAGGTAACTTTGTCTTCTGTGTTAAGTATAATGATCTGCCTTCCCTAGCTTCGTCAATTCTACTTTAGTTGACGCGTTTCGGAGAACCTCCATCTTCAAAAGCTATATCTATACTGGTCACCAATATTATGGCCCGTCTTATTTATACTATCTCCACCTCGTATCCGTCCTCTATTCAACACGTGTACAATAAACCTGTCGTGCTCGCTTCTGATTGGCTCTTCAAAATCATACGTTATCCCTCGCTTCTGATTGGCTCCTTTAAAACTTTCTCTTCAACGGTCCTGTTAATTTTTGAAAATTTTTAGATTTTTAAACGTAATATCTGCTTGCGAGGATATCTGTTCATTTATTATGTTTTCTCCCTTTAATTTAGATTTAAAAATTTCCAAGTTCTCTAAAATGTTCATACGTCTTCCTTTTTCTGCCATATGTAGTACTTTCATGAAGTTTTCTATTTCTCGAGGTATGAGTCCCTCTTTTATTAAATGTGACGCATAATTTGAATCATTTTTGCCGTATTTGAATGATCTTACATGTTCTTTAAACCTAGTTCTAAATTTTCGTCCTGTTTGTCCTATGTAAATTGCCTCGCATCCACACTGTATTCTGTATATCCTATTCTTACTATATTTGTCCTCTTCTTCTACATTCTTTGTCAGTTTGTTCCTTATCGTATTATTTGTAGCCATTGCTATATCTATATCATATTTTCTAAAAAAATTCTTAAATTCATATGCCTCTTTCCCCGTATATGTTAATTTAGCCCGTTTTCGTTTTTTATCCTCTCTTTTATCACTGTTTTCTTCCTCTCCCTTTCCTCTAATTCTTCGTAACAGATTTCTTATAATTTTTAAATCATAAGCGTTGTTCACTGCTATTTGGAAAATTGTATTCAATTCTTCTTTATATTCTTTCCTTTTTAGTGGTACATTTAATAATCTATTGAACATGTGTCTAAACGCCGCTAGTTTATGTTCTAATGGGTGGTTTGACTTTGCGTTAATTATATTATCTGTGTATGTGTGTATGTATCTTTTCTATATATTAAAAAATTCAATTGTTTCTGCTTTCCTTTGTATTCTTAAATCTAAAAAATTTAAACTACCATTCTTCTCTTTAAGAGAACTTATGTGTATTTCCATTCACTTCCGTTTCAAAACGGCCTTCTATTATTTAACGTTGTGTAGTGTAGTTCTTGGCTATTTCCTGTAATACTGTCTGAACGGTTAGTGCTGTCGTAAATTTGACCGCTTCGTAGAGAGAAAGCACAAAATTCCCAATAAAGTTGGTCCAGTAACGTTTGCCTAAATATTACGGTTACCGGTTAAACTGGTCGCGAGCGCGTCAGACCGCTGTCGTAAAGCAGTTTAAGTTGGTTGTCTTTTTTAATCTGTTGTAAATTTGTACATAATTAAACTCGCAACTTACCAACTTTTATGTGACTAATGTAGGGTTGACAGAATGTCCAGTGCCCCTGGTACACAATGTTTTTACTATATTATTTCTCGAGTCAGCATCCCTTTTTCTCAGCACGTACTATTCGTACAGTCATAAATGAGGCACCTTTAGAAAGATTTTTTAACCGGCTTCTGACATTGCAAAACGATTTTGCGCTAAAATTTACTGTTTGTGGAAAATTTTGACATAAAAGACACTTTTAACTGTCATAGACACTTTTAACTGAATGCGCATGCACGGTATCACAAATCAGACGATATTTTGTACATTTTACGAAGCTAACTTATTAATCACGAATAGACAATCCCATTACAAATGCCCCTTTTTTGACCCTACTACCAGTTCCCTATCCCTGCCCGTCGTACAAGCCAGGACAAGCATTTCGAATACCAAACACATGTTTTGGACACTTTTTTACACAAATATATTTCTGATTTATCCTTCCATCGTGCATCTATCGTGAGAGAAATCTATTGTTAATCGATCGCTTTTCGATTTATTTTTTAAGTATGTTTTTGCTTCCTTCCAACTACCGCCCTCATCCCAACGACTACTCTTATTCAAAAGGCTGTGTTTACTTAAAACGTTCATACTGCAAAATTTCGCACGGGCCCTCTGGTATCTTAATAATAGTTGTTTTTGTAATAAATAACAATTGTTTTCATTGCGTTTTAGAATAACGTTTTTAACTAATAGCAATTTGTAATAAATATTTTAAATCTGATAAGAATTAATATTACTTGTATTTATTATTTAACAATTGTAAAACGCAATGAGAAAGTTTTATTAATTGTTAGTGTTATTAAAACAACTGTCATAAAATAGGTCTACTCTTAGAATAGTTGAAAAAAATACGACACTCAATTTCATTAACTCATGTAAGTTTTAATTAACTGTAAGGTTGAAATAAAAACAAATTTTAAATAAAAAACATGTGTAACTCGGATAGTTACCGACAGAAGTGACATTTTTGTTAATGACATCTTTGCTGAATATATAATTAGTTTTACAAAATATATGTTTACAAAATATCTTGTATCTAATTCATATTATATTTCTGAAAGTTTGTGTGTTTGTTTGTTTGTTTGTTTGTTTGTTATTCAATCACGCTTTAACCACTTGACCAATTGAGATGAAATTTGGTACGTATATGGTTTAAGTATCAGAGATACATATAGGCCTATTCCCGTTTTAAAAAACGTCATTATACTACTTACCCAGCCCAAAATAATTATCAGTTTTTAGTTTTGTAACATCTGTTAACTATAGTTAGGTTTAATTACTGTTTACTGAACATGAGATTTAGGAACCTGAGATGGACATAGATCTAATCCCATTTTACAAATTGTAATCTATGTTTTATTTATTGCAAAATTATTGTTTTTAATGTTACATTTTCATCTAATAATCACAATCTGGTATTTTTCATTTAAGACTATTCAATGTTTGTAAAACAGAGTGCAGAATATATATATCATATACAATTTTATTAGGATACTTTAATTGTAATGTAGTATATATATTTGTGTAATTACATTATATGAAAAAAATGGTAAATATGCAGTGCAGCATCTATTGGAGTTTTCGATATTTTTCTTACTAAAATGCTTCATTATGTGCCCAAAAGCAAAAATCCAAAATATGAAAGCAGGAGAAGTACGATAAAAATCGAAAATAAAAGTGACCAACATAACCTTAAAATTGCTACCGGCGAAAATCGGTACCGTGTTGTACTGATTTTAGACGTATTTTTATTGTTTTACTGATCGACAGATCAGTAAAACAATAAAAATACGTCTAACACGGGTTTGGATGATAGGAAACCCATTTTTTAAAAGAATAGTGCATAACCTAAGTGACACGGTTGTTAGGCCTAACACGGTGATGCGTAAAAAAACCTTTATATTTTTTTAAAGAATACTGCATATCCTAACTGACATGGTTGTTAGGCCTATCACGGTGATGTGTGAAAAAACCTTTAAATTTTTTAAAAGAATACTAAGTATATTAACTGACACGGTTATTAGGCCTAACACGGTGATGTGTAAAAAAACTTTTATATTTTTTTAAAGAATACTACATATCTTAACTGATATGATTGTTGGGCCTATGATTGTGATGTGTGAAAAAAACCTTTATTTTTTTAAAGAGTATCCAAACCTTAACTGACACGGTTGTCAGGCCTAACATAGTGATGCGTGATAAATCTTTATATTTTTTTAAAGAATACTCCATAAGCTAACTAACATAGTTGTTAGGCCTAACACGGTGATGCATTAAAAGAACCTTTATTTATCTTTTTCAAAAGAGTACTCCATAACCTAACTGACACGAATGTTGGGCCTAATACTGTTATGCATGGAAAAAACTTTATATTTTTTTTAAAGAGTACTCCATAACTTAAGTAACACGGTGATGCGTGAAAAAACTTTTATATTTTTTTAAAGAGTACTACATATACTGACACTGTTGTTGGACCTATCACGGTGATGCGTCAAAAAACCTTTATATTTTTTTTTTTAAATACTAGGCTACATATCCTGACACGGTTGTTAGGCCTAACATAGTGATGCGTGAAAAATCTTTATATTTTTTTACAGAATACTTCATTAGCAAACTATTATGGTTGTTAGGCCTAACACGGTGAAGCATTAAAAAAACCTTTATTTATTTTTTTAAAAAGAGTACTCCAAACCTAACTGACACGGATGTTGGGTTAAACGGTGATGCAGGAAAAAAACCTTAATTTTTTTTAAAGAGTACTCCAAAACTTAACTAACACGGTAATGCATGATCATTATGTATATTATGATTGCGGGCAAAGCCGTGACGGGTAACAGCTAATCATATTATATTTCTGAAAGTTTGTTTTTGTTTATTTGTTTGTTATTCAAATACACTTTAACTACTGGACCAAATGAGATTACATTTGGTGTGAACACGTTTTAGGTATCTGAGATAAACACAATACTATTCCAGTTTAATTATATAATAATGACTTTTTAATAATACAGTATTTTATTAAAATATGACATGATCCTGTTTTAGCGTATCGAGTAGCAAAAATTTATATGTCTTTGCCGAAAACCATAAATCATATAATATTGTATATAGCAATATATTAAAATGAAATGGCCTATTCTGATTTTGAAAATCGACTATAAATTTTATTACTTACATTATAATTGCAGGCAAAGCCGCAACGGGTAACAGCTAGTGTTTAAATAAATAAATACGTGAACCTAGCTTAGATATTATTTACTGTAGTTCGAGTAAAAAGACCAGCTGTTTTATATTAATTCGAAACGATCAGCTGATTTCATTGAACTGCTGGTAGGCTATAAAAAGTTTCAGGTTATTTTGTTAAAAACTAGCAATATTAACAACAATTATTACAAACGTTTGTATTAATTTCGAATGTATTGTAAAAGGTTACAACGTGCACGTGTTCTTTAATTAAAGAAAAATACCGAAACCATAGCAGCACAACGTTTTTATATAATAAGCGTGTACTATTATCGAAAAGGAAGAAGAAAAAAAGAAACGAAAATCGTTTGCTCGTTAGTTCCATGTTTCCGTTACATTCTTCCGTTCGGCAGGCTTTTTTTATTCGCTTCTGTCGCCAAAGCTAACATTAAAAGCTTCGCTTAAAAAATCTTTTACATTTTTATTGTTATAATTTTTATACTTAAAACCGCCTACGGGAACGTTACTGCCACCATGCCTCGATGTAGGCCTATAATTACGAACATAGGTTACAAGTCTCTTCGTTCTAATTTAGCATATGAGCGCCACCAGTTTGAACAAGTAACCTTGTAACACCCGATGTAGAACTTCCGGAATTCCCGGCATGCAAGACAAGACAATAAGGTTACCGGCCTGTGCATGATTCACCAGACGCAGACAGGTTTGGACTCAACTGAGAACTAATTCGGAGAACAAGAAGTTATTGTACAAGCTGGACCATTTTGTTGCTTCCAAGAATAAGATTGTAGCCATACTGATAATACTCTCGTTTTTTATTAACATGTATCACGTTTTAGAGCTGGTTGTGATGTTAGATTTTACGTGTCACGTGATGCGAGTGCCCAAATTTATATTGGCAACTAGCTGTTACCCGTTGCGGCTTTGCCTGCAATTATAATGTAGGCAATAAAATTTATAGTCGATTTTCAAAATCAGAATAGGTAATTTCCTTTTAATATATTTATATTTACAATATTATACGATTTATGGTTTTCGGCCAAGAAATATACATTTTTGCTACTCGATACTCTAAAACAGGTTCCTGTCATATTTTAATAAAATACATACAGTATTATTAAAAAGTCACTATTATACAATTAAACTGGAATAGTATTGTGTTTATCTCAGGTACCTAAACCGTGTTCATACCAAATTTAATCTCAATTGGTCCAGTAGTTAAAGTGTGATTGAATAACAAACAAATAAACAAAACCAAACTATCAGAAATATAATATGATTACCTGTTACCCGTCACGGCTTTGCCAGCAATCGTAATATACATTAAAGATCACGCATCACCGTGTTAGGACCAACAACCGTGTCAGCTAGGTTTTTATGAATTTCTTTTTTAAAATAAGGTTTTTTTTTAACGCACCACCGAGTTAGTTAAGTTATGGAGTACTCTTTAAAAAAAATTAAGGCTTTTTTCCTGCATCACTGTATTAGGCCCAACAGCCGTGTCAGTTAGATTCTGGAGTACTCTTTTTTAAAAAATAAATAAAGGTTTTTTTAATGCATCACCGAGTTAGGCCTAACAACCATGTTAGTTAACTTATGGAGTATTCTTTAAAAAAAATATACAGATTTTTCACGCATCACCATGTTAGGCCTAACAACCCTGTCAGTTAAGGTTTGGAGTACTCTTTTAAAAAATAACGGTTTTTTTCACACATCGCCATGATAGGCCCAACAACCATGTCAGTTAGGATATGTGGTATTCTAAAAAAAAATATAAAGGTTTTTTTACGCACCACCGTGTCAGTTAGAATAAGTAGCCTAGTATTCTTTAAAAAAATATAAAGGTTTTTTCACGCATCACCGTGTTAGGCATAACAACCGTGTCAGTTAGGATATGAAGTATTCTTTAAAAAAATATAAAGGTTTTTTCACACATGATCGTGATAGGCCCAACAACCATGTCAGGATATGTAGTATTCTTTACAAAAATATAAAGGTTTTCTCATGCATCACTGTGTTAGGCCTAACAACCGTGTTAGTTAAGTTATGGAGTACTCTTTAAAAAAAAATATAAAGGTTTTTTTCATGCATCACCGTATTAGGCCCAACAACCGTGTCAGTTAGGTTATAAATACTCTTTAAAAAAAATTAATAAAGGTTTTTTTAATGGATCACCGTGTTAGGCCTAACAACCATGTTAGTTAGCTTATGGAGTATTCTTTAAAAAAATATAAAGTATTTTTCACGCATCACCATGTTAGACCTAACAACCGTGTCAGTTAAAGTTTCAGTACTCTTTAAAAAAAATAAAGGTTTTTTTCACACATTACCGTGATAAGCCCAACAATAGTGTCAGTTAGGATATGTAGTATTCTTTAAAAAAAATATAAAGGTTTTTCACGCATCACCGTGTTAGGCCTAACAACCGTGTCAATTAGGTTATGTAGTATTCTTCAAAAAATTAAGGTTTTTTTCACACATCACCAAGATAGGCCCAACAACCGTGTCAGGATATGTAGCATTCTTTAAAATAATGTACAGGTTTTTTCACGCATCACCGTGTTAGGCCTAACAACCGTGTCAGTTTGGTTATGCAGTATTCTTGGGTTTCTTATCACCCAAAACCCGTGTTAGACGTATTTTTATTGTTTTACCGATTTACAACACGTTACTGATTTTCGCCGGGTAGCAATTTTGAGGTTATGTTGGTCACTTTTATTTTCGATTTTTATCGTGCTTCTCGTGCTTTCATATTTTGGATTCTTGCTTTTGGGCACATAATAAAGCATTTTAGTAACAAAAATATCGAAAAATCCAGGATATGCTACACTGCATATTTACCATTTTTTCGTATAATGTAATTACACAAATATATATACTACCTTACAATTGGCACTCTGCGTAGGGATTTTTTTACATTTAATATTGAAAATTCAACACAAAGTAACAAATTAAAGTCAGTTTTGAAAAAAATTTCAACTAAAATATTGAAAATGTTACATTAAAAGCAATAATTTTGCAATAAATAAAACACAGATTAAGATTCTTAAAATAGGATTGAATCAATGTTCATCCAGGTACCTAAATCTCAGGCCCAGTAAATAACTACAGTTAACACATGCCACAAAACTAAAAACTAATAATTATTTTAGGCTGGGTAAGTAGTATAATGACGTTTCGTAAAACGGGAATAGGCCTATGTGTTTTTCAGATACTTAAACCATATTCGTACCAAATTTCATCTTAATTGGTTCAGTGGTTAAAGCGTGATTGAATAACAAACAAACACATAAACTTTCAGAAATATAATACACTAGCTGTTACCCGTTGCGGCTTTGCCTGCAATTATAATGTAAGCAATAAAATTTATAGTCAATTTTCAAAATCAGAAAAGGTCTGTTCATTTTAATATATTGCTATATACAATATTATATGATTTATGGTTTTCGGCAAAGAAATATAAATTTTTGCTACTCGATACGCTAAAACAGGGTCATGTCATATTTTAATAAAATACTGTATTATTAAAAAGTCATTATTATATAATTAAACTGGAATAGTATTGTGTTTATCTCAGATATCTAAAACGTGTTCACACCAAATGTAATCTCATTTGGTCCAGTAGTTAAAGTGTATTTGAATAACAAACAAATAAACAAAAACAAACTTTCAGAAATATAATATGATTAGCTGTTACCCGTCATGGCTTTGCCCGCAATCATAATATACATTAAAGCTCATGCATTACCGTGTTAGGACCAACAACCGTGTTAGTTAAGTTTTGGAGTACTATTTAAAAAAAATTAAGGTTTTTTTCCTGCATCACCGTTTAACCCAACAACCGTGTCAGTTAGGTTGGAGTACTCTTTTTAAAAAAAATAAATAAAGGTTTTTTTAATGCTTCACCGTGTTAGGCCTAACAACCATATTAGTTTGCTAATGAAGTATTCTGTAAAAAAATATAAAGATTTTTCACGCATCACTATGTTAGGCCTAACAACCGTGTCAGGATATGTAGCCTAGTATTTTTTAAAAATATATAAAGGTTTTTTGACGCATCACCTTGATAGGTCCTCTATATGTAGTACTATTTAAAAAAATATAAAGGTTTTTTCACGCATCACCGTGTTAGTTAAGTTATGGAGTACTCTTTAAAAAAAATATAAAGTTTTTTCCATGCATAACAGTATTAGGCCCAACAACCGTATCAGTTAGGTTATGGAGTACTCTTTTGGAAAAAATAAGTAAAGGTTCTTTTAATGCATCACCGTGTTAGGCCTAACAACTATGTTAGTTAGCTTATGGAGTATTCTTTAAAAAAAATATAAAGATTTATCACGCATCACTATGTTAGGCCTGACAACCGTGTCAGTTAAGGTTTGGATACTCTTTAAAAAAATAAAGGTTTTTTTCACACATCACAATCATAGGCCCAGCAATCATAACAGTTAGGATATGTAGTATTCTTTAAAAAAATATAAAAGTTTTTTTACACATCACCGTGTTAGGCCTAATAACCGTGTCAGTTAATATACTTAGTATTCTTTTAAAAAATTTAAAGGTTTTTTCACACATCACCGTGATAGGCCTAACAACCGTGTCAGTTAGGATATGCAGTATTCTTTAAAAAAATATAAAGGTTTTTTACGCATCACCGTGTTTGGCCTAACAACCGTGACAGTTAGGATAACCAAATAATCTTTAAAAAAAAAAAAGGTTTTTCACATCACCGTGTTATGCACTATTCTTTTAAAAAATGGGTTTCCTATCACCCAAACCCGTGTTAGACGTATTTTTATTGTTTTACTGATCTGTAGATCAATAAAACAATAAAAATACGTCTAAAATCAGTACAACACGGTACCGATTTTCGCCGGTAGCAATTTTGAGGTTATGTTGGTCACTTTTATTTTCGATTTTTATCGTACTTCTCCTGCTTTCATATTTTGGATTTTTGCTTTTGGGCACATAATAAAGCATTTTAGTAAGAAAAATATTGAAAACTCCAATAGATTCTGCACTGCATATTTACCATTTTTTCATATAATGTAATTACACAAATATATATACTACCTTACAATTAAAGTATCCTAATAAAATTGTATATAATATACGAGGGTTGATCAAATATAAACGAGACTGATTTTTTAAAAAAATTATTGCTTACTTACAAATTATTCTTGATACAACTTATTTTTCTACATAGTCTCCCGCACGAGTAACACATTTTTCCCACCGGATTGGAAGTTTTTTAATTCCATCTTCGTAAAAAGTTCTCGGGCGTTCATTGAGCCATTGGAGCACGAAGGTCTCCACCGCAGAATCGTCTTCGAAACGCTGGCCTCCAAGCGCCTCTTTGAGTGGCCCAAACAGGTGATAGTCGCAGGGTGATAAGTCTGGACTGTATGGGGGATGTTCCATTGGTTCCCAGCCAATTTGATCGAGTTTAAGCCTCGTAGCGTTCGCCGAATGTGGTCGGGCATTATCGTGAAGAAGAATGACGTTTCTCGCCGGTTTAGATTTCCTTTTCCTACGAAAAGACTGTTTTGCGGCCTCTAAAACATCGCAATAATATTGTGCATTTATTGTGCGTCGTTGATGGAGGAAATCGACGTGAAAGGCGCCTTGATTGTCGAAAAATACAGTGGCCATTACCTTCCCGGCCGACGATCGTGATTTGGCCTTCAGAGGCGCCCTCTCTCCCCTCTTCCGCCACTCCATACTTGCCTGTTTCGACTCGGGAGTGTAATGGTGAACCCATGTTTCGTCACAGGTGACAATCCGGTTTAATAATGCCTCACCATCTCGTTTAAATTGGGTCAATAGTCGCTGGCAAATCTCCAAACGATTCCGTTTGTGAACGTCGGTCAAAATTCGTGGAACCCACCTTGCAGATACTTTGCTGAGTTCCAGGTTTGATGTAACGATTTTTTGAACGCTACCATAGCTCAACTGGAGTTCATCTGCAATAAATCGCAGCGATATACGTCTGTCTTCGTCCAGGAGCTTCCGAACAGCATCAATGTTTTCGTCCGTGACGGAAGTGGTCGGGCGACGATCATGGCTGAGGTTTTCTACTGCTTCCCGTCCTTCGGCGAATTTCTTGTGCCAAGCAAAAACGCGAGCTCTTGACAGGGTCCTGTCCCCGTATTGAGCCGTCAATCCACGAAAGATTTCAGTCGGATTGACCCCCTCCTTGGCCAAAAACTTAATAATAATTCTCTGCTCCACGGAAACGTGCACTTCACTCTCACTCATTGTATAGTTTTATACTGAAGGGTCCGAACGGAAATGTTGCCCGTCTATGCCCGTCCCAAACCTCCCAGGCTACCTGAAACTCCACCCTTTAGAGTTCAATGTCCAACGGAAAAGTTTTTAGAAAGTCAGTCTCGTTTATATTTGATCAACCCTCGTATATATTCTGCACTCTGTTTTACAAACATTGAATAGTCTTAAATGAAAAATACCAGATTGTGATTATTAGATGAAAATGTAACATTAAAAACAATAATTTTGCAATAAATAAAACATAGATTAAAATTTGTAAAATGGGATTAGATCTATGTCCATCTCAAGTGCTTAAATCTCATGTTCAGTAAACAGTAATTAAACCTAACTATAGTTAACAGATGTTACAAAACTAAAAACTGATAATTATTTTGGGCTGGGTAAGTAGTATAATGACGTTTTGTAAAACGGGAATAGGCCTATATGTATCTCTGATACTTAAATCATATACGTACCAAATTTCATCTTAATTGGTCCAGTGGTTAAAGCGTGATTGAATAACAAACAATCAAACACACAAACTTTCAGAAATATAATATGAATTAGATTATATGATAATATGATTAAGATTTAGATAAGATTATAATAAAAGATCAGTTGTTTTATATACGAACAGCTGATACGCTATAATAAGTTTTAGATTATGTTGTTACAAACTAGCTATGCTATAGTAAAAGATCAGTTGTAGAACACATATTATATGATGATATATTAAATTATTATATAATTTGTAACGATCAGATGATTTAATTGAACAGCTGTAACAAGGTTTAGGTTATGTTGTTAAAAACTAGCTACGTTAATTTGTAGTGTTTTCGAACGAATTATCGTAATTAAAATAAAGTTGAAGAGAAAATATGACGCGTGGTTTTTATTTTTGATTCATTAACAGAAATTAAGTGTGATTAGCAGTCTGCTAATGCTAAAACCATTTAACAACTAAAAAATAACAGATTGCTAAATAGCAACCCAGTCCTAGTCCTAGTCAGTAGTAGAACAGTTGGTTTTGTTTTTGACAGAACGTTGTTTTAGATTTAACACTTTTTAAAAAAGTGAATATATCTTACAGTTCGATATAGAATTTTGTTGGTAGAGTAAAATCGTTGAAAGTTACACGAAAAAAGCGGCACGAAAATCGATATGAAGATGAGACGAGAATTTTCTAGTATGCACGAGAAAATCTGACAGTCAATTTAGGCAATAAATATATTTCGAAATAATCGCCTAGTTCCACTGCCATCTTGCGGCGATATTTACAGTTAACGTTTGTTGCCCTTTGTTTATAAGATGTATTGTTCATTAACAGTTTTGTAAGATGTTGTAGGCCTAATAAAAGTGTTTCAATTCCATAAAATTACGTATACTTTCACTTGTTAATTTATTTTCATAATTATTTAGTGAATTGTTTAATATCAATTATTTGTGTGAATATAAACAAAACATAACGTATCTGTTTATTAACTTTACTCCGAACTGATTTCACCTATGTAAGTATTTGCAGGTTATGTAATAAAATATAGAACATTTTTATTATTTATCCTTAAATTATATTACTGTTTTATAATTAAATGTGGGTACAAAATCTATAAGGTAACTTTAATATATAACCAAACAAAAAACTATCCACTGATAGGTTACAATTGATTTATTTTGAAATGGTATCTTACCGACTAAAACAATGCCAAGAAAGTGAAATTGTTTCGCAAAGTACATTGAAAATATTATTATACATTACATCGAACTTGTATACATTACATAATCCTTGTATACTTCTCTTTCCAAATATTACGTCTGTTCTGACTCTCTGTTACGTATGATTACGTAATAATTGACTTAACAATAATAGGCCTAAATAAAGCGTAGAAGTTGATGGCCTGAAGAAGTAGACTATTTAATGAGTTTGTAAACGTTTTTGAATGATGTAAAATACAAAACAATTTCAAACATACAAATCCAATTTTACACTAGACAATAGATTTTTTTGTTAACCGTACAATTAACAAAATCACCAGTAAATAGATAAATTGTTGTGTAAAATCAGCTATTTAGGTGTACAATTCCTCCGTCCCCGCATAACCATAATGTGTAAATTTTTTCTGTTGTCTATAAGCCATGTACAATAATAATATAATATAATTTGCAATTATACATATTTTTTGTTTCACAAAAGAAGTAGACAGTAATTGAAAAAAGTACAAATTGAAATTAGGTTATGTTAATACCAAAATAATATTTATCAACTATTATTAAAGTTACAATTCCGAAAAGGCCTAACCTCAAATTTGAAAAAATATTATTTAAATGTAAGTTTGTTAGGCTTTGTAATAAAACAATATCGCTTTTAAATTCAGTTAATTACTAGAAAACATTTATGCTAAGTTTCCAAAATATTTTATAAATTTTTAACCATAGTTTTATCTTGAGTTCCCGAAATATTTATTAACTTTTTAATGAAAATGTTACCTTGAGTTTCCGAAATTATTAATAACTTTTTAAACAAAGTTTTACCTTGAATTTCCGAAATATTTAGTAACTTTTTAATCAGTTTAATCTTGAGTTTCCGAAATATTTATTAACTTTTCATGAAAATGTTACCTTGAGTTTCCAAAATATTTAATAATAACTTTTTAAACAAAGTTTTTAACTTGAATTCCCGAAATATTTAACAACTTTTTAACAGAAGGTTTTCATTGAGTTTCCGAAATATGTAATAATTTTTAACCAAAGTTTTTCAATGAGTTTCCGACATATTTAACAACTTCGTAACCAAAGTTTTACCTTCAGGTTCCGAAATATTTAATAATTTTTAACCGACGTTTTGCTTTAAGTTTTTGAAATATTTACTTACTTTTTAACCAAAATTTTATCTACAGTTTTGAAATATTTAATAAATTTCTAAACAAACTTTTATCATGAGTTTCCTAAATACTTAATAACTTTTAAACCAAAGTTTTACCTTGAGTTAACGAAATATTTACTTATGTTTTAACCAAAGTTTTATTTTAAATTTCCAAATAACTCAACCAAATAACTTTTTAGCCAGAGTGTTACATACTACATTAGCAACTTTTATATTACATTTGACCAGTTTACATAGGTCGTTTCATTTCATCTAGTAAATCAAAAATCGGCTGATTTACTAGTGTATAAAAAGTACTTTAAAAACAGGACCAGTAGTAGAGCTGGCTACCCACACTACCACGAAAGAAACAAGAGATGGGGTCGAACATTTCACAGCAGACAAACGTCTATCGGTAGTGTAAAAGCGCAAACTGAGAAGAGAGAAGGCAGTATCAAAGGTGCTTCTAATTAAACCCAGAAGCAGGAAACCTCCCAGAGTCTTGAGAAACAAAACCCTTATGGGGCTGTGATGATTGGGATGATGGGAACCGCACTCCATGACTGGAACATTGTGCAACGGAGAAACCATGAGTAGGCAAGAAAAAGATAATCTTTGATTGCGAGGCTCTTTGCAGTAGGAGGCGAAGGATGTTTGTCTTCCAGAAGCCTGAGGACCCCCTTAGCTGGTCAATGGCCTTCTTAAAATAAATGGCGGGAACCAGTCTAATGAACCTAAGATCTAAGAAGTTTAGGCATCCTTTGGTGCGGTGCCAGGACCTGCCAAACCATGTGACCTACTCTTTGCAGCAGGAGACGAAAGATGTTGGTCTTCCAGAAATCTGAGGAACCCCTTAACTAGTCAATGGACTACTTAAAATAAATGGCGGGAACCAGTCTAATGAACCTAAGACCCAAGAAGTTTAGGCATCCTTTGGTATGGTGCCGTGACCTGCCAAACCATGTGACCTACTCTTTGCATCAGGAAGTGAAGGATGTTTGTCTTCCAGTCTAAATAGCTAGTCAATGGACTACTTAAAATAAATGGCGGGAACCGGTCTAATGAACCTAAGACCTAAGAAGTTTCAGGACCCTTTGGTCTCGGTGCCAAGACCTAATAAACCATGCAGTCTACTCTTTGCATCAGGAAGCGAAGGATGTTTGTCGTCCAGGAACGTGAGAACTTCCAGCTAAATAACTAGTCAGTGTATTACTTAAAAATTAAGTGGAGAGGACCAGTCTAACGAACATAAAACGTAAGAAGTTTAGGCCAAACCACGTGACCTAACAATTATCTTCTCGTAGTTTTTGTTTTTTCTTAACTTCATACCAAGTGAGGAAGAGGTAAGGATAATACAACGACAGTAACTGCCTCTCGAACCCACAACTTTGAGGTGCGCAGTTCAAAGACGCCACAGAATTTCCTTATTCACATCGACAATCGAGCACTATTAATTACTAATACTAATAACTAGTATTTGTTCTTGATTTTTATTTCTTTGATGTTCATACTTCGTGCCATTTAGACCAATGAGGCGTCAACGGCAAGGGAAAAAGCTTACGACCTTGAAATGCGCAAGTTCGGACACTGGCTGGTGCTTTAACCGCCCTCTTGTAGTTTACAGGAACACTATCCAGTAAAACAAAACTTACTAGTATTACCAGCCTAAATTCTTTCAGTAACAGGTCACTGGTAGTCGGGATTAAATCACCTCCAATTGTGGTTAATTGTCCTTCCCGCTAATCAATGTAAATAATGATTTAATATTGCGAAATCTTGTGGTACAGGAGAGGGGATTTCCAAGAGATGGTCTGTTTAAGCCTCTTAATGCTAAGAGGTGTGTAGGCGTGATGCAATTCTGGAAATGATTATAGCAACTCGGTTGTTGAGACGGGAAATTAGTAGCTAATTAATATTAACAGCTGTTCGAAGTCGTCGAGGTAATCTTTAACACAGTTGTAAAGGTCCTCATTCGTTTTGCTACAGCTCGTATAACCGGTTTTAGCCGGTTCACGTAGAAAAAAATCCATTACAGTAAGACCTCGACCTAGGGCCATGAAATGTGCACCGATCCTGATCTGTAGAACATATATGGTGATGTTTCAGTCAGATTTGATTCAAACTAGACGCAACAGATGTTAACATCTCTAAATATATTATAAGAAATAAATTTATTTTTTAATTTTAATTGCTCACGTTGGGGGCAAATATATCGTAAACAATTATGTTTATGAAGGAAATAATTTACGCAAAGACGAGAATGGTCTTTAATGGTAACTAAAATTTTATTCATACAAGACAAAACATAACTTTAAATGCAGTACACTTTAGGATTGCTGGTACCTGTACAGTTTATTAACACAAATTTTAATATTTATACTACTACCTATATAAATTTAATTTTTAAATTGCGAAATATTTTAAAATGTATAAGTTATTTTGTGTGGTATCTGTAATTTCTTTAAATTTATAACAAAATGTTCAATGATTTTAATGCTCAAGATTGTCTGCGTGTGTGTGTGTGTGTGTGTGTGTGTGTGTGTGTGTGTGTGTAAAATCTTTAATGACCTCTCAAAACCTGTCTGTCAAGAGGTCACGATCGGCGGACATTTTATGGTCCTGAGTATGGGTGTTACCATAGCTCATTTTCAACTGGATATTTGTTAAAAATGGTTCGAATATTGTTTGATTAAACAGTGCCACTACCTGGACTAAGAGCACATGTGGCACCACTGCTGAATGGATATGCATTCTTTTTAACGACAACAAATGATGCTCATGTACTTCGGACGCACTGTATATTGTATATTAAATACACTGAAGCAATTAATCTGCAAGTTTTATCAATAGGCTACAAATTTACAGGCTGTTTTAGTTATAGATTAATGTTTAACACACTTACTTTTGTTTATTATTTGCGCTACGAACAAAACCAATAGTTGTTAGTCAGAGTTCGGCTAATAACGAGTAAACCAGAGCTACATAACCAGGGTTGTTCCGATACTAAGTATTATCGATATTATTCTTTCGATACTGGCAGTACCGGTATCGATATTGTCATTTCGATAATATCGAGGTATCGATACCAGCACTTCAATATCTCATGGTGATATTGATCGACATTGTGTCGTATTTTGTTTATGCATACTTGTGTATTTTGTGTACGATACTTCCATACACAAAGAGAAGATACACAAAAAGTAGGAAATAAATAATTGACTATTTGTGCAGCAAAGTCTCGCCTGCCTGTCTATGTTTTTGTTATCGCCTTATTGTGTTATCTTTATCTGATATCAGTAACCATTTAACGTTGACATCCGAGTCAGGAGTACACTATTTAATTTTTTTAAATAGATAGTCTATTTACTCTGTTTAGTCTGTCTATACTCTGTTGTATTTTTGCATTACAGTAATAATATAATGTGTATTTATTTTATTCTCTGTAAGGCCTGAGATCGTGATTAGAGAAAGTTATTACCCTGAGACAGCACACAACAGTATTCCAGCGGAAGTGATGGCCATTAATGACTACGTTCGGTAGAACTTGAAACGGGCCTTCAAGAAACTCGTATTCATATTCATACTGATAGTCAGGCAGCAATAAAAGCAATTTCGGATCCTACAATTCAGCCCAAGCAGGTCTGGGTGTGTCGGGAGAACCTCAAAGCTCTGTCACTGGATAAACAGGTAACTCTTTACTCGGTTCCGGGGCATAAGGGAGTTGAAGGTAACGAGGAGACAGACCGACTGGCTAGATTGAGATCTGCATCTGAGTTCATCGGACCTGAGCCGGCTTTAGGGATCCCTCTGTCTTTGACGAGGTGTGCTATTAATAGGTGGATTAATAAGCAACACCAGGCAAGATGGGATAACCTTCATGGGCATCCCTCTTAAGCGCGTCGTAAGCATGGTTCCATATTAATCACTAAACAAACCATGTCACTATAGTGCGTGTATTGCTGTGACGGCAAACTGACTTTCCCCCGTGCAAAACATACACTCATACCCAGCGATAAGAAGGTCACTTCAAGCGTTCGGTGACGGCAAACTGATTTTCCCCCGTGCAAAACATACACTCATACCCCGCGATAAAAAGGCCACTTCAAGCGTTCCGTGACGGCAAACTGACTTTTCCCCCGTGCAAAACATACACTCATACCCCGCGTTAAGAAGTAGTCACTTCAAGCGTTTCGTGACGGCAAACTGAATTTTCCCCCTGTGCGATACGTACACCCTACCCCGCGATAAGAAGCAGTCACTTCAAAATATTCCCAATACACGAATAACGGAAAACGTGCAGTTAAAAACCAATAATAATTGGTTAAAAGATTTTTCGCAATTAATCTATTTTTGAATTTAGAACAAGGAAGCTAAAAGATACAGAAGTTAATGTGGCAAGAAAAGTCCCTAGATTATCGATTACACAATAGAAAACCCAAGAATGCGGTTATCTAACTAATTATGTTTATTGTGACAATGCTTCACGTGACTGATAAGACACTTCACCTAGGGCAGAACAAGCCTTCCTTGATCCGGACACCGTATTGGTGTACAATTTCCTTAGTTGTTACACAACTCTAACTGTTTAGGTGCAGGCTCACCCCCCCCGACACTACTCTACCGTCTGGAATTTCCAACGCACGCCTTCCACGCAAACTAGTTATCGTTGGAACCTTTACGTGGCGTGTGCCACATGTCTTGTTTAGCGACCCGTAGTTCAATCCACGCGACGTCTACTTAGGCGATCGTTTAGCGAAGTGGCGTGCGCCACATGCCAATGTTTAGCGACACGTAGTTCAATCCAAGCGACGTCTACTGAAGCGATCCTTCAGCGAAGTGGCGTAGGCTGTGCCTTTTCCTTCCTCAAAAACACGTTTTTTAGTAGAAATGTTAACGGTATCATAGATTTGCTATGGCATAGTCTAAGTGTCACATAGACTTTGTTACAGATAGTCTATTTCACATATTTATCTAACAGTGAATGACTAAATTTAACTGTTACTAACCGTGAACTGTGAACTGAATTCTCCGTAATTTCTTCCATGCCCGTAGTTTATTTTATTTCCGCTACGATCGCCTTGCTCTGCGCCTACGTAATGGGATCACAGTTTGGTACCTTCCAATCTAACACTTTAGCTAAGCTATTTCATACATATACGATACTTTTCTTAGCATGGAATTACAGAATGAAAATAAACATTGATATTGCTAAATGCGCGCGCACCAGTTGTTTCCAGTGATCTATAACCTACGGATTGCTGGCGCAGTGTTCGGAAAACGGCCCGTGACTGCTGTCAATCCTCTACCACTACCAACCAGCCGCCTCGGAGATCTAGTTGATAGCGTACTAGGCTTTCACCCCGAGAACCCGGGTTCGATTCCCGGCCAGGGTTTGGCATTTTCATACGTTATCCCATCGTCTGCATTAGCCCAAGTGTACTCGAACAACCCGAGCACCGTTACACGGGAATAATGTGAATTAGCCGGTACAGTTTTACATCATCTTAATACATTTTTCACATTTTCGTACGTTGATACGTTCTTATGAATAGTTTTCGATTTATTACTGGTAGCCTTCTTAAAATATTACTTATTAGTATTAAAATGTTATTTGTTTAAAATAATATAACACGTTCTGGTTAGAAAAAAAATCGTATCATAGTAGTGTATTGATTAACTTAATAAATTACTAAGTACACCAGTGATGTAAGCAGTGATAATTATTCACTAGTACGTTAATGGGTAAATAAAATAACTACATGCTATTCCAATAACTATATTGGTATAGGTTTTATTATTAAAATAACTTTTTTCCGGCAAAAAAACTAATGAGTATCATCGTCGTGACTCCAGCGATGGGGATTTTACTTAAAACTAATTCCAACCTAAAACTATCAAACTAAATAATAGGAAAACATTAATAAAGTAAAGGATAATAATATATATATATATATATATATATATACCTATGTACACTTGCCTAAAACTAGTTAGAAATGTAAGTATATATTTGGCAAACGTAAAGCCAGGGCGTACGTAAATATACGGTGTAATGCAAACGTAAATATAGTATTTACCTATAAAAATAACCTTATGCATTGCTAAACAAAATGAGCTTATTTAACTTTTGCCGTATCCCAAGTTTTGAAAAAAAATATTTGAAAGTTTTGTTCTTTGCTTGGTGGCAACACATCACTTTGTAAAATAAATGGTGATGTGTATTGCAACTTAAATTAATGACTGCGACCTTAATTACCTTAATTAATTTTATTTAATGACTATCTTCAGAATAATCATTATGTGATAAATGCCCATTAAAAATATTTCCTGCAAAAATCCGACAAGCTAACAAAATCATTCTTTTTACATCTAGATCATTATTTTTAAATTCACAAATAAGTAAATGATTGTGCAAAAACTTAACTAATTTAAAAACATCAGCAGAAGCTCCCGGTATTTTTTCTAGTAAGTCTGGGTTTTTTTGAAAACAGAAAAAAATTGCATACAGATTTTTAATTGTTAAAATTGTAACAAGTAAGCCCTTATGGCCAAATAAAACTAAGTGTAAATCAAATGTTTTTAGTCTATTCAATGTTATAAACGTGCATATTTGGTAACTACAGTATATTCTTTAGATGCAAACCTAATACACAATATTTTGAAAACTAGAGGTTTTTTATAGTATTACATCTATGTTATCATCCCAGATATGAGAGTAAAAAGGTAGCAACAATGTGATACTCACCTGTGAAATGTCACAGCAGATCCTTGTTTGCAGGATTTGTGCAGTTAGGCTATACGCAGCACACGCGTAAGGCATACTATCAAAATGACAGGAAAACATAAAATACGAAAATTCGCCACCATAAGCCACTCTACAATGAGCAAAAACAATCAGCCATCAATATAAATTACATGGCTGAGAGCGGTTATAATATAGACATAGTGTAATATACGTGCATATGTATGAATCACCTTTTCATACATGCAACTAATCTACCCAAAGTTATCCCACTGGGGGTGATTTCAATGATAGTTACGTAGCTTATGATACTTCTGGTGAAGTGAGGAATCCAACGAGCTAAGATAGATCAAAATCGGATGAGCCGTTAAGAAGTTATGATGGTATAAATATACATATCCAGGCACTAAAAACATAACACTCCTTTTTTTGAAAGTCGTGTAAAAAAAAAATCATAACTTTTTCGTCTGTGTTTTCGAAAATCAAATTTGAATTTTCAAAATCCGTTGAAATTAAGGAAATGAATTTAACGGCGGTCAGGGTTCGTTATCGTATTTCCAGCGGAAGTTTAAAACGTTAATATTCAATGCTGATTGATATGGTGAAATCGGAATTATTTATGGAAATTCGTTTCCATCGTGTCAGCTAAACGTAGGAGTGGTTGTTAGATCTGTGCAAACAGTTATTATTTAATTCTTTCGAAGTTTTCCTTATCTGTATATTAAAGCCTACGTTACAGAGTCGGAAGGAAACAGTTTTTCCTTCCCAGTAAAAATGGAGGAAGATCGCTAAGCGGGCGTGTTATTAGGTGAGATTAATCAAGCTTATGTAAGCCTATACGCCGTGTGATTTTATAGTTACTGGTGCAATTAACATTGTTTAAATAACTCCGCTAATCTGTGGTGACGTAGTGACGTGGTGACGTGGTGACGTAGCCGTACTTCCGACCAGATGTTTACACGCGTGTCACGCAATCAGCGTTATACAGAGTGCGAGAATTAACTTACTTTCTTACAGTGTTTTAAGTCGACCTGAAATTAATTAATTGTGAAAGTTTACATTAAAAAAAAGAAACAATCTTTCCTCCTATTTGTAACTCTCCTCTAGCGTTAAAACGGTAACTATTAAAATTACGAGAACGTAAATTTAAAAAATTACGTGTACTGAAAATGGTTGGGATGGAAAATAAATTCCCTCAAAATATGTTTTCTTTCCTCCATTGATTACTTTTGAACCTTTAATCTACTTCCGTTTGGGAAATGAAGATAAACGGCAACCGGAAGCGGTGTTCAGTTTAAAGAACGAGTTTGTAACTTTTAAATCTAAATATTTAGACCTACTGTAACGGATTCTAGGAACTATTATGTTTAAAAAGCGTAACCTCGGTAACGAGAAATAATTAGTTTCGAGGCGTGGTGAGCGTGGTGGGGGATGCAGAATGATCTTCAAACCGACCTAGACAGAGTCGAAGTTACACAGAACTTAGCCCAAGGACGTCCCTTGAATTCGGTTTTAATGGCCGCACTTACATTTAAAACGATTGGTTAGGTTTTAAAAGCGTATTCTGCTCCTCTCAGCACAACTCCGTTCCGCTGATTTTTTTTTGTACTTTGAAGTTAAATTAGACGAGGTAGCAATGAACAATTAATTATGCTAGGAAGAAGGGTAATGAAAAAGCAGTCTATCGTATCGATAGTTGTTAAGAGCCATCAGTAATTATCGATCGTTATAAACAATCGATAACTTACTATCGGCAACCGTAGAGGACCTAACAGTGAATCTAGAAACGTCCGGAAAATTTTGAACACTTGTTTTCAATATATATATATATATATATATATATATATATATATATATATGTATATATGTGTGTGTGTATGTGTATGTGTGTGTGTGTGTGTGTGTGTGTGTGTGTGTGTGTGTGTGTGTGTGTGTGTGTGTGTGTGTGTGTGTGTGTGTGTGTGTGTGTGTGTGTGTGTGTGTGTGTGTGTGTGTGTGTGTGTGTGTGTGTGTGTGTGTGTGTGTGTGTGTGTGTGTGTGTGTGTTAGCACGTTCACACTAGCAATTTTGTTCCGATTTTATTAAAACTTGATTTTATATAGTTTTTATATGATTTTATATAGTTAACCAGCAAAATTCGTTCAACGTTTACAAAATAGCGTCCAATTCTAATCTTTAAAAATTCGTAACTTTTTGTGTAAACAAACTGATTTTACCGCGGTAATCAGCGTGAAATTTATGCAGGTTATTTTGAATTTTCAAAATCCGTTGAAATTAGGAATACATTGAATGGCGGTCAGAGTTCATTTTCGTATTTTCATCTGAAACTTTGTAGCGTAATGGCGTTAATTATAATTATAATTTAGATATTTATTGTTGTAGTTATTTGTAAAAGGCACAAAGAAAGCGTGATGGGAAGAAGTTGTTTTCATCTGCAAAATTGGCAAGGCGCGCCTAAAGAATTAGTAAAATATGCAAATTTTAAGTTTCATTGTGATTTTTCCTCCTCCTGGGAACTGCCAGGATGATGGTAGGGGGCTCGCAGTTTCGCCACTGTTTGATAACGAGCCTCTGGTTTACCTTTCAGACTCGTTAACGCCAGCCTACTACCGAGAACCAATAACTAACACAATAATTAAATACGCTACTGTAATTCACTGTCACATGGTGTTGTTCTGTGACGTCACGTGACTTCAGTCCTATAAATACACGCAAGGAGAAAGGTTGTTGCACCACATTCATGTCTGTATGTTGTCTGTGTTTGTGAGGCAGAACAGGGAATTCCCTGCTCCCACCACGCCGTGCGACCTTCGGCAATGAAACTGTAATACACCAGGCCGTGGCTCGGTGGGATCTAACTGTATCATTTCGTTTATCAGCTGTTGTGTTTTAGTATCAGGCGTGTCAACTGTACTGCGTGTTAATCTGTACTTCGAATGACGATCGATTTTGACATTTTGAATGATCTAGGCTATCCGTTTCACATTTCGTGTATCCGAAAAAGTGGGTTTTACAGTACTCGGTGTGTGTGTGTGTGTGTGTGTGTGTGTGTGTGTGTGTGTGTGTTCGAGCTGAGTTGGGTACTAAAGCGGCTATTTTTATGAAATTGGCATTAAGGTCTTGTTAACCTTTTTTTTTCAAATAACTTGTAAAAATCTTAATTTCTCAAAATCGTTTGTGAAGATTTCAGTAACAGTTTTACTCTGCTATTTATAAGTGGCCGGTCGAAACGTATAGAATTGTAATTACCTTTTATCATAAAATCGATAAACAAAGTTGAGTTGTATATGTTGATAAAAGATTAAATCGTTAGCAAATTTCGATGAACTGATTTTGAGTAAATAGGCCGATTTTCACGTTTTTTTGACTGTTTGTTTTAGGAAACAGTTAAATGTGAGAACGTTCTTTAATGTTTTCTCTTCATTTATATACTTGCGCGCGCGCGCTTGTATGTGTAAATAGCAATTCGTAATTATTATCGTAATAACTGCAAAATACTTACCCTATTATTGAACCAAAAATAAAAATCAAGTATATTTTTTCTCTTCCTTTTTTAATTTTAATTACGATAATTAATTCGAAAACACGACAAATTAACATAGATTATATCTAAAAACATAACATAAAAAACTATTATAGCTTATCAGTTGTTCTATGAAATCAGGTGATCGTTACGAACTAATATCAAAGTCAAATTAATATAGCTAGTTCTTAACAACATAACCTGAAACTTATTATAACCTATCAGCTGTTCAATGAAATCAGCTGATCGTTACGAATTAATATAAAACAACTGATCTTTCAATATAATTACCAAAATTAAATTAACGACTCATTTCATATATTTACATCGGTCAAACTTCTTCGTAGTTTCCGTAGTATAGTGGTTAAGAAGTGCGCCTCACACTCGCAAGGTCCCCGGTTCGATTCCGGGCGGTAACAGATTTTTAATTATAATTAACTTAATATGAAACTTGCGACGCACAAAATATACTGTTATATATCAATATAAACATGTTTCTCGCATCACGTGCCCCGCCAAATCCATCACAACCAGCCCTAAAACATGATTAATCAAAATGGCGGCTATTTGGAGGAAAAAGAAACTTTTTCGGATTACGAAAATTTTACTAGTTTTGATCTGGGGGAACCATCTTCTTCATTTTTAAAAAACCTGTTTGTATTCAAAGTGCACATAATGAGGTATTTTAAAGGTAATGATCGGTGCTTCGTTCCTGGGTTAGGATCCAACTTTACGGCATTTCCGGGATAAAAATTGAATTGTATTATTATCAGAATTCCCTGTTACATAAGAATTCTCGAAATTCGACGGAACCATGAAGAAAAATTCAGTGACGTAGAAAAAAGAGCGGTGACGATACAACAAAGGATGCCCAGCTGAGTGAATGGTTATCTGCACGCAGCATCCTCGCATGGACCACAAACGTGCCGACAAAGTGTATTACGTACAACCTAACCTAAATACCGTGCCACATACGTAATGTTTCAGCAGGCTGTTTTATTAGAGAATTTTAATTTGAAAAATGAGCTGTTGTTGTGACCATCGGGTAAGACCCGGGAATCTTGCAATGAATGCTGAGCGTCGATTTAAGGATAGTTAATACATAGACCATTTCTCTGGTTTTTTGCCAGTTAGTCTAATGAGGACATGGGATCGACGTTTACCAAAAGGATAAAGAAACGGCAGTAACTGCTCGAACTCACGATCTTGAAGTGCGCAGCATAGCGAAAACAGTTTGGCAGTTTGAAAATGGCGGCCATGTCAAATCTTAAAAAATATAATTCTTAATCTTATACTTTTTGAAATAATCTGTGTTCGTTAGTTTTTAAAATTTTAAAATTATCGTAACTACGAAAGTCAACACTGAACGCCGTCAGGTTAATTGTCGTACAGATATATTAGCGTTTACTGACCGACAAGTCATAGACATATTGGTGTTTGCTGACCGACAAGTCACAGACATATTGGTGTTTGCTGACCGACAAGTCACAGACATATTGGTGTTTGCTGACCGACAAGTCACAGACATATTGGTGTTTGCTGACCGACAAGTCACAGACATATTGGTGTTTGCTGACCGACAAGACACAGACATATTGGTGTTTGCTGACCAACAAGTCACAGACATATTGGTGTTTGCTGACCGACAAGTCACAGACATATTGGTGTTTGCTGACCGACAAGTCACAGACATATTGGTGTTTGCTGACCGACAAGTCACAGACATATTGGTGTTTGCTGACCGACAAGACACAGACATATTGGTGTTTGCTGACCAACAAGTCACAGACATATTGGTGTTTGCTGACCGACAAGTCACAGACATATTGGTGTTTGCTGACCGACAAGACACAGACATATTGGTGTTTGCTGACCGACAAGTTACAGATATATTGGTGTTTGCTGACCGACAAGTCACAGACATATTGGCGTCTGCTGACGGACAAGTTACAGACATATTGGCGCCTTCTGACGGACAAGTTACAGACATATCGGCACCTGCTGACCGACAAGTCAGAGACATATTGGCATCTGCTGACCGACAAGTCACAGATATATCGGTGTTTCCTGACCGACAAGTCACAGATATATCGGTGTTTGCTGACCGACAAGTCACAGACATATTGGCGTCCGCTGACGGACAAGTTACAGACATATCGGCACATACTTACCGACAAGTTACCGTCATATCGGCAGCTTCCATTATATTTCTTGTGGCATACGTATCGGTGAGCGTGAAAGCTGAATTAATGGTGCGTGTTTCTATTAAACATTTGTTGACCATGTAGGCCATATAGTCTCTATTAGAGTGATGTTAATTAACTATACAGATTACTCCGCTATATTGTTAAGATAACAATATAAATATAGCTTTATAACTTTATAAATATAAGCTTTATTGTTTAGTATCTCATTTTAAAGGTTTTGTACGTAGAAATGTGTTCCGATTTCTACATTTTTTTGTATTTCGTATATTTTATATATATTCAAAAAAATATATACAAAATGTAAAAAGTAGTCCAGTTTTTTCAGATACAGGACCTTTTAAAATAAGATAACCATAATTATATCTTAACAAATAGCGTAGTAATCTGTATAGTTAATTAATGTCTTATAGAATGTATAGATTCTGTGTTGCCGACATGATCCACAAACACTTAAGTTCCTCTGTGTGAACTTAACGCACTAACAAGCAGAAGTACATAAAAACGGAGCGAGTGTGAACCTGTACTAAACTCTTAGCGGCTAAGAGCTTAGTTCGGAAACACAATAATAATTAGCAATAAGCTCCTAAAATGCAGGCTCATGACAGTTGCAAAGTATGCCTTACGATACTTTGGTTAACAGGGGTGTATCCAAATTGCATAACCTGCGCCCTGATTTGGGTCTTCTATGAAAACAGCATAATAACCATTCTATTTACTACTGCATTGCATTCAATTGATTTTTTTTTAAAAAGCCTTTGTACATAACCTAAGAACCATTACATCTATATTATTCATTATTTCATTATACAGGGTGTTCTGAAACGCGCAGACAAAATTCAAAAAGAGCTTATTTCAGTCGAAAGAAAGAAAAACGTATTATGTCCGGAAACGGTCCTTTTACCACTTACATGCCATTTTGGTTTTTTTTTAGTAAATAAATGTCAAGAACAACTTAAGGGGCTATTACACTATTACTATCATAGAAACGTCAAATTTCTTTGATCAAAGATCTTTGTTGAGATAAATTTGATGATGCTTTGTTGAACTTAGATGAATTTTTTACATGTTGTAATCTTTCACAAAGATTTTTCAAAATACATAGGTATGACCTCAAAATTTTGTCATTTCCTGTTTGTGTCGCATTATTCCTTCCGTTCCTTTCGTTGTGTACAATGTAAAAGGATAGCGAAATTGTCACGGACTTTTGAAGCAGTAAAAACATTAATTCTACAATATGAAAAAGAATGTTTGTGGAATATACACATTAATGTTTACAAAAACCGAGATTTAAAATACACGCATTCTTAAAAATCGTCTGATTGAATGACGATCTTCCAAATGTAATTTTTTTAATAATAGTGGCATTTACACATAGTATCTTTCTCCTTTGTATCCATGGTCGGATCCAAACTCATTTTTGCACACACTTGCACGCACACACACGCACACACACACACACACACACACACACACACACACACACACACACACACACACACACACACACACACATACACACATGCGCGCTCACACATTTAGTTAGTTATGGGCGTTACGCTAAAATAAGAATATAAAATAGAATGATCGGGATCTCACCACACAAAAAGGTTGGCCAAATGGAGCAGAAACTCCGGAATGTGGGTCAAAAGAAAGAGACATTGAAAGGGAATTAGCAAAGCAAGGAACTGCTAAGTCAGCAATTAGTAGGGGGGAGTTACCCACCTTAAAACCCCTCCAAACCCGAGCCTTATGAAGAGACTAGGACTGGAGAAGGCGCTGTAACTGAGGTCGCAATAGATCCATGAAGGTCGTAGTGCAATATGAACCCTACAAACTCATTCATTCATTCAGCATTTTCCGAAGTTTGTTTAGATAATTCTCGGACACTCTGTATAACACACTGTTGCTTCTTGTTTCATCAGCTTCGGTTGTCACGTTTTTGTGAAAGCAATTAAGGTGTCAGTATTTTTGCGTGCGATCACTCGCCTCTAGCTTGGTTACACAATGAGAAGAAATAGTTCCGCTGAACAAATTATAGACAGACGTTGCGTCGAAATGCACTAACTTTCTCTCGAATCTGTAACTCGGCACCTAGACTGTTCTGTAACTGTCCAGTAGACGTTACTGAAGCAAATTTCGAACAATAAGTTTTTCATCTTACACTTATTATATATATATATATATATATATATATATATATATATATATATGTGTGTGTGTGTGTGTGTGTGTGTGTGTGTGTGTGTGTGTGTGTGTGTGTGTGTGTGTGTGTGTGTGTGTGTGAGAAAAATACGACCTTCACTACTTTTATTATACTTAATTAAATGACTACAAAACCACTTGCACGAATCCGATCGAGTTCTACAAAGGCCCAAAGGAAAGGTCTTAAACTCTACTTTCGAAAGCTGTGTGGCAAACGAATTTTTTTGTTTCATGTAAAATTCAATATGGCGGCCAAAACCACGTGACTTCTACGTTTTTGTGTAAAAACTTTAAAAAACAAACTGTTTAAGTTTCATTCATTGAGGTATGTGGGTGTTTTGGTGTTGCTGATCACGAAAGCAAAGTCAGATTTATAAAATTCAAAATGGCGGATCCAATAAGGCGGATGGTATTTTCAAAAATGAACCAATTAACTCCACATTTGGTATGAAGGGATTTTGGAGTTACTGGTTACGAATCCGAAGTTAGATGTGCATGCACACGCGCGCACGTACATGCACACACAACTCGATTTGAGGCGGACCGTGTCGGAACGGCGTTTATTACTGTGTTAGTGAGTGGGCCTGGCCTACTGCTTGTTAAACTTCACGTAAAAGTACCATTCGCAGGTCGTAACGATCAGTTATGATGTGAGGCTAGGGTAGTTTGTTGTGCGTTACTATTGGGTACTGCGAACTGCGGCTACTTCACTGTAGCGGTTGGTAGTGTGTCTGACGGGGAGGTAGTGTGGAGTCATCCTCAATTCTGCTACTGCCGTTACCTCCCCTTCATCCCGACCTAAAACGTCTGTTGAAACAAGACTGCTCAGTGAAAAAGACTTTGAGCTTACTGACACTATCAAAGTAACGGACAAAAAACTGGTCACAAAATGCTCTAATTAAGTTTTGGGAAAATGAAATAACTAGCCTCCAAGTATTTGTACTCAATGAAAGGCAAGAATAGGATTCCGAGAGTATCTCCACTCTAGAGTGTTCCGGAAACAATCACTAAATTCGAGTGAACGTGAAAAGGGTTTCTCACAAATGAACCTAATCATCTCACTGAGATCATCACTGAATATTGGCAACAATTCTGGTCTGTTGTTTGTAAAGATCAATGGACCTCCTCTTCGGCTCTTTATATTGACTCTTGCAACACCATTCAGCATTAGCCGTCAAGAGACAAGAAATATGATGAAAACAAGTTCAAGTTTTGGACAATATTTCAGGATGGCAGACAACTTAAACAGTCACGGAACAGTGCTTTTTTGCTGTTTTTATCACGTTACTACAACACAGTTTTATATTTCTTTTACAAAATAAAATAAAATGTTCAAAGTTTTGTATAACCAAAATTTGTTTATGGTCAGTAATTTTGAATACCTCTAATACCCCCGAAGATTACGGTTCTAGCACCTCTATTTCTAGAAATAGAGGACTACACACACACACACACACACACACACACACACACACACACACACACACACACACACACACACACACACACACACACACACACACACACACACACACATATTATTATAACACACACACACACACACACAATTTTTCACACATCACACACAATAACACACACCTCTTTAATTTATAAATCATTTGGTTTCAATCTTATTCTTTCGTCCTTGGTACTTATCTTAGCAGTTTGGTCAAGCAGTGAATTTTCTGTAATTTTTTGGATATTACTAAGTTGACCTTATACAAAATTATTATATTATTATAACTTTATTATTATTATTATTATTACAAAATATACAAAAGCCCGCAACAATTTTTCTCCAATATCCTCAAAATAATTGCTACGACCTCTTTAATTTAGAAATCATTTGGTTTATTTTTTAAAACAATTTTTAAAAATTTAGTAAGTCACGTTACAGAAAGTAATATTGCAAAGATTAGCGGTAATTTATCATTAAATTTCTGTTTTGTAGTTAAAAATATGTATTTTTGCCTAACAGATTAGTTAGGAATACATTTAGCAGGAATACACAACTTATTATTTTGTGTTTAACGGAAAAGTGTTTTAATAAAAAATATTACTTTCAGGTTGGTAACTCGCTTACATTATGTATCTTCGTAAAATTAATTTAAAACCAGTTAAGTAAAAGATCCAATTTTCCCCACATTTACAAAACAATGTTTGTCGTTCATTTTTAAGTGAATATAATACAGTTTTCTTGAGCTCTTTTTTATTAGTTTCAATTGTTTGTAGCTAGATGTAGAATATTGTATATAAAAATTTAATTATTGCGTTAAAACAGTGTTGCCAACATTTTCCAACTAATTAACAACACTAATATAGATCAGCTGTTACTTTATTATAAAAAAATAACATTAGCGTTTTTTGTATTTTTTATGGGCATGCCCATATCGGATTTATATACAGTAGAGTTTCGATTAACCGTCGTCCTTTTAACTGTCAGGTTAATTCTGTTATCTGACATTTTTAAACTGTCTTCTGTTGTAAGTAATGTCTAATAAATAATACAGTAACTTTGTAGACAAAACAAAACATTGACTGGACACGACCTATTTATAGTACAGGCGCCGGCAGCTGACAGTAAATGCTGCCCTAAGCAAACATTGATAATAGATAAGTAAACGATCCCCTCATTTAGTGGAATGAGATAGAAACACTTCAAATAGTGTCAACCAATTGAGAAAGACTGCATGAACGTTTCTATTGAAAGATAAATGCCCTCACACTATTTACGATAATACTAGTCAGCGTATAAATCGATCACGTAAAGTCACGCGTGTACTCTGTTACGTGAATACTTGTCAAAAGTTAAGGGGATTCGGCCCGGATTAGGGTAAAAAAAGATCAATTATTTGCTAATTATGTTCTAAAACAATTAGATTTTGAAAATATCTTACTTTTAATTATCCGTTCATTAATTTTTATTTTATGAGCGATTGTTTAATCTAATAAGTTTGTGTCTGAAAGTAAGCTATCAGCTGGTGTAAGTATCAAAAAGCTACTGTAGAGAAAACAAACTTATGACTACAAAGCCCATACACACCCAGCTGTAACAGTAATGGAGGCAATAAAACCTATCTTCAGAGACTTATCCAATGACCAACTTTTAATAAAATTCCTCAGCGGGGTACAAACGGTACAGCCCGCGTTCTACGTCAGTGCAGAAGACACGAAAGTTAGCTGATCCATTATTGTTAACATGCATTTTATATTTATTTTATGTTTTTTTAACGTCTCATGCTTTATTATGCCAATTAAACTAATGTGAACGAGGGTTTGGCGTTAACGTGAAGGTTAAAGCTTATTGCAGTAACTGCAGTCTTGAACCCACGAACACGACCTGTGCAGTTCGGAGATTCAGAAGACTGATGGTTGCCTTGGCCACCTCGACTAATACGCCCTAGTAAATATTTGAAACAAGGCGCTTAAAAGTGTAACAATTGATTTTTGAAGTAACTACTTCTTATCGCGGGGTATGGGTGTATGTTTTGCACAGGGAAAAATTCAGTTTGCCGACACGGAATGCTCTAATTTTTGTTTACTCATTAATAAAATATATTTTTGAAGTAAAAACTTGTATGGTTGCGGTTGACAAATATGGATATAAACATTTGCTTTCACGTCAAGCTTGAATCCGTAATGAACACCTCACAGCATATATTGTTTTTGTATATATCTAGACTAGAAGTGACTACTTCTAAACAGTTGATTTCGCACAATAGCTTCAATATAATTTCAATTGAGGTTATGTTTATTGTTCTTGTTAATTTTAAAAATGTGTATTTTCTAAATTTGTGTAGTTAAATTATTTAATTGGTAGATGACATATACCAATTGTTTTAAACGCCAGAATCATAAATAATATGTTTGTTATTATACTTAGACAGTATAACTGTCAAAAGTAGGGATGTAAACTGATTAATTTCTTAATTATTGAATTTACTTATATAGCCTAAGATAATCAAATTCATAGTCTGTGACAGTTTCAATTTTCAAGAATTGCCCTTTCCTGCATGTATATAATTTTTTTTTAATAATTAAATCATAATAGTGAAAAAATATACAGTCAGGCATTCCAAAAGAAGTTGTCACTTCATCGGCCAGTCCCGAACTGCCTAAGTTCTTTTATAAAATAATTGAATGTTAAACATTTTTTAAATGTTAGACATTTTAATGTTATACTTATACGTAAAATAATACTTATAAGTGATTTTTTTTGTTAATTAATTTCATAATATAAAAATGTTTTTGTGTTACATATCCGTTAAATTTGAATTTTATAATAATAGTACTGAGAGATACAATTTTTAAGAGTACTTACATATAAGTACATTTAAGGACCAACTATGTACGGGCATTTATGCCTCCTGTATTCTCATATTTTGTATTATATCGTATAATTTTTGAAGGAATTTTGGAAATAAATAAATAAATTTTTATGAGTTTTTTATTTATTCCATGTTTTTATAGTTAAAAATTTAGTTTGCAGAAACTTGTAATCCGCCTGCAGAGGTTAGGCTAGGTACGGAACAGTACAACAGCTGATTTCAAGGCCACACGCAGTAGACTGGTTCACAGCTGTGAAACCGCATTCTTCAAAACACGCAATGTTCTGCCTACGACTTGCTGTGATGTAAGATTATAACTGGTCCCTGGTGGATCCCCGGCCAATTGACGTCAAACAATTACTTAAGCTATTTATTAATTCGATGATTACAGTGTTCTACCTGACACAAGAAATTCGGTGATTTTTCCTTCACCGTTTCCCCGTATAGAGTATTGTTCGAGTAATTAATTATTAAGCACCTGTTGTATTGCGAATAAGTAACTTAAGGACAAGAAAACGCGTCACGCAGCTGTCTCGCTGACGTGATACGAGAGATTAATTCCAACAATATTTTAACAAGTTTTAGGACTGGTTGTGATGATGGATTTTGCGGGACGCGTGATGGCAGAACATGTTTATATTGATATATAACAGTACATTTTGCGCAAGATATTAAATTAATTATAATTGAAAATTACAGTTTTCGTCCGGAATCGAACTTGGGACCTTGCGTGCGTGATAACCACTACGGAACTTCGAAGAAGTTTGATCGATTTAAGTATAATTATCGAAGTGAATCATTAATTTAATTTTGGTAGTTATATTAAAAGATCAGTTGTTTTATATTAATTCGTAATGATCAACTGATTTCACTGAACAGCTGATAGGCTATAATATATTTTAGGTTTTGTTGTTAAAAGCCAGCTATGTTAATTTGTCGTTTATATTAATTCGTAACGATCAGCTGATTTCATTGAACAGCTGATAGACTATAATAACTTTTAGGTTATGTTGTAAAAACTACCGATGTTAATATGTCGTTTATATCAATTCGTAACGATCAGTTGATTTCATTGAACAGCTAATAGGCTATAATAACTTTTAGGTTATGTTGTTAAAAACTAGCTATATTAATTTGTCGTTTATATTAATTCGTAACGATTAGCCGATTTCATTGAACAACTGATAGGCTATAATGAGTTTCAGATTATGTTGTTAAAAACTAGCTATGTTAATTTTGTCGAGTTTTCGAACAAATTATCGTGATTAAAATAAAAAAAGGAAGAGAAAACATGATACATGATTTTTATTTTTGGTTCAGTTATAGAAATATTGTATCTTATAGGTCCCCACAACGACGTTTATTGAAATATTAATTCTTTCCTTAATGTTATTTTCCTAAAATTTTTATAAAATCTAACATCGTCTTTAGAATCTGAATAAATTAGCATTTTAATTTTCAACTCACATTGAGATACGAAATTTAACCCTGACCGCTACCAGGTTTAATTAAACGTGATCAGTTTTAAATGGAATTTGATAATTAAAACTGCAATAGCTTATTTAGATTTTAATGCTGTTTACGTATTGTTAAATTAGTTTTTTTAATTGTAATATAAAATTTATGACTTTGTACAGTTTCAAAATTACCGCCATTTTGAATTGTTAGATTGCCAAATACGTCCGAAAGTAATCTGGAGGTCAGGATCGGCGTTAATTTCAAGGTCACGAGTCTGGATGTGATCATGATGGCTGTTACAATAGCTAATTTTTAAATGCAAATTCACTAATTATTGTATACTAGCTGTTACCCGTTGCGGCTTTGCCTGCAATTATAATGTAAACAATAAAATGTATAGTCGATTTTCAAAATCAGAATTGGTCATTTCATTTTAATATATTGCTATATACAATATTATACGATTTATGGTTTTCGGCCAAGACATATAAATTTTTGCTACTCGATACGCTAAAACAGGATCATGTCATATTTTAATAAAATACTGTATTATTAAAAAGTCATTATTATATAATTAAACTGGAATAGTATTGTGTTTATCTCAGATACCTAAAACGTGTTCACACCAAATGTAATCTCATTTGGTCCAGTAGTTAAAGTGTATTTGAATAACAAACAAATAAACAAAAACAAACTTTCAGAAATATAATATGATTAGCTGTTACCCGTCACGGCTTTGCCCGCAATCATAATATACATTAAAGATCATGTATTACCGTGTTAGGACCAACAACCGTGTTAGTTAAGTTTTGGAGTACTCTTTAAAAAAAATTAAGGTTTTTTTCCTGCATCACCGTTTAACCCAACAACCGTGTCAGTTAGGTTTAGAGTACTCTTTTAAAAAAAAAATAAATAAAGGTTTTTTAATGCTTCACCGTGTTAGGCCTAACAACCATATTAGTTTGCTAATGAAGTATTCTGTAAAAAAATATAAAGATTTCTCACGCATCACTATGTTAGGCCTAACAACCGTGTCAGGATATGTAGCCTAGTATTTTTAAAAAAAATATAAAGGCTTTTTGACGCATCACCGTGATAGGTCCAACAACCGTGTCAGGATATGTAGTACTCTTTAAAAAAATATAAAGGTTTTTTCACGCATCACCGTGTTAGTTAAGCTATGGAGTACTCTTTAAAAAAAATATAAAGTTTTTTCCATGCATAACAGTATTAGGCCCAACAACCGTGTCAGTTAGGTTATGGAGTACTCTTTTGAAAAAAATAAATAAAGGTTCTTTTAATGCATCACCGTGTTAGGCCTAACAACTATGTTAGTTAGCTTATGGAGTATTCTTTAAAAAAATATAAAGATTTATCACGCATCACTATGTTAGGCCTGACAACCGTGTCAGTTAAGGTTTGGAAACTCTTTAAAAAAATAAAGGTTTTTTTCACACATCACAATGATAGGCCCAACAATCATATCAGTTAGGATATGTAGTATTCTTTAAAAAAATATAAATGTTTTTTTACACATCACCGTGTTAGGCCTAATAACCGTGTCAGTTAATATACTTAGTATTCTTTTAAAAAATTTAAAGGTTTTTTCACACATCACTGTGATAGGCCTAACAACCGTGTCAGTTAAGATATGCAGTATTCTTTAAAAAAATATAAAGGTTTTTTTACTCATCACCGTGTTTGGCCTAACAACCGTGACAGTTAGGATATATAGCCAAATAATCTTTAAAAAAATATAAAGGTTTTTTCACGCATCACCGTGTTAGGCCTAACAACCGTGTCACTTAGTTTAAGCACTATTCTTTTAAAAAATGGGTTTCCTATCATCCAAACCCTAGACGTATTTTTATTGTTTTACTGATCTGTAGATCAGTAAAACAATAAAAATACGTCTAAAATCAGTACAACACGGTACCGATTTTCGCTGGGTAGCATTTTTGAGGTTATGTTGGTCACTTTTATTTTCGATTTTTATAGTACTTCTCGTGCTTTCGTATTTTGGATTCTTGCTTTTGGGCACATAATAAAGCATTTTAGTAACAAAAATATCGAAAAATCCAAATGATACACTGCATATTTAACACTTTTTCATATAATTTAATTACACAAATATATATACTACCTTATAATTAAAGTATCCTAATAAAATTGTATATAATATATATATATATATATATATATATATATATATATATATATATATATATTCTGCACTCTGTTTTACAAACATTGAATAGTCTTAAATGAAAAATACCAAATTGTGATTATTAGATGAAAATGTAACATTAAAAACAATAATTTTGCAATAAATAAAACATAGGTTAAAATTTGTAAAATGGGATTAGATCTATGTCCATCTCAGGTGCCTAAATCTCATGTTCAGTAAACAGTAATTAAACCTAACTATAGTTAACAGATGTTACAAAACTAAAAACTGATAATTATTTTGGGCTGGGTAAGTAGTATAATGACGTTTTGTAAAACGGGAATAGGCCTATATGTATCTCTGATACTTAAACCATATACGTACCAAATTTCATCTCAATTGGTCCAATGGTTAAAGCGTGATTGAATAACAAACAAACAAACACACAAACTTTCAGAAATATAATATGAATTAGATGGAAGGGAAAACATAAAGCGGCAAGCGTCTAGCTGACGTGATGGAAGCGAATTCGCAACGAAAATATTTGCCTACACTTTTACCGTCGTAAACCTTTGACCGTCGTCAAATAAATATTGAAATTTTCAATGGAATTTGTCAAATCTTCACGCTATGTGAAATGGCAACAAGAAATTATGATTTCGTGAAGTTTTGGATTTGCCGCCATTTTGAAACGGTCGAATTGAATTTTGCTTAGAAAGTGTCTAGACTTCTGGATTGAAGCTCATTTCATGGTTTAATGTAGTACGATTGATATTATTTATTGAACACACAGTCGATACTTGGTTAAACTCCATGATATCCAGAAAAATTAGAATATTTATATAGTTTCACGAAAATTCTTTATTATTCCGTGACGTACGTTTCTCCGTGAGGCATCTTCAGGCATATAGTTTAAATTACGAAAAAAATTTAATAAATCATTTTTAAGCAATATAAGTTATAAAACTAGAAATTTGATTTTAGATAAAACTAATTATAAGTCAGCATTTTACAGTACATCGAAATTAGGGAGACAAATTGTCAACAATAAGGATAAAATAGATCTTTTACTAAACAGTGGTGTATATAAAGTTGTATGTGAAGAGTGCCCTTGTGAATACGTAGGACAAACTGGAAGAGCTGAAAAAGAGTTGTTAATGAACTTGTACAATACCACTGTAATCCTGAAAAACGCACAAAACTAAATAATTTAAAAATTCTAGAAATACATAGAAATACATTTGTAAAAATCCTAATTTTAATTTAAATTGGCAGACTAACTTTAACCCCTCTCCCTTCTGAAGCCTATTGTTTAGGGATTTTGTCAACCTGCTGTTCACCGACCCTCTTACAATGTTAATCCTTCCTTTCTTTACCTTCTCCCTTCCACTTTTAACATCAACTGTATTAGGATACAAAAACACTTTTTAATTTGTAACTTCACTGCCTGAAGATGTCTCACGGCGAAACGTATTTCACAGAATAATAAAAATTGTCCGTGAAACTATTATTAGTTTTCTAATTTTCCAGGACAATTGATATCCATTCGAAGTTGCAGTAGATGCAATGAAAATTCGTTCTAGGTCACACTTTCGAAGGAAAGCTTTTTTTGGTTCTAAACCAAGATAGCTCTACCGTTCGGCTATACTCGGCTTCCGATCCGAAAACACCCGATCGTTACAAAAATAATCTTACGTTGAAACGAAAAATGACGACGTTTCAGTACACAAATAGAATATAATCGCTGCATGAGAAAGTTTGTGCTGTGGCGAGGGCCACTGAAGGTCGCATGCAAGCCTCAGGAGTGACGCAAGTAACCTCTTGATTGCACTTTGACTACGTGTTTAAGATACTGAAATACGTAAACAAGACGGTACGGACTCCGTAAAGTTTATAATAATTTATAATAATTTCATCCAAAACTGGTTTCCGTAATCAACTGCGGCGATAATATTAGTTGGCTGACGTAGAATATTCTATTTAGAGATAATCTTCGCCTGAATAAAATTATTCGTTTATTGGGAAATACAGGAACACCTTTAGGTCCGTGTAGCATATCCTTGTCTCGCGGCAACACACGGTGCCATCATGGTAACACTCAAACCCGCTTGAGTGTCACAAACTTATTTTGAAGGTTCGTTAAACATTTTATTTATTAATCTTTGTTTTACAAATAGAATGTGTGTGTGTGTGTGTGTGTGTGTGTGTGTGTGTGTGTGTGTGTGTGTGTGTGTGTGTGTGTGTGTGTGTGTGTGTGTGTGTGCATGAGCGCGCGCGTGTGTTTTAGCATTGTTTCATTCGCATTTTTTTTTATTCGAACTTGGCACAAAAGATTTTAGTAGTTGCTTTCACAAGTTCGTTACCATTGGATATAAACGTATTATGATAACCCTTATCAGAGATATATGAGCATTTGCTGCTGATGGCATCTTGTGGCAGAGTGTTCAACTACAGTTCAGTAGACAACAGTACTGTGTATTTCTCAAACGTTTTCCCCCTGTCTTTGCAACTTGCCAGCGTTCCTAGCGGCAGACAGTTCAACTACTTGGACTTTAGCTGCTGATATCGAGCATACGCTTTATATTAGTTTCTGTACTTCTTTGTTTATTTATTCAGCAAAATCCGTACAACCGTTTCAAAATGGCGGCTGTTTAAAATCTTTTAAAATTCATAACTTTTTAAATCTAACTTTCTATTGGAAATATAATTTCGCTGTCGAAATCATTTTTTAACTGGAAAGTACTAATTTATTCTGGTTCCATTGAAACTTGGCAGATAAATCTATCATTTGTAATAAACGGGAGAAGTTTGTTATTAGCAAACATCGGTGCAACAGTTTCTAAATGGCGGGGATAATTAATATTAAAAAACTATAACGTTTTATCTTACTTTTTATTTGAAAATAACAATTAAAATCTGCATAAAATATAATTTTAAATTTCATTTGCTAATTATATAGTTGAATACAGATCGGATTTCAAAAAAGTATTAGGTGAAAAAAGTTATTGTCATCACGTCAGCGAGACAGCTGCGTGCCCTATAATATTTTTCGCACAAACCTTGCGAGATGGCAAGGTAAAATCATTAAGCGAACGAAGCAAGACCTATATTTCAACTCTACAGTTCGGCATTTGATTTGTGTTTGTTCGATACACAGTTTTGGCCAAACACATTGACAGAGTGTTTTTAAATTTCGTACGAAGGATCTTGTATAAAATCGAACGACGTGTGTGTACAATTTTTTTCATTCACTTCCGTTTCAAGATTGTGGTTTTTGATTTAACGATGATGAGTGTAGTTTCTGACTATTGCCTTCAATACTGACTAAACGGTTCGTACTATTAAAATGTTGACTGCTTCATAGAGAAAGAGCATAAAATTTCAAATAAAGTTGTTCAAGTAAAATTTCCAGCAAGTATTACAGTTACCGGTTCAATTGGCGGAAAAGGTTACGAACACGTCAAAGCTGCGCCGCGGAGCGGTGGCCAAGCAGTTAATTAAAATATATTGTTATTGTATTGTTGTTCGAAATAACCGTATTATTAATGCTTAATTAATTGCCTGACCACCGTTCCAAGACAGCACTCTGACGCGCTCGTGACCTTTTCCGCTGGTTCTTCCTTTATTTGGGCAGGTTAAGATTTGTAAATAACAGAAGGACAGTAATAGAGGTAAAGGTAGATAATATTGTAAAATTGTATGGTTCATCTGTGTATTTAAATTGTAATTATTGTAAGAGGGCCTTTTCGTGCTTAGAACAATTTCAATATTACAAGCCGGGACAAGCATTTCGAATACCAAATACATGTTTTGGACATTGTTGTGATTTGTCCTTCCATCGTGCATTTATCTATTGTTAATAAGGACATCATAAAATACGAAGTACAATTTAAATGTCAAAATACAGTTAGAGGTTACAAACATGCCATTTCAATGGACTAGAAGACTGTTACCTATTAAAATTGCGTTTGCTATTACTATAAACAAGTCGCAGGAACAACACTTCAAAGATCAGAACTGTATTTACTCACGGACAATTGTGTGTAGCCTTTTCAAGGGTTGAAAATCAACTAACAAGTTTGTATCCCTTAAAGAAAATGAAATACAAAAAGTACAAGAAGATTACATTCTTACATCAAATATCGTTTACAATTAGGTATTGTAATACCCTGTAAAACATTGCTACTAAAAGAAACAATTATATGTCTTGAAATGTACATAATTCAATGACTCATAAATTTATCATTATTATTCCAAACCGATCGCTTTTCGATATATTTTTTAAACATGTTTTCCCTTCCTTCCAACTGCCGCTCTCACCCCAACGACTACTCTTATTCAAAAAGCTGTGTTTACTTAAAACTTCCATAGTGCAAAATTTCGCACGGGTGTCCTGGTTAGGTATAAAATACGTAGGCCTATTAAAACCTCTAAAAGTTTCAAATGGTACATTGCCTAATATTTTCGTCACAGAGATAATAAAAACCTTTTGTAGTATAAGGAATGGCAACTTCTAGCGGATAAATATTCAGTGTTTCTCGTCGAGGAACCCGCGGGCTCAGGAGAGTAGCAAGGTCAGATGTTCACTTCGGTGGAAGTTATGTAACAAGTAAGCAAGTAAACAAGATAAAATTCGGGCAGCTAAAAGTTCCATTTACCCATAATATTTACAGTAATGCGGATTTGGGTAGCTGCACTGTATTGGAAGTAGGACAGAATTATTGTACTTAAATTATAGGCCTTGGGCGGAGGGGGCATTTTTTTACTGCTCTTTTTGTAATATATATGAGAAATAAATTGCCTTTCTTTTCGTGACAAGGTGTCCAATTTTGCGGATTTTTATGAAACGTTTTTTCAAAATTAGAACTTTCAAAACGGAAGGGATTGGGATGCCTGGCTCGCTATGTACAGGAGGCGTGGCGGTATAGGTACGATTTAATAAAGGAATTCAAGTGACCGAGATCTCGGTTTCGACTATCTGGCACGTGGTTTGTGTGTGTGTTTGTTTGTTACGAAGTTTTAGCCAAACGTACTGACCGATTGTTATAAAATTTGGTGCGTATGTACCTTGTACAAAGCCCGAACGACTTGTATGTAAGCTTTCCCCAATCTACTTCCGTTTCAATATGGCGGATTCTGATTTAACGATGAAGAGTGTACGCAGTTTTAGCCAAACGCACTCACCGATTGTTTTGCAATTTGGTACGAAGATACCTTGTATAAAGTCCAAATTACATATGTGTAGAATTTTTCCTGTTTACTTCCGTTTCAAGATGGCAGCCTCTGATTTAACGATGACGAGTGTACGCAATTTTAATCAAACGCATTGACCGATTGTTTTGAAATTTGTTACGAAGGTACCTTGTATAAAATCCGAAAAATTACATGTAAGATTGTTTTCCGTTACGGCAGGTTGTGAATCAATGTAGAGTGTGTTTTGCTGGTTATTTTCTGTAATACTGACTGAACGGCAAGACCTATCGTAATTTTGACCGCTTCTTGGAGAAAAAACGTAAAATTTCCAATATAGTTGGTCCAGCAACGTATTTCGTAAATATTACGGTTATCGGTTAAATTGGAGGAAAAAGTTACGAGCGCTGTCGTGGAGTGCTGTATATTAATTAAGAATATACTACGAGGTCTGCTGTTATTTGAACTCCTAGTTGTTCGTAATGATTGTTTCGGTGTGGTTTGGTAGTAATTTATGTCAAATTATTAAAAAATTAAATTAATTAAAGTTTTTTTTCTTTTGTGTTTAACGTCCGACTATCGTGCACACACTTGAGCTAATGGAGACGATGGGATGATTTATAGCGTATGAAAATGCCAAGCCCTGGCCGGGAATCGAACCCGGGTCCTCGGCGTGAAAGCCCAGTACGCTATCAACTAGGCCACCGAGGCGGCTAAAAATTAATTAAAAAAAGGAATTGATATTTATTTAATTAAAATACAAATAGATGTGTGAGTTCGCAAAAAGGGTACCGACTGGCAGACGGTCTATGTGACCATTGCCTTGAAATGCTTGTAAGAAGTACTCATGTTATTTTTTGTGTGGTGAATAATGTATTGTTATTCCGCTAATTTAACCGTTAACGGTAATACTTACGGGAAAATGTTACTGGACCAACTTTATCGAGTTGTTCAGACGGTATTACAGGAAAGACCTGCGGCCGCCATTTTGAAACGGAAGTGGGTGAAAAAATATTTCACACATACGTTCGCGTATATTTGTAAAAAGTTTCAAAACAATCGGTCGATGCGGTTGGAAAAAAACTGCTTAACTAATTCCGATCGGTCCAGTTGAATCGGTGACCTCGCTTCGCTCGCTCAATTGCCGTGACACTTTCGTTTGTTTTTAATTTCGCTGCTTGTGGAATCCTACTTCCGGTTAGTAAAAATAAGAAAAGAAACATTTTGTAAAGTCAAGCGTTGATGGGAAACCTCTGACGATAGCAGTAGACTTAAAAACAGTCAAATAGGATATGGATTTTTCCGGCTTGACCATAGAGCCTATTATCCAGTAGTAGCCTACCATAAACCAATTTCATAACACAAAATAAACTATTAGGAAATTCTCGGCAGAAAAGGCAAACATGCTAAATTTATGTTAATGAGTCAGACCGTCTGTCACCTCTGTGAAGATACATTTCACGAAACTTGTACAGTTGCAGTTAAGTTATTATATTAGCCATCACGGTAAGACCGGGTATCGAGATCTGGAAATGAGAACTGATCCTGACCACTGGAACACTTATTGTGTTTACTCTCACATTAGTTAAATTTAATTAAAAATGGGAACAAAAATCCATTTTAGCGATAGCTTCGAGTTTTTCATCAAACAAAAAATATTAACAACCCTTTTAATTTTGTAAATTCTGGCAATTTACTGTCGTAATTAGGGTTAACGTCTACTTAAATTAGGGTCTTTTTAATTTTCAATCAATTGAAATCACTAGTAAATTTAACATTGGAAAAAGGTAAAATATATAAAGTAAAAAATAATAATTTATTTTACATTTTTATGAAAACCTAATTTTCAGTACAATCAACAGCTTGGAAATCTATATAAAATTACATTAGTAATACAAAAATGTCAATATCCGTTAAATATGTCGCAAATTTACTCTTATTTATCTTTCATTACGATAATGAAAACAAAATTTCAAAATAAGCTAACAAAATTTGGTATTTCTGCACTTTAGGGTGATTTACTGAAGTAATGATATTTGCAATTTTTTGTGGCTATGTAGTGTAGGATGTTTTTTCAAATAGTGATTTTTGAATATTTTTTCTTTTATTACACAACTTATCCAATTAACCCGAATTATCCAATTAACACGTATTTACCCTGGGGAAATAATTTTTTAAAGATTATTTACGATTTTTGGACTTTTTTTACGGAACTATATTGTGACGTCATTGCTGTTTACATTGCATTGAACATACTAAACTTCATACATGGATTTACCGGTCACAGCCTTTACACACTTGACAGCCATTACTGAAAACGTTGTTAAAAATGGCCTCCGTAAATTGTGAACTTTGCGATTTGCCTATTTTTGTGTCGTGGAGGGTGGTATTTGTTAGGTTCACCACCCAACAACCTTGTCATTTAAGTCAAGAGTAGGCCTATATTAAAAAAATAAAGGTGTTTTTATCGTTTAACGATCAAAAAATACATTACTTGTAACTAGTTTAATTGAATAGGTTAAACAACCTATTTCCCACCCAAAAACCGTGTCAGGCTATTGGTATTTTTTTTAATACACATTTTTTTAACACCCAACACGGTGTTAGATTTGCCAACAAACAACCGTATTAGTTAGGTCATTAAGTATTTTTTAAAAAACACGTTACCTATTTTCGCGCGGTAGCAATTTTGAGGTTATACATGTCACTTTTATTTTCGATTTTTGTTTTACTTCCCATGCTTTCCGCGCTTTTATGTCTTGAATTATTGTTTTTGGGTGTGTAATAAAACATTTCGGCAAAAACATTACCGAAAAATCGAAAGCAACCTACAGTGCATATTTACATTTTTTTTTAATTATGTACTTGATAATCATATTAAAAGATATTCACCCGCGGAAGGTTAAATTTCTTACGATATTTACGTTTTTAAGACATGTTTAACAGAACTAATTTGTGACGTCATTGATGTTTACTTTCAAAACCTACGCAAATGTTTCATGCTACGTTATCAAATTATAATAAGTCAGTTATTTTGCTAATTATTTTTAGTGTTTGTTCTTTTTAATTTAATTCTGTTTCAATTTATTCTTGTTCTGTCTAATTCTTTGTTTTATAAACCGTGGTGAAAACTTCATACTTAAAGATTAGTAGCTTTTACGGAATACTAATTTATAAACATAACAACCGAATGGAGTTAGTTTTTTAGATTTTTTAAAATAAAAGTTTATATTCTTTTCATTATTAATAGCAGGTATTTAATTGGTTTTCTCGGTGAAAACACGTTACCTTATTTCGTGCGGGGCAATTTTGAGGTTATGCCGGCTAAATTTTATTTTTGATTTTTTCGAACTTTTTTAGTTTCTGCACTTTTATATTTTTTACTATCAAAAGGGCGTTACTACCAACAAAGCGTTTTGGGGACAAAATTACCAAAATTGACAAATCACCCGAAAGGTAGATTTACTAAATATTTATAGTTTTTTTAAATTAACGAATATGTAACATTTAAGTTCTCTCTCTCTCTCTCTCTCTCTCTCTCTCTCTCTCTCTCTCTCTCTCTCTGTGTGTGTTGGCGCGAGCGCGCGCGCGCCTAGGAATGCACGTGAGTGTAATTTCGTATGCAGGTTTTATTTTCCCATATTATGAGACCAATTTTAAATTTTGCAAATAAAGTTTTTCGATGTTATTTTTTGGTAAAAAAGCTATTGAAACTCATTTCCCTCAAAATCGGTTTTATTGATTTAAAAAAAAACTTTTTCTAAAATTAATTCTATCGGCAAACGGTATAATTTTCCAAACTGATTCATTCGATTCGGCTCAAATTTTCATAAACGAACAGTCATAGCCGAAAACCGGTATTTATAAAAGGGCATATTTGTCTGTGTGTTTGTGTTTGCGCGTGTGCGTGCGCTATAAACAACCAAATCTATGACACGCAGATATATGAAAGTTTTAAAATAAATCGATACATGATGGTTGAACATACAGCCAAGACAGGTAAACCTATTCGCACATAAAACATAAAGCCCCATGATTTACTACTAGCTAATGAATTGCTAGATAATTTGAAGTAAAACAAGTTGTTTTTCGAATTTTAGAAGCAAATTTCAAAAATGGTTTTCCCTTATCTTACTTTTTTCTGAAATTCTGATCTGACGTCATCATAATTAGTATTAAAATCCGCAAGTTACACTGAAAATACGAAAATGAATCCTGGTCGCCGTCAAAACATTTCTTAGTTTCAATGGATTTTGAAAAGTTGTTGACGTTATTAAGATAGTGAAACCAAATAGTAAAACTAAGTAAAACGTAGAAGTTTTAAAGTTAAATATTTAAGGAAATTACCGCCATTTTGAAATTGTTGAAGAACTTTCTGGTTAACTTTTTCACGCTATTACCATAATCGATTTTCGTGCCAAGTTTGAACCAAATCGGATCGAAATTGCGAACGTGAGCGTGCTAAAATACACTCACAAATTTTAACCACCTCTTCAAATAGTGATATAGAGGTCAGGATCGGTGCTCATTATAAGGTCCAGAGTCTGGCTGTTACCATGATGGCTGCTCCAATAGCTCATTTTCCAATTGGAAATTCGCTTAAAACAATTCTTATGCCGTTGTTTTTTTTTTTTTTTTTTCCGTAACGTTCATACTTGATGTCAATTATACTAATGAGGACGAGGGATCAGCGTTAACGGTAGGTAAGGGAAAAGTAACGGGAGTAACTGCGGCTCGCTCGAAGTAAGGTGCGCAGTTCAGATTGACTGGTGCTTTAGCCACATGGACTACCGAGTTCCCTTTTTTCCTCTTTAATCGTCAATTTCTTTCCTTTTTATATTTGGCTGGAGTTGTGTGGTTTTCTGTATATGAGCAAAATCTGAACTAGCGGTTTTGAGAAATCGTTTCATTTTTCTGTGTTTTTGACGGTAGCCTAACAACCTAACTTTGTTTTGTCTCAAATTAATTTTTCTATTCGGCAGACTTAACTCCGATATATTGGTAAACAATTGATGCGACACAGTTTGTGTAATATTTGTCTGGAATTGATTTCCCAGTTACGTTGGAGGACGTGTATTCCGTTTTCAAAAGGATCTGCAACGGCAATCCAAACATCCGGAGATCTTAACGGAAGTATAGAAATTCCGAATTAGTTCCTTAATCTCCGCCAGATGCCTGCAGCGTCGCATTGACTCAGCGTTCGGTACCCAGTTAATGTGAGGAAAGTGTACAGCAAGTTGCGTTCATGTTCTGCAAGGCGTTCTGTTTTTAGCAAAGCTATTGCGCAACCAAGCATCAGCTAGGCGTAGCAAGGATCAAAATATTGCCAATAACTATACAATTGTAACTTAGTAGACCTCGCAATATATTTAATTACAACTTTGTATTGTAAACACAAGATTCGTTCAAACATATACAAGTCATACAAACAATGTGAGTTGCTAGTTTAATTATGTACAACTATGCAACAGGTAAACTCAAAGATAATCTCGCTGACGTGATAGAAGCGAATTTCCGAAAAAATATTCCTTTTGATCTTACTCTTCGGAATTCTGATTTCACCAGCATAAAAATTTGCAGTACTTTAAACATTCAAATTACACTGAAAATACGAAAACGAACCCTGACCTCCGTCAAAAATATTTCTTAATTTCAACGGATTTTAGAAATTCAAAAAAACGCTAATTTATGCGGTTTTCAACGCTGATTACATGGTGAAATTGAATTTTCAAAATCGTTTAAGACACAAAAAAAGTTATGGATTTTTAAAGATTTGAAATAGCCGTCATTTTTAAAATGCTAAATGAATTTTGCTGGTTAACGAACTAATTAAAGCTATTTAAGTAATCGATTTTTGTGCCAAGTTTGAATCAAATCATACCGAAATTGCAAACACTCATTATATATATATAATTTTAACGACTCCTCAAAAAGTGTTTTATATGTTAGGAACGGTGCTAACAATCTGATGAGAGGTGAGCTTGGCTTGCCTGGCCACCGCTCTGATGCGCTCGTAAACTTTTCCGCCAATTTAACCGTTAACCGTAACATTTACGGAAATTTTACTCTAATTTTACTGGAATTTTTTGTCGTTTCTCCGTGAAGCGGTTAACTAGACGAGCCGTTCAGCCTGTATTGTAGGTAATAACCAGGAACAACACTCGTCATCAAAGGCAGCCATCTTGAAATGGAATTGAACACATACGCCGTTCGGGCTTTATACAGAGTACCTTAGCACTAAATTTCAAAATAATAGGTCAAAACAAAAACCGAGTAATTAAGCTACTGCTATAACTAATTTTCGTATCCCAAATTCAAATCTACCTAAAATTGCGAGTAAATTTATATATTTGGTGAGCGCGCGCGTGTTTATAATGCTCACATTTGCAATTTTGGTTCGATTTGATTTAAACTTCGCACAAAAAACAGCAAAATTCGTTCAACAGTTTCAAAATGGCGGATATTTCAAATATTTTTATAACTTTTTGTCTTAAGCATTTTTTTGAAAATACGATATCACCAATGCAATCAGCGTTTAAACCACCGTTGCAATCAGCAATAAATTAGAATTTTGAATTTTCGAAATCCGTAGAAAGTAAGTAATATTTTGATGGCGGTCATGATTCATTTCCGTATTTCAATGTAATTTAAAATGCTATTATATGCGGATTTTAATGCTTACTGTGATAGCGAAATTAGAATTTTAACGGGGGTAAGATAAAGCAAAATACTTTTGGAAATTCGCTTCCGTCACGTCGGCGAGACAGCTGCGTGCCGTGGATAAATCGTTGACAGTATGGACAGAAGAAATTCGTGACGAAACTAGTGACTTACATTCGACAGAACTTTTCACCTGGAAGTATGTTGGAATGCGCGACGGAAGTCAGAACACCAGAGGCGCGATGTACAAGTACATGAGTCAGAAGAGGCTAGACGGCTGGGAGAATGTACCCGGAGTCCTCTAGAATGAGTAAGCCTATCTCTGCCAAGTATGGGCAATGTCTGATTGATTTTTTGTCATGTCTTGTGGGCGTCGATACAAGAACAATAGATCAGCTATACACAATAATTAATTGGCAAGATTTTTTAAAACTTTTTTAAGAGTTAAGACTCCAGGACCCAATAAAGTACTAATATCAAATGTTTTGGCAAACTAAACATTCTTAAGCAAGCAAAATCTTACCGAACATAAAAATACAAGTACCGCATATTATTAATACAGTTTTCTTTATTTCTGCAAACCATTATTTTGTTTAGGACCAATGTAGAATCGGCGAAATAAGTTTATCGCTTATTATGCAAATTTAGAATCTGGAAAAATGATTAATTTACATCATTTACCGACTGTTTCATAGTTTGTAAAATAAATATATCCATCTTTACTAGTACTTTGATAATTTCAAAACATTTGTAATCGACGTTTGATAGAATGAAAAATTAACGCACGGATAAATCTAACAAAAAAACTAATATTTTAATTTCCTGTAAAAAAAACAATTTTTTTTTGTTAATTTCACAAAATAAATTGCATAATAATTTGATAATGCCTCGCTGACGTGGTGAAACGAACGAATTTCCAATATTATTTTTTAAAATTACAATCATTAAATTTGAGAACATCGTCCATAATCTGCACAAATTAGCGTTTAAAAACTTCAGTCTGACAAATGCGAACATGAATTCTGACCGCAGCCAAATCATTTTGTTTACAAATTTCTGTAGACAAATTTCCAATTTATGGAGATTCTAAAGCCGATTATAGGATATTTTGAGGGGACGATAAAAACTTATTATTATTTGTTTTTTTTTTTAATAAGTCATTTTGAAATTGAATTTATCCAACTGTTAATGGTATTAATTGTGATGTCTGGGCTGGGGGTGTTTGTTAATAATTTAAATATTTATTTTATTTAAAATCGGCAGCGTGTTTTGAAATCCTTTAGTTTCGTAAGCAGAAATAACAGTAATGAGCTGAGAATGCACGTAAAAGCAGTCTGCTCACTGGAAGTCTTATATTCATTTGAAGTATAATGTGTATAAGTCAAACGTGACTTTTTTTACATACAGAGGACTGAAGACGTTTTCACTTCAAAATACTGTTGTCGTCGTAGTTTATCAAAATCAGTTTATCAGATTTTGTTAAAAATATCAAAACCTAAATATACAGTTTGGAAATAAATCGAAAAAACTTATGAATTATTTCTATTTTAGTGATTTATTTTCCATTTTTTAAATTTCAAGTTTTACAGTCTGATTTTAAGTTAAGGATATTTATATATGAGCAAAAATGTAGCGATTTTCAAAAATTGTTCCTATTTTGGCTTTTATTTCATAGTAGCTTTCCAGCGAACATTATTGCCGATAAAGTGAAAAGGAAATTTGTGTAATTTTGTTGTTGAAGACATCATATTTATTGAAAACATCGTATCAAAACATAATCTCAGCAAATTGAAATTTGTTGAAATTTATTTTAAAAAAATGATTTTTTTAAATAAAAATTATTTCTTTTTTCACGATACACAATATTTATTCAATGGATTACCTGAAATTTCCATTAAATTACAGTTTTTATCCCGTAATTCAAGTTTATTCCGCTGACCTTTATAGGAATCAATGATTCAAGGTAAATAAAATACATAAAATTAAGTAAAAATCAGTGAATTTTAATTGCCAATAAATAAATATAAATAAGTTACGATTAACAATAATTACACAAATAAATAATTTATACACATATAACTTTGTACTTTTAAATTACAATAATAAATAAATATCGATTGAATAAATAAATACATTATAATACAATAAATACATGAGTGACCAAAAATAAATAAATATTTATACACGCTGGACTTAAATCTATCACGTATTTTATCACATATAACTTAACACGATCTTAAAAAGCTATTGATTTTGTTGAAACGTTCAAATAGAATTACACTAAACAAATAAATAGTGAAAGATAATGGGCATAATACTATAAGCTATAAAGATACATTTTAGGGAATTTTTAAATTTAAAAATTCGGATACATGAAATGAGCAACGAGTTTAAAAATAATATACGTACATTTGCGGCTGTTAGCACGTGACATTTTAATGAGAAATTATGTTTTTCAAATCGTTACCTAGCAAAATCAGTTTCAAAATGGCGGATTAAAAAAGTTGTGATGAAAACATATGAACATACAAATCTGTTGCTGTTTTTATTTTTAATTTTTTTATGGAATGTTATTAATTTTTGTTATTTCACCAATCGTTTAAAATTAAAAAAAATTAAATTATGTTTATTTTTTGCCTTGTATTACTAATTTAAACAATTATATCTTGAATATCGTTTTAAATACGTATTTGATTTATTGCTGCAAAATTTACAAAATAACCTTAAAAATGTATCCTTATATATAAGTGTCTAAGCTCTATTATATTAATAACGTGTCATATTAAAAAATCCCTTATTAGTTAAAATATTTGTACTTGGACGTGCTTTGTGTTTTATCACCATAATTTTTATAATCACTAATCAATGCTGGTAAACAGTTCTTGGTTACAAGACTGTATTAAAAATTTTAATAAAGCTTTTTTTCGAAAACGTTTTACAAAACTTTCATGTTTTGTTTATAATCACAATAATAAAGTGAGAAACCAGAATTTTAGTAGACATATTTGGTTGCATTGTAATACTGTTTATAACACTAATTCGTCAGTCTTAAAATTTGTACTTCCAAAAGTAATAAAACACAGGGTTTGCAGGACACTATGCCGTCACAGAATCAGGACCTTTCCACACGTCCCCAGGTTCACTCTGTTTCTCCGCGCACACACACGCACGCTCCACTTCCATGGCGCTTTTCACATTCCCGTACCAAACTTCGATCTTCTCTATGAGTTCTGTACACTTGAAATCACCTTTCTTCTTGCACTCGCAGCCCTGTTCCAAGCAGAACACTCGGTTGATCTTCCTTGGCGTCCTGGTGTCGTCGATGTCTTCGCACATCCTGTAGTTGCACAGCGTCGAATTCTGTCCCGATTCCAGGGACATGCGAGCCGATCGTTTCTCCCGCATTTGGGTGCACTTGAAGTCCAGTCTCACGGGGGCGGGCATGTTGCCCAACCTGTACAGACAGAAGTCGTTCTCGAGTTGTCTAAGGTGCCGGTGTTTCATATGACGAGGTCTAGCTTCTATCGACAGAAGAGCCGAGAAGATAAGCATAACACAAAACAAAAAACTTGTAAACTCCATGGTCGTTGTTCGTTCGTATAGATTCGTTACACTAAGACACCCTCTCGATACCGGCGATATATATACTATAAGCTTCCTTGAGGACACCGGCCACCGACGTGGGTGCTTTCTATCAATGAATACACATCGAGTGGAGGGGACTGGGGGAACTCTCTGGAGGGGATATACTCGCGTCTTGTATTGTTGTTTTCATTTTCCTTTCCTTGTAGCGTTGCACTTAATCGTCATCTGTGGCTGGAGAAGCTCTTCCTTATCTTTATCTGTGCCTCGCGCGGAAACGCGTGTTTCTGTAGTAGGCTTATTCAGTAGTAGAAGATAAGGAAAATAACAACATGACATGAATTAACTTGTCGCTTAGCATGTGTAACATCGCTTATAAATAGATTCAGTCTGTGTTGTTTCTTATTTTATGAAATATTTAAATAGAATGAATTCTTCGCTAAATAAAACTAAATACATACAAAGTTGACCTTGAACGTTTGTTGTAAATCCGGTTATTGAGAAAAGAAAGCATCTAGAGATTATATTGAATTCGTTTTTAGTTCCGAAGTTTGTCCGTTTTTCTGTGCACATTGATAGAGTCTAAACAAAGTAACCGATTTCGTTGAAATTTAGCAAAATTTTTAAACTTTCGTTTCCAAGCCTCTTTTATAACGCTTAAACAAACCAACTTCGGATGATGCCAACAAAAAATAGTCCGCAGATTTGGAAATATATATATATATATATATATATATATATATATATATATATTGATAATTAATGTTATGTTTTGCTTTAAAAAGAACACTCTTAAAATTAACAAAATAGTCACAAGAATTCTGTTCAAACGTACGTCTTAAAAAAATAAAAATATTGTGTAGTCCTACGGAAGATATGAAACATATAGTGTTGCTTCAACGGAATTTTACACTTCGGAATGCTGATTTACACAGTTTTTAACGCTTATGCTGGAATTAGATTTACAAAAAATGCGGAATATGAAAGATTTAAAATTGCCGCCATTTTGAAACGATTGAACGGATCGTTTGGTGACGAATTGGTTCAAACGATTGCAGAAATCGAATTTGAACCAAAATAGCGGACCTGACAGAAAATTTTAACAACCCGTCTGTAGGCCAGGATCGCCGGTACTGGGTTTTACCATTCATACTCGATTGTTTCCAAAGGAAATTCACTGTTAAAACAAAACAGTTCTGTAATAGTTTTGAGTGAATATTCTGTTAACAGCTAATTAACAGCTAATACGTAACTGTTACTCGTTAAATAGCTAATTAGAATTAAACAATATGGCCTATTTAACACCGCAATAGCCGGGTTGTGGTCTTATCGCGTGTTCTTGTACGACAGCACGAAAAATCCGAACCTAACGTTAGGAAATTTGTTGCATTATCTTTTCAAAGAGAGATAATACTTAACGACAAACCAATAGAATATCGAGATGAGCTATTTTCCTTGGAAATTCCGTACTGACCTCCAGTAGCTACTGGCAGCGATGACGCGATTATGAGATGTTTCGATTGTGAAAACATCTTGATGCTTCTCGATTGTGCTGCATTCATCAGTCGTCATTTGACGATTGTTTTTCTATACGATCCTCCTCTGAGTTGTTGCTTACTCTAATGTAGTCCCAAATCATCAACAAAACAGTCGAACAAATCGTTAACTTGCAATCAGAACGGGTGTTGCCGGAAGTGTTTAATAATTATCCCAATTGAATGGCGCAGGTCTATCCCGTGATTGACAAATATAAGGAACTCTTCAGTTAAGGTTGATAACTGCGTTTCAGCCTTGCGTCTCGTGTTTTCATGTGTATACATAAAAACACATAATCGTAATACATAAATGTAATACATAAATCGTAATACATAAAATCGTAATACATAAGTGTGTGTGTGTGTGTTTTGTTTCTTTTAGCACGTCCACATTCGCAATTTTGGTACAATTTGAATTCGAACTTAGCACAAAAATCGATTATAACAGCTTAGTTCAACCCTTTCAAAATGGCAGCCATTTGAAATGTTTAAGAATTCTTAACTTTTTTGTCTGAAATTTGTTTTAAACGAAGCTTTTAGTGTTCTTTGACGAGAGGTGTAAATAGAACAATGTCTGCCGAACGGAAGAATGTAACGGAAATATGAAACGATTGAGCAAACTAATTTCGTCTCTCTTTCTTTCTCATCCTTCTTTTCGATAACACGCTTATTATATGAAAACGTTGTGTTTCTTTGGTTTCGGTATTTTTCCTTATAAGAACACGTGCAACCGTTAATAATACATTCGAAATTAATATAAACGTTTATAATAACTGTTGTTAATATTGATAGTTTTTAACAACATAACCTGAAATTTATTATAGCCTATCAGCTGTTCAATGAAATCAGCTGATCGTTACGAATCGTTACAAACCAACTGATCTTTTACTACAACTACAGTAAATAATACTTAAGCTAGGTTCACGTATTTATTTATTTAAAGAAAACAAGATATTTGTAAACATATCTTCTAACTAATTATATATTCAGTAGAGTTTTTGGTGAAAATCCGATTTCACCATCGTAATCAGCGTTAAAAAAGCATAAAATTATCATTTTGACGTTGAAAATCCATTGAAATTTGTTGACAGCATCAGGGTTAATTTTGTTATTTTCCGTGTAGTTTGTTAAAATGAAGTATATGCAGATTTTAATGCTGATCATGTTGATAAAGTCAGAATTTCGAAAAGCGTAAGGTAAAAATACTTTTGAAAAATAGCTTCTATCACGTCAGCGAGACAGCTGCATGCCGCGATTATAGCCTACTTACGTATCATGGCAGTTTTTATGCATTAGTACATAGTTGTTTTTAAATAGTTAATTAATATAATTGCTGAAATATTGTATTCTAATTTAATTTTAAATGAGTGGCATATTATTTGTATAAGTAAAAAATTTACAATGCTGCTATCATCCCAGCCAAATATGTAAGATGTGCGTGCAATAAAGTTTTCTTTCATTTTTTGTTTGTTTATTATAAAGTTAGTAAGTTTTTTTTAAGTTTGTATAGTTTGAAATTTTTTGTTTTGTGTATTTCAGGTCACAATGTAGCACTGTCTCATTATTATAATTATTACTTAGCAAGATGTATGACGATAAAAGGTAATTAGAAAAAATATTATACAATATCAATAAAACAATTAGGATATAGTTAACTCTACTAAATAGTAAATACTGATCTCTGGTTAAAGAAAAGGAAACTGCTCTAAAAGCCGAGTCAGCAATCACCAGTCTGGAACCATCGTCCTAACAATTTTCAATAGCCGTCAAACGTTCGATAGTTGATTCGATTGTTTTGTTTTACGATTGTCGATTGTCTCGATTGTAAAATCTCGCAATCGCGCGTCACTTGCTACTAGCTATTGGCCTAACTCTTGCCATAACCTTGCGACACACTTCTCAAGGTTGCAGATGTGAAGGTCTGGTACTACGGTGATTCCCTACAACCGCCTCCGAGTGCGTAAGCGAGAGTAATGACCTCTTCACCCGGCGGCGAAGAAAATTACTTCGTTAAGTGTTTTCCATTTTCGTAAACTATAAAAGTCGGCTATATATAGACCACCGGTTGACTTTTTAGAGATTGTTTATTCATACGAGATAGCGGACGTTTGCGAATATAAATATTACATAAGTGCTAATTTATACGGCATTTCGGAGAATCGATATTTACAGTATTTAGATCGCATTTCATTTCTGCACATGTCGTGTGTCTGTGTGTTTGTTTGTTTATCGAAATTAGCTTTGTTTGTTCGAAGAGTAAACTCTACTTTAGTTGGTGACTAACCTCAACACTCGTCCAGCGCTCCTATATTCATCAGTGATGTGATACGTGTACTTTGACGAGTCGATATTTCACGTGAGCGCGCGCGCGCGTGTGCGTGTGTAAACATTATGGGAACTACACTAAATGACCGATTTTGACTAAATTTAACATGCAGATCTCGTTTACGAATTTATAAAGCGTTGGTTTTTGCCTACGGATCCCAAAAAAGCCTAATATTTTTTGGCTGTCAAATCAGGAGTTTTTTAAAGACCAAGTTTCTGACAAACAATTAAGCTTCTGTTTTTTGACTGTCAGATCAGGAATTTTTTTGTAAAACAAGTTATTGAAAAACAATTAAGTTTGTGTTTTTTGGATGTCAGATAAGGAGTTTTTTTTATAGAACAGCAAGTTTTTTGAAAAAATTATATTTAAGTCTTTTGGCTGTTAAAATCAGAAACTTTTTTATAGAACAACAAGTTTCTGACAAACAATTAAGTTTATGTTTTTTTGGCTGTCAAATTAGGGTTTTTTTACAGAAAAACAATTTTTTGACAAACAATTAAACCTATATGTTTTGGCTGTCAAATTAGGAGTTATTTTACAGAAAAGCAAGTGTTTGGCAAACAATTAAGCTTATACTTTTTGGCTGTCAAATTAGGGTTTTTTTTACATAAAACCATTTTTGACAAACTATAAAGTTATATTTTTTTGCCTGTTAAGTCAGGAGTTTTTTTTACAGAGAAACAAGTGTTTGGCAAACAATTAAGCCTATATTTTTTGTCTGCAAGTTCACGTGGGCGCAGGCTCCTCAGCATCTGTCTGTTCATTCAACACAATCGAATCGCATAAAGACGCTTGATGTTTGCGCCAGCGCAGCCTAAGCTTCTTTATTTATAAAACCTTAGTCTTTTAAGAGCATATACAGGGTGTTCCTGTAATACATGGGCGTGATTCAGGCGCTGATTATATGGGTCTAAGTGAAGAATGGCTAAACGTATGTTCTTAAAGCACGTATTGAAGGTCAGTAGGCTCCTTTGTTCTTGTATTAATGATCGTTGAAATGTAAACTAGAGCATTGTGATCTTAGGGGTAATAAAGCCAAGTCGTCCACCGATTCTTGTTGAAATTAGATAAGAAGAAGTAAACATTTTAGCAATTTTTTTTGAATGGTTATAACTAGCAAAACTATCGAAGGTAAACAGTAAAACAGCTTGCATTGTGTACATTGCTGAGAAACTAAGCTGTACAGTATTATATGTCCATTGATATGCCGATCTCACAAATGTAACGATCATGGACGATTTTTACTCTTAAAACAAGCTAAAAAAATTCTTTGCGGCTTTTGTAAAAATTTACAGTTTCTAAATAATTTTCTTTATTTTATTATTATTATTATTACTTTTTTTGTATTGTAAGGCGAAAAGCACATTGAGGCTATTATCGCCTCCCTAAATGTAAGTGTGAGTTGTAAGTGTAGTGTTGTAAGTGTAAGTGTAGTGTGTGTTAGGCTCGAGGGATGTCTAAATCCTCTCAATAGGTGCAACTAGTCTTCATCCCTCTATGGTATTGCGTCTTATATATATATATATATATATATATATATATATATATATATATGTGTGTGTGTGTGTGTGTGTGTGTGTGTGTGTTTTTTTTAAAGAAAAACGGAATCCACCATTTCATTCAGCGTTAAAAACTGCATAAATTAATTTTTAAAATCCGTTAAAAAGACATCCACCGTAACAGCGGACTGGTCGTATTTCCAATAAAATTTGAAATTTTAAAATTTACCATACGAAGATTTTAATGCTGTTTATGGTGGTGAATTCAAATTGTTTACAAAAATGGTAAGATAAATAAAATAATTTTAAAAATTCGCTTCTATCACGTCAACGAGACAGTCGCGTGACGCGTTTACTGTGTACTGAAAATACGTAACAAATATTCAATACAGTCAGGGCATAAACCTTTTCAAGTATTTCAGAAAATTATGGTTATTTAAAATTTTTAAAAATAAACATATCGGCTGTGACGTAAAATGGATAACTTTAAATAGACTTTCTATAATACAGGCCAGCGACGGTGGACAATTGGCAACTGTTCACAATTGCCGTAAGGCAGTCTGGGGAATTTCTTCGATATTTTCCTTGCGTTTTGTCCCGCCTGCAGACGTCATTGCATCTGGTAAGGCGAGCTTGGCTGGTTGAATCACCCGGTTCTATCTGTCCTCCTTACAACAATGAATACGTTTCTGTTGTGAATAGATCTAAAAATAGAACACGGTGAAAAAGGAAGTGGACGAGAACGCAGGAATAATCTTCCCGCAGACTTTTCAAACAGAAGTTTGAAGCGATTTTCCATTGGATTTTTTTATTAGGCGAAAAGCACATCCAGCAAATATCTGTTACACAGAAGGGATGCTAAGCATTGTTAACGCTTAACTAAAACTAGATAACTCTATTCAAGTATATAAACTTAACCAAACAAAAATTTAACAGGAATAAAAATGTGAAATAATTTAATCTTATTACAACATAGGCAGTCCGGAATGTAACGACCTACGAGTTGCACGTATCGTTTCCTCCGAACCAAATTTTATTGTTTGTATTTTAATCGCGTAATTGTGTTTAGTGACGTTTTGAATGTTTGACATCTTTGAATGTTTTGTTTAACTTTGTGACGACCTCGACAGAGGGATTTGACATTTTGTATTACGACCTGAAGATGAAGAAAGGTTTCGGAACCGCGGTAGCTTTTATGAGCTGAGTAAATAGACCACTAGACGGAAGAAAAATAGGTCATAATCCTAATTATTTAAATGTAACAACGAAGTGGGTAGCAAAAACAAAAACCAAAGTTTATCTAAAACTAGTTAACAAAAATAATATTTAAACAAAATTGTAATATATATATTAACATTATCACACTACAAAATTATAATTGTTATTTTTGCAAATAACAATGGGAAAATTGGAATTTTCAGTATTCTAAAATTGAAACACAACAGTAAATGTTATTACACAAAAATACGGTTGGGTAATCTTAGTAAAACCAAACTCAGAACTTTGAACTAACCGCTGATCCTGGCCAATCGATCAATGACAGGTCGTTATATATATATATATATATATATATATATATATATATATATATATATATATTAGTGTTATTTCAGTACTACTGCACAAAGTTTTGGTTCGTCCCTCCAGCGAAATCCGTCCAGTATTTTGTAAATAGTAGCCATTTAAAATCTTTAAAAAATATTTATCTTTTTTTTTAAATATGTATTTACCATCATATTGAACAAAATGAAACGGCGGTAAGAGCTTGATCGTAATTTTCAGTGAAATTTAAAAGTTCGATATACTGACATTTATACTTTGAACAAAAATCGTTGTTGTTGATCGAGCGAAGCGAGTCCAACGTTCGGCATTTGGATTGTGTGTTTGTTACGCAATTTTTGTCAAACAATTGTTATAAAATTTGATACTGAAATACCTTATACAAAGCCCGAACGACTTTTATGTAAGCTTTCCCCCATTTACTTCCGTTTCAAGATGGCGGCTTCTGATTTAACGAGGTGTACGCAGTTTTAGTCAAACGCAATGATCGATTGTTTTGAAATTTGGTACGAATATATCTTGTATAAAGCCCAAATGACGCGAGTGTAAGATTTTTCCCATTCCCTTCCGTTTCAAGATGGCGGCTTCTGACTTAATGATGACGCGTGTAGACTGTTTCAACCAAAACCCACTAACTGATTATTTTGAAATTTGATAAAAAGGTACCTTGTACAAAGTTCAAATGACGCATGCGTAAGATTTTCCTCATTTAGTTCCGTTTCAAGATGGCGGTCTCTGATTTAATAATAAAGATTTTCCTTAATTATAATCAAACGCATTGGCCGATTTTTTTTTTTTTTTGAAATTTGGTAAGAAAATACCTCGTGTTAAGCTCGAAAGACAGGTGTGTGTAAAATGTAATTTTGACAGTTTCATGAAGAAAGAGCATTACGGTTACCGGTTAAATGGCGGTAAAGGTTACAAGCGTTGTCGTGGAGCGCTCTCTATATTAATTAAGAATATTACGCGAGGCCTGCTGTTCTTTGAACTACTATTAATAACTTGGGTACGTTTTAAAAAAAATCCGTTCATATTTAAAGAAATAATATTTTTTAAAGTCTGATTTTCAAATTGTGTAAAGTTTAAACATTTTAAATTTAAATGTAAAGTTTATGCTAATTTATGCAGATTTTAATGCTGATTACGATGGTGTGATCAGATTTTCAAAAATCGTCAGCCTAATAATTTCTTTGTCGCCATTAATTATATTTAACGTCTTTATTTACATAATAAATAATGTAATTAACGTAACGCATGAAAATTATAACGGTTATAACTAGATTCGAACCCGCGTACAGGTCCGAAATTCAAAGAACTGTATCGATTGAACTACGAGTTATTCTTTAATTATGTTCGTGTAATTAATTAGACTTTATATTAACAGCTAGACGTGAGACTGTGAATGCTATCACTGCTACTGAGAACACTGTTCTTGGCACTGAGCAGTGAGCAGTAGTGATTGCTCTTCAGTGGTGTCTGCTCTTTGTTAACAAGGAATTTAGGCGCGCAAAGCGATAATAAAAAATACTGTGAACTAGCCTACGTGAAATAGCCTATTACTGATGTTTATTAATTAATAACATAATGTTTATTTTATTATAACTAATAGTGAAGACCAATTAGTTTTCTTTTCTTTTAATTAATTAGATGAAAAGCTTATTTCTATTTTTACTAATTGATCATAGTTTCAGGTGCTTAACTAAAGGTTACAAAGATTATTATTTATATTCCTTATTTTTTTTGAATTCGGAGGTTTGTATTTGTTAAATGTTTGTATTTATTTTTGCTTCACATAGAATACTGTGAAAACATAAAAAAGTTTTGTTCTATTATTTTGATTACACTATTACTTTATTAACTTGTGGTATATGTGGTATGAAAAATAGTTTGCAGGCGATGTTAGGAGATAGTGTCTCGGCCATTGGGCAGACTCGAAATTTCTCCATTGTCTGGACTTTTTTGAATACAATTTAATTAATATAATATTGTTGTAGGACCTCTTCACGATACTACAACAATCTGATTTTTGTTTTTTATTTATATTTTTTCTTTGTTTACATTTTTTCCTTTGTTAATTAGTTTTAAGTAGCTTTTTGTTTTATCACCATGTGTTAATATTGTAGGGCTGATATACAGCCTTATAAAAAAATTGTATATTTTTGTTGTTTGTAATTTATGTATTATTGTTAACTAGTTTTAGGTAAATAATTATAGTTGTTATTGTTTTTTTGTTTGTTTTATTTATTTTCTTATTTATTCTAGAGCCTCTATTTTTCCTTTCTTATATTGCAATACCACGAAACGGCGACGATAAACTTAATGGTTTTTCGCCGTAGAAGAACTATAATAAGTTTTTTAAATTATAATAATATTTATTTTTAACAAAATAATTTCTAATAATTTTTTTTGCCGTTACATAATTACTATGTTAGGTACAGTAGTTTATAATTATATATATATATATATATATATATATATATATATATATATATATATATATATTTTTTGCACAATAATAAATAAATTGTCTGCACTTATTTTACTAACTTGATAATTAAGCTCTGTTTTCATTTTAAAATTTTTTAATAAGTATTTTTCATAAGAAATTTACTAGCGCAATAAACAGTATTGAGCAGTGAGCAATTAGCGCACAGCAGCACGTTGTCTTATTGGTAAGCTGTTCTCTAAACTGTGATAAAATCACTGCTACTGTTCACTGCTCATTCAGAGCACTGTTTAACTGCTCTGTGAATAGAGTAGGCTATTCACTGATAACAGGGAAACACTCTTAAGCCCACCACTACTGACAGCTTATTTTGTATTATATAATATTATACAACAACAATGAAACGAAATACGTGATGTTAGACATTATAAGTCGTTAGTCCAGTTACTAAACAGCTGATAACGGTTAGGATGATTCTACGCTGCTGTAAGCCTAACCACACAATAACCTTGAATTATCACTTTGGGAATACCACAGGCAACCGCCATCTGAAAAGATAATTTCATTCATTTACAGGTGTTATTAAATTAGTGATGGTTATCATTTGAACCCGATTATATTGTGTTATTGTTTGATTGTTTTTTATCAGAACACTCGCCTGTCTTGCGCACGTGAACAAGCGAATTTCCAAATATATTTTTTAAGTGACTACTTCTTATCACGGGGTATGGGTGTATGTTTTGCACGGGGAAAAATCAGTTTGCCGTCACGGAATGTTCTACCGTTACGGAACGCTCTAACACAACCATATGCGTACACTGTGAACGCGGGAAACAGCCAATGTATAGGCACACATGCGAAGAGCAACTAGGCATACTTTGCAACTAGTATGGATCCGCACTTTCAGTGAAATGGAGGGGATAAGAGGGGTACTACAGGCACCCATGTTTTTAGATTAAACAAAAACTTTGCTAATCAAAGCTGTCGTAGTTTTTTTTCCACTTAAGATGTACATACTGAAGTTTTAAGTTGTTAAAATTTCTATGTGCATTGTTTTGTCCATGTATTAATTTTTAAGTTCGGTGTATTTTAACAAATGAATTTACAACTAAGTGCCGGCGGAGGCAGCTGAAGTGAGCAGCTGATGGGCTGAGCGATCCCACCATACCTCTCCCATTCTACTCTACCCATTAGAGTAGCCCATTCTACTCTCACTCATTTACTCAACATACACACAACACACACACTCTCACACAAACTCATACACACCCGCAGGGGGGGTGCAGACTAGCTGCAACTATTGAGAGGACCTAGACGAACCTCATGGCACCCGAGTCTAATACACACTAATACTTACAGCACTACACATACGATTTAAATACTTTACACTCACACGTACATTTAGGAATTTGCTGTACTTGTTCCGTTATGTCTGGGAGTGGCAATACTGCTGGGTTTCCTTTGGCGGGGCCAAGTATGTGGAACCTGATGTGTGCTTAGCACTGCCGAGGACCGCTGATGGGACAAGTGCTGGAACCGAGCAGCCTATAGGCGCCTGGCAAGCACATGGGTGTTGAATTATGGATGTCGGAGCCTATAACTGGGTCTATCGAAACAAATGGTTGCATTCTGTGAGTTCATAGAGGGCGGCTGCCAGTAGTACTTGGGTTTGGGGAACCGTAACTTTATACCGGAACCCATTCCTAAGATTATGGAGTGCTGAAGACGTGTATTTCGGCTCCATGATATTAGAGGTCCTCCCCAATTTATTGGGGATTCTCGCTTTAGTTCGAGTATCTTGGGCTACTGATGACGTTTGGGTGCACCCTGTACCATTTGTTCGAGATGTCAACATTCGTGGAATCGCTCGGCAACAAAACTATGGAAAAAAAAACGCCAAAAATGTGTTGAAGAGGCCTCGTTCGAATACGTCGAACAGATCTGAGAGTAGCAGTGGAAGTTTGGATATCGAAGAAAAGGAAATGGGTGCTGCAGTTGTTCAGCTCCCTTCTCCTAGATTTTTGGTATTTAGAAATTCTGAGGAAGGTTCCAACCTATCGTCCGATTTCTCTTACTAGCGTCCTTTGCAAGCTTGTGGAGAAAATGGTAAATCGTCACCGGGTCTGGTACATAGAAACAAACAACTTTCTTTCCAAAGGACAGCGTGGTTTCAGGCAAGGACGATCTTCTATGGATCAGTTGGTTATGTTAGGGTCTGCAATACAAAATGACCCTTGCGTCAGACGCTAGTTGCTGTTTTTTTCGACCTAGAGAAGGCATACGATATGGCTTGAAGACGAGGAATATTAAACACTTTGATATCATGGGGTATACAAGGTAACATACTGGCCTTTATAAAAAATTTCCTTACTGACAGGTATTTTAGGGTGCGTGTTGGAAGTACACTATCAGATCGCTTCCACTTAGAGAATGATGTTCCACAGGGGAATGGACTTAGTGTTACTCTGTTTGCTATTGCAATCAATAGCATAACTTCTAATGTACAGTCCCCTGTCCGATGTTCGCTATTTGTTGATGATTTTGCTATCTAAGTAAGCACCAGATATATGGCAACAGCTGAAAGAACTTTTCAGCTGGTAATAAATAGATTGCAGTCGTGGACCAGATTTACTGGCTTTAAATTTTCTCCTACTAAAACTCAGTGTATTGCATTCAGGCGCCGTCGACAGATCCAAGCTCCTTTGTTATATCTTGATGGTATACAGATTCAGACCACTCCATCCGTGGAACCCTCACTTGAGTGATTTAAAGTTACATTGTAACAAAATTCTGGATATGTTGAGGATTCTTAGTGGCTCTAGATGGGGCGCTGATAGAACCTGTATGCTGATGTTTTATCGTGTTGTAATCCGCTCACGAATTGATTATGGCAGCATTGTGTATTCATCTGCACGACGATACATTTTAAAGAAGCTAGATCCCATCCATCATACTGCAATCCGTCTTATATCTGGTGCATTTCGCTCTAGTCCCGTCGTGAGCATTCTCGCTGATGCTGGTGAACCATCTCTCACTCGACGGAGACATTATCTGCAATTAAATTACTTAAGCAGTATATTATGTAAGCCATGGCACCCTGCTTATAATACTATTTTTAATAATAATTTGCTCCTACAATATGAAGCACGTCCGCGTGCCACTGCTCCTCTAAGCATTAGAACGTTCCGAGTGTTTGACGACTTGCGTATTGTACTTCCTCCAATGTTCGAGAGGTCGTTTTGTTATGTACCTCCGTGGATCATAAATGTGCCAACCTTCGATTTCTCACTATGTGTGTACTTAAAACACAACACTTCAGAAGTTGTGTATCAACGTGAGTTTTGCCGTCTGGTTAACTGTTTTCCATGTGCTGAGATTATCTTCAAAGAAGGTTCTAAAATAGATAACCATGTTGGTTGTGTATATTACTCAAGAGGTCAAACATATAAATATGGATTACCCTCAGTTTGCAGTGTCTTCACTGCTGAACTGTTTGCTATATTTAAGGCTCTGAATTTCGTTGTATCCGATTGTGTGCATTATCTGGTGTGTTCCGATTCGAAAAGTGCACTTCAGGCTATCCAGGATATGTATTCGATAAACCCTCTGGTTCAGGATATTCTATGTTCTATCCATCAACTTTAACTACGAGGTGTTGGTGTATCATTTTGCTGGTTACCTGTTCATTGTGGTATAGTTGGGAATACTAGAGCCGATATAGCGGCAAAGGAAGCAACTCTTCTGCAGCCACCCACTCAACGTGTTATTCTATCAGATTTTCAAAGTCTGTCAAAACATTTACTTCTCGTGGATTGGAAGAATGAGTGAACACTTACGGGTAACAACAAACTGAGGGTAATTAAAAATACTGTGCGTCCTTGGAGGTCGTCATTACGTGCAAGTTGTAGGAAAGAAGTGGTGATCACTCGTCTCCGTATTGGTCATTCCTTGCTAACGCATGGATTTCTGATGGGAGGCGGGGAGCCACATGAATGTGAGTTCTGTAGGGAAACCATCACAATAAAACATATATTGCTCGATTGCGTTGGTTTCCAAAATTTGCGTGTTGTGTGTGGACTGAGTAATTGTTTGCAGACGATGTTGGGAGATTGTGCATCGGCCGTTGACCAGGTCCAAGACTTTCATCATCGTCTGAATTTTGTAAATAAAATTTAATTTATATTTTTGTTATTGTTTGTGGTAGGGCCCCTTTACAGCCCTGAAAAGATTGTTTATATTTGCTGTTTTGTTTTGTTATTTGTTTTATTTTGTATTTAGTTTTAGGTACGTTTATACTTATTTTATTTTTCTTGTTATTATTGTAGGGCCAATTTACAGCTCTACAATAATTTGTGTTTGTTGTTGTTTTTAGATATATTATTGTTAACTAGTTTTAGTCATATATTTATAACTGTTATTTTGTTTTGTTTTATTAATTTGTTTTTGTTTTTATTGTTTGTTGTTTGTTTTCTTATTAAAGTTAAATTTTTGTTTATTTTTTTCGTTGCTTTATATTTTTATTTTGAGTATCGGCGATGATAACCACATCGGTTTTTCGCCGGAAAAAAATTACAACTAGGTGTGTTTATCTGTTAGTTTCTGTAGGGCATAATTGTGGAATGATTTTACTAAATTTTATGTTAAGGCAACCAATATTTACCGGTCCGATTAAAATTTATATGATACTGTTGTGACTAGAATAGGTTTTTTCGCGGTTTTTCCGTATTGTTTTAAATAATAAACTATTGTAGAAAGTCTCGAAATGTAGTTAAAAATTATGATGTCATATAAAATTCACCGCTTGAACCCATTAGTAATACAAAAAAAATTAAAGATGAAACTTAGCGCAACCATAAAAAAATTAACCTATTTATATATTTTACTGTTATCTAAGATTTTTTTTGTTTACTTAGTGAGTATTAAAATTTGTTGAAGTGAAAACTTGCATGGTCGCAGTTAACAAAACGTGAGTTTTAAAGATTTACTTTCGCGTCACGCTTGAATCCGTAATGCATACCTCACAACATATATTATTCTTGTATATACGTATATAGACTGGAAGTAACTACTTTCAAACAGCTGATTTCGCACAATATTGATTTGATACGCTTCAATATCATTTCAAATGAGGTTATGTTTATTGTTTTTGTTAATTTTTAAAATGTGTATTTTCTAAATTTATGTAGTTAAATTATTTAATGTAAATGACCGATACCAATTTTTATATGTCAGAATCACAAATATTATATTTATTGTTATACTTAGACAGTATAACTGTCATGTCAAAAGTAGGGTTATAAACTGATTAAAGTCCCTTATATAGCCTAAGATACTCAAATTCATAATCTGTGACAGTTTCAGTTAATTTTTAAATTGTGTACCTACACGCATGCGAAATATAATACGAAAATAATTTCTAAGAGTTGCTCTTTCCTGTATGCATTTAAATTTTTATAAAAATAATTAAATCATAATAGTGAAAAAGTATACAGTCAGGCATGTCAAGATAAGTAGTCATTTCTGCCGGCCAGTCCCGCATTGCCTGTTTTTTTTAGTAGATTTCTGTTGAGTTTCAGGAAAATGCGAAAGTTTTTCACATAAATAATAAAGGTAGAAATAGATAAATGTTTACACTATTTTTTTTCAAAGAGCGTTGTATTTTTAAACACAAGGGTTATATTGCCAGTATATTAAAGATGTTGTTGTAAACAATCTCCGTATCACGAAACGCAAAAATATCCTTTTAGAATTTACGTACATTGTTTTGTTCCGTTTCTTGGAAAATATATTTAACCGGATATGGTGATCCGAAATAGGTAATATAATGTAGTGTGACAAAAATACGGTTGTTTACATCTGGAAACGTTCAGAAAAAATTTTAATTTCAAATGACGACAACCTGTTTTCTTTCAGACCAAACACTGCAGCTGTGCGAGCTATTATTGGCCAGTGTTTTGTGTACTGACATTACAAAAACAGATTCTGTTTCAGTTGGGCTGGTTCACGGTCATACAGACTGTGATACGAGACAGTGTGGCGACATATAATTTGTCACTTTTATATTCGAATTTATCGCTAATTTTATTCTGATTCTAACGCCATTAACGTCGATGAAATCACATTATCACGATAATTGTAAGATAAAAGAGTTATTTAAGATCTATTTAATGGACGCCATTTTAGAATTGTCAAGATTTTGCGCGGTCAAGCTATTGCCAAAATCAATATGTAATTTTTGTGCTAAGTTTGAAACAAATCTGACCAGAATGCGAACGATAGAATGCTAAATGCAAACAATTTTTTTGATTGCGTATCTTACACCGTTGAATTATAAACATATTAGAACGATAACCCTATGAGAGAGTTTTGTGAGTGCTCGCTGCTGGCGGCATCTTGCGGCAAAGTGTTCAAATTACAGTTAAACAGATAATAATACTGTGTTTTTCTCAAACTTCTCCACTCCCTGTCCTTGCAGTTTGCAGCGTTCGTAGTGGCAGATAGTGCAATTACTTGGAATTTAACCGCTGATATCGAGTACGCTTTTTATAATGGTGGCTTCTAGTACGTTTATATGCATTGATACAGTACATCAACTGCAACAATATGTAGAAGAAGTAAAAATTACCGTAAGTTATCCAAGTAATATTGATAATTCAGCATACATAGAGCCTTTGAGTACTGTATTCACAATGTACAATGCCTACACATTATAGCCTAAAGTTTGTTTATTCTGCTCGTGTTTAGTTCGATTAGTTCATTTCGTTCACTAGTTCAACTCTGCAATAGTTCGCGAACGAATGACTCAGTTTATTTTATTAGTGTTTTCTTTGATTAGTTCAATGGTTTAATTCGTTCTCTAGTTCTACTCTGCAATTGTTAGAATTAATGATTCACTTTATTCGATTAGTTTTTACTTCGATTATTTCAGTAGTTCATTTCTTTTTCTAGTTTAACTCTACAATAATTCGCAAACGAATGAAATGACCTACAGCAATATTTTTCCCGCCGGAGACTTATTATTGATTTTTCTTGAGTAGTATTTGTAAATTGTAGTCTAACGTTAATGTTTAAATTTTAATAATCAGGCCTACTTTATGCATATAATAGGCTGTAATATTAACTATTAAATATAACAGTGATTAATAAATTAGGTTAAAAAATTTAAACTAGTTCGTTTATTGAACTAGATTTTGAACTGTTATGTCCGTCTCTATACAAATCAAGATAAGTTTTATTACTGTCCTTGAGGGGCTTTGCTCAAGTGTTATCCCTGAGAATATTGACCTTGGTAAACAAACGTAATTCGTATTATTTTATCTACAACAGCAGTAAATTTACAAGATAAAAATAGTAAGTATTAACATAAATATCACCAAAAGCCAATATTAAAGATTATGTTTTTATAGATTTTAGGTTAAACCTGCTCGTTGAATTGTAATTAAAAGCTAATTTATGTTAATGACATTCGAAGGTAAATTGTAGGCATAAATATTTCTTTGTTAGAACTTTATTACTATAATGTGTTTACGCTTCCGATAAGAGTAGGAAGAGGAAAAATAACTTCAGTCAGATTGTTACCAGTGGAACTGTTACATACACAGTGTGTGAAATGATAAAAAGGTGTGTTTGGTATCTGATAACTGTATCCACAGTGTACAGGTATGTCGATATCCCAGTATTACGTGTTTAATTTTAAAACAGTAAAGTAGGACTAACATTGTCATAATCAGCTGCTGTAAAATTAGCCAAATTTGAGAATATTTTTATAAACTTCTTTAGGCGAAAACATTCAATTTCGTGGTTAGCACGGAAAAAATGAAAATAAAAATAATTACTTAAAAAAATAAAAAACACGACTGCTAAAACATAAAATAAACGAACAAATTATGAACAAAAATTATATATTTCATAAATACAAGAAACAAAACTCTGAAATATAGTTGATTTAAAAAGGTGAAAACAAGGTATTAGAATAAATGCTGAAGAATATTTTCCGAATATTTAGTTAATAAATTATGAATTTAAATAACATGTAAATTCATGCAATAAATGTATACAATAAGTTCATGCAATAAATGCAGTCGAGGGTTGCATCCCAATATATTTGCACTGAACAGGTCCCGACTGCATTTGTTGTATGAACTTAACATGTAAATTCATAATTTATTAACTAAAAACTTGGAAAATATTCTTCAGCAAATATTCTAATACCTTGTTTTCATCTTTTGAATCAATTATATTTCAGATTTTCATTTCTTGTACTTATGAAATATATAATTTTTGTGTATACTTTTTTGTATTTTGTGTTTTAACAGTTGTGTTTTTAATTTTTTAAAGTAATTATTTTTATTTAGTCATTTTTAGTGACTAAGCCACTAAAAAAAAATGTTTTTATCCTTTTGCGATTTTAAAAAAGAACAAAACTGTAAAGTAGGCACTGCGAAGTCCTGGCGCTGATCTGTGTTCCCTCTTATGGTCCTGTCCCCATGTACGGCATACGCCGACTGGAATTAGCATGTATGGGACTGAAAATTTTTATTTAAATTTAAATCAATTACTGTATTTGTAATTTTTAATTTTTGTCGCGTCGACGACTGAACGTTGTTCACTATTTACTTTAATTTGAAGATTTGGTGTCGTCGCCGAACCTGATCTTTGGACAAAGCCTATCGCTAGCTTACATACCATTCCTTCCGATTTGGCTCGACCGATTTTCGTGTTCAGATTATCATTTTTCCCAGCTCAATGCCCTGAATCAGCTGAAACTTGAGTGGTAACTCTAGACCAATTGGTTCCGATGTTATGTTAATGTTTTTACACGACTGCCAAAAAAAGAAATGTAATGTTTTCAGTACCTGGGTATGTATGTATGTATGTATGTTTGTTTGTTCCATCATAACTTCTTAACAGCTAATCCGATTTTGATCTACCTTAGCTCGTTGGATTCCTCACTTCACCAGGAGTGTCATAGGCTACATAACTTTCCTCCAAGCCACCTCCAATGGGGTAAAATTGAGGTGAAATAGATAGAATGAACTTGTAACTAATTTTATATAGGTTAAATAAGTTGCTAGGATGAAATCATGAATTTTTAAATAACTAATGTACAAGTGTCAAACATAATTACTAGAGACTATACAATAGGAATCACTCAGATTCAACTACGGAAAGCAATAGAAAAACACTCACTTCGGAACCAATGAGCTGGGAAATGACACCCTGAACACAAAAATCTGCCGAGCCAAATAAGTGTTATGAAAATTGCAAGGAATGGTAGATAATCTAGCGATAGGCTTTGTCCAAAGGTCAGGCTCGGGGATGACACCGACTTTTCAAATTAAAGTAAATAGAGAAAAACGTTCAATATTTGGCGAGACAAAAATTAAATATTCGAAAATTAAAAACCACAAATAATTGATTTAAATTGAAAAAAATTTTCAATCCTATACATGCTAACTCCAGTCGGCGTATGCCGTACATGGGGACAGGACCATAAGAGGGAACACAGATCAGCGCCAGGACTTCGCAGTGCCTACTTTACAGTTTTGTTCTTTTTTAAAATCGCAAAAGGATAAAAACATTTTTTTAGTGGCTTAGTCACTAAAAATGACTAAATAAAAATAATTACTTAACAAAATAAAAAACACGACTGCTAAAACACAAAACACACAAAAATTATATATTTCATAATTAAAAGAAATAAAAATATAAAATACAATTTATTTAAAAGGATAAAAACAAGGTATTAGAATAAATGCTGAGGAATATTTTCCGAGTATTTAGT